>JACCHY010000001.1:14570000-14977500 GCA_018907195.1 Dolichoris vasculosae
GATCTCGATAGAAAGGGAGCGGAGTAGCAAAGATGTTATAACAGAAACTGCAACCACACAACTTAGTAATGAATAATTCAGCGTGCGCAATTCAGAGTTACTTTTTGCTACCCGACTCGCGGTAAAACAAACAAAGACACGGAACCTCGACTTTTTTCCTTTATCCCTTTTTCCTACTCTCCCTCTCATTTTATTTTATTAGCAAAATTGCATTCCTGAATACATTTACACCACTGATTGTAAATCTTGAGATAGCTGTTTTAATATTCGATTTTACGCGCCAATGAGTTTCGCGTGAAATACGAGCTCTCGCCATTTATTTAACACGAGTCGGTCTACGTGTGCGTCGTCTACGTGTGTACGTACGTGTGTACGTACGTGTGTACGTACGCGTGTACATAAGCGCGTGTCCTACGTTAAAAAACCTATACACATATTCGCCTGTACGAATTTTTGCATCCACAGCGATACCGAACTCTTTTGCGAATATATATACAGTGTCTTTTTGAAGCTGCACGTTAACGCTATTTACCGTTTCAGGTAGGTGGTGGTACAATAAACAATCGAACCTTGAGAGCACGTTTCTGCGCTGCTTTAAAGTTATACGAGACGCGAACATGTAGGAGAGAGATAGCAAGAGGCTATCCTCATTTGCAGTCGTGCACTCACTGCATTGGTACTGGGGATAGAATTACAACCAGCGAGTGGCGTATATTTTAAGCCGTGATTTTACATGTACGCTCTACTGAGATTAATCATGGAAATGATCTTGAATACAAAAGAAACTCTTAAGCATTTCAGTGTATTTCATATCGTGGTTTAGTTACTGTTGTAAACTCCGGTCTTTTATTGCTGTATGGACTTATGACATTCTCTTCTAACTATACGAATCGTTAACAAAAATAAGATAAATGTTGAGATTGTTTGTGAAATATTTAGCGAATAGCAGTTTCTAGATAAGTTTTCACGCGTGGAGAAACGTTTTCAAAAATTTATGTATCCGATATATTAATATTTTACAAAAAAATAAAACAAATTAGAAAACTTATATATAAAAATTAATTCACTACTATATTGTTCGTAAAGAAATTATAAGTCTTCGATATTATATTTATTTCGTGTATTTGTTCTTTTCGTTAAACGCATCGATACGACCATTAATTAGTAGAGTACTACCAAGATTTCCATTCGCGAGAATTTCCAAATTCAGGTTTATTCGTATAGATTATTATAACTGTATACGTAAATACATGTAATAATTCAGAAAATTTGTATGCAGAAACTAACATTGAATAGTAAACGAGCACAAATTTATTAATTTTTGCTTTTATTTTCTTTATAATAAAAACGGATACGTAATTTATGCATTATATTTTATATGTACCGAATATTCAACAATGAAAAAAGAAAAATTAGTAAAAATACGTTTACAATTTTATAAAATATATATATAAATTTAAACTTACATTTTATTAAATATTTTCAGTACTCGATTTCAATTTAATGTTATATTTAGATTATATTTAGTTATACGTAGGGGAAAATATACGATATCTTACATAATACATAATTTAAAACGATATTTCGATCTAATTTTACTAAATATATTTCAATTATCCGATCAACGTATAATTTACGTTTGTATTTTAATATAATTTCGATTTAAATGCATCCAAATCGTTTTTAAAACAATTAAACTAGATAAACCTTTGAAAAGGTATATTATAAGTTTGACATAAAACGATAAGTAGAATACGATATTACGAGAATTAATTTAAACGTATAATCTAATTGGGTGGATGGTTATCAAACTGTCGATTCGATCAGTGGAAAGTATAATTCCGTAAAATGTTTAGAATTATCGTGACGTTCAATTATACTTAAAGATAGAGCTTGGATAATATTATTGAATATAATAATCAAAGAAACTATTACGACACAATTACGTACACAATTATCAACGCATATTTTTTATTATAATTTTTATTAATATTCGATTTATCAAAATTCGTTCCATTGGTCGAAAAATTTAAATAATTCAATTTTCGAGCGTATTATCGAAGTTCCTTAATTTTGCCAAACAATGCGTCGTTAGTCATTTTACCAGTATCAGCCTTCGAACTATCAGTCCATTTTGTTTTTTAATTCCTAGTTTTAAAATAATATATGTTAAGTTGAAACTTTATTTATCGTCCTTGCGACATAAATTTGAATTCAAACAAAATAAGTTTCTCGTTATTTTATTTCAATTTCAAATTTTAACGTACAATATATTAAACAATATATTAAAAAAAAAAAAAAACAAAGACATTCCATCGAATGACCAATCGCGTATAATCGGAAAGTTTAGTTGTAAATTGAATAATTTAAATGCAAACTGTAACCATAGTACCGAAATTAATCACGAAATTTCGTTCCACATATTCTCGTGGATTTTGAAGCATGGTTTATAGTTTTCTCTAAATTACATTGCACTTAAGCTTGCATCGCAAAGATCGCTGAGCACCTATTCAAAAATTTACTTATTTAGTTAATTCTTAAATCCATTCCAAGGAAATATGACTCGCGACAACGCCGTTACTTACAAAGCAAGCGCGAGAAATTTTTCGTCGTTAAAAGCAACGTCCGAACGAGCGGAAAAATATAAGGCTCGAACCGAATAATCCGTGGAGCGTCGGCGAAGCGAAGCGTCGGCGAAGCGTCGGCGAAGCGTCGGCGAAGCGCCTCGGAAGACCCACGCGAACGAGTGTCCGTGTCCTCGAAACGCTCGGTTGCGATATGCCCACGAAAAATACGAGAGGAGTATGCATCACTCGAGGCAACGAACATCAGCTTTGCACGCGTTGGTGCTTTGGAACGATAATTCCGCTGCTTCGCCTTATAAATCCGAATGGCTCGGCTCATCCGTCCCGGACGCGCGAAAACTCGGGTAGGGCAGACTCTAGGTGAATGCGAGTCGTTAACGCAGCTTCGTTATTCTTCGAGAGCGGAGACGCGAGGAAAGAGATGCGGTGGTGGAGAAACGTTCGCGTTTAAGATTAACCGCGTACTCGCTCTTTGTATACGATCGAATCAAGCCTGCGTGTACCGGAGACTCGGTAGCGGTCGCAATTCCGAGCTCCGCGAAAGGTTAATGTACCCGACGGACGCGTCCAAAGAACGTCCAAAGAACGTCCAAAGGTACATAAGCTTTTCTCGGATCATATCCTTAACGAGAATAGTTTATGGTTCGAATGTCTTTTATCTACGAGGCGAGCTTGTCTCTTCTCTCCTTCCTTTTCCTCCAAGGAGCGCGAAAACTTTCAGAGGTGCTTTTGTAAGCTCGAACCTTGAATTACCGACAGAAATTACCGATCGCGACGTCTCCGATGTTTAGATGATTTTTAGGTATATTTTTTAAGATTTTAACCGTTAAATATCCTTTCAACTTCTCGATATTGGATCGTCTCTTGCGCACCCTTGTCATTTCGCTTCTTGTAAAATGGAGCGATTCGCGATCGACCGCAAAGATTTAGTACACAAAGATACGCGACTAATTGTTTTTTTTTCATTAGAATCGCCGTATACGTCGATTATCTCGTTATATTTTAACGATCGTTTTATATCTTTGCATTTTCGTATCGCGCGAATGTCTAGCGCGAAACGTCCGCAATTTTGACGATTGCCTAAATTAAAACGAAACTCTATATTCGCTATATATTCGCGATCGGATAGCGCGAAATGCGCGAGTATCGTTTAAAGATTGAAATTTAAAAAACGCTAGCAGAAGCGCATATTTTTTAACGAGCGATTTATTTTTTGTTCCACATTACGTGCGCTCGAGATTTAACGGTGATAAGAACTAGAAGAGCGAGAGGCCGACTCCGGGGAGCGAATCAGAAGAACCGGAAAGGTAGAAAAGTCCGCGTCTAGAGAAAAAGAGAGAAGGAAAGGGCGAGCAAGTGGAAGAAGGAGGTGCGCGATAGGAGACGTGATGTATCTCGCACTTAGTCGGTGCCTTGTGCGCTCCGGGTTTATGTTTCTGTTGGAACGATCACGTACACGGGGTGTAGATATCGTCCGCGCCTTGTCCGTCCTCGAGATCTCGGCCCATTTGTAATTGTCCCCCGACTACGTAGTGGTCTTATTGTGCACTGCTCGGATACGAAAGGAGGAAATCGGACCTTTCGCGAGTCTTTTTAGGTGCTTACGAGTGGAATGGCGACGTTCAACGAGAAAACGTAATTTAGTTAGAGAGATAGATGTTTAAGTATAGAATTCTCGTCAAGCCCATCAACTGTTTATCCGCGAACTACATTTACCGACGCTATAAATTCACGGTAATAAATTTCGCGTGTTTTAAATGGAGAATCGATTTATACTTTATATATATATTTTTATACTTCATTCTCGGATCATTTTTATACAATGGCGTTCGGAATTATCGCGACAATTATATTATTCGCTTTTTTCGGTCGTTCAATTTTTTTAACGATTTTTAAATAAGCGCATCGTCGAATGTACAGATTTTTTTATAAATTTTGATTTTTAATATAAAAAAAGCTTTCGTTTTCGACGAGCTAAATTTCTTAACGAACTTTATTCGGCACGAGTTACAAGTCGGAACGTCGCGATAAAGCGAATAAAAATCTTTTCGGCTCTCGGTCTTATTCCCGACTCGCGCGGCTGTCGCATAAATAATTTTCGGAACGATTTATCAAAATACACGTTTTGCCGTACCGAGCGATCCAAAATCCGACGAGTAATTTTTCTTTCGCTTTCGTTCTCCCTCTCCTTTTCCCGCTTACGAATCGAACGAATTCTTTAGTTATTACTTTTGTTTACTTTTGTTGCCTCCTACTGCACTTTCTTCGTTTATTCGTGGTGACCTCGCGAGACCTTTACTCTCGGTCTTAACGATCCACCCCTCGACGCGAAACCGGAAAAGCTGTCGAGTCGAGGAAGAACGCGCGGAAAAGAAACGGAATCGAGAGCTGCTTTACTTTTTTCTCGATCTCCGTAAACACAGTCGCGTTTGTTTTTCCCGGTAAAGCCACAATTTGGCCTCTTTCGTTTCCTCTTCGAAAGCTGCGTGTAAGAGAATTATCGCTTACCGAGTACACGACACGCGATCTTTTGAAGCATACCGGGGACCACCCGAGGCGGATGCACACGTATCGTGAATTTGCGGAATTCCTTCTTTCTCGTGTACGTTTAGAACGTTTGTACGTTCGGATGGTAATGGTGCCTAGTTCTCTTCGAGCGTGTCATCGTTTCTCTTGCTTACCTTCTGTTTCTTGCGGCCCTTTCGTTTTTACGTTTAGTTCCTCTCCGTTTCCTGCGTCTCGAGTAAACACCGATACGACCAGCGAGCATAGATGTGCCGACGACGGTCGAGAATTATTTTTATTCTCTCGGCATCGATCCTACCAATTTATAGTTTATTAAACTTTTTTGCGTTTTATATTTTTTACATTTTTTAGTAACGCGCTTTACATTCGTAAGACAACCTTCGATCGTACGAAGCGATCAATTTCACTCGAACGTTTGATCTCGAGCGAATAATAAACCCTTTCCATAATAAATCCCAACCATCTTCGATTCGTTCTTTTTTCTAAAACTATTACGCATAGTTGATCGTTGAACGAATCCAAAGCTGATCCAAGCAACGAAATCAAGTTCCCTAAATCAATATGACTATTTTGGAAAGCGAAATGGATTGGCTGGATCGACGTCTTAATTAAATCTAAAAAAAATCCTGGGAACGCCTCGCGAAAGGTCTCACCAGGTGGTGTAATTTATTTCGCGTAACGATTGGCTAAATTGTACAGCGTCTATGGAAGACTCGTTGCGCGTCTCCATAAATCTTAAAGCGGGTCGACAAGTGCAGGACGAAATATCAGCGATGTCGAGCGGATCGAAGACGATCAAATTGTACGCGTGCTTAGACGTTTCGGGATAGGAGACGATCGGGGGATTCCGCGGCCGTCGGTCTCGTGCCGTCGGGCGCCGTTGAAGCTTCTGGTCTGTTTTCTAACGCCACTTTCAGGGGCCCGTTTTACGAGGCAATAAAACCGACGTCGCGTAAAAGCCAGCAACCAGCAGCCAACAGCCCCAACACACACACACACACGGAGCCTTGAGTGCACCCGGTCTCGTTGTCGCGGCTGTCAGTCACTTCTCGTCGACGTCGTCGCAGTCGCCTTGGTTCCTCGCCCGCTCCCACTTCGGATAATGGCTCCGCACGCTCGTAAAATTAGAGGCGCGAACAAATTTGATCTTGCGCGCGCCAAATTCCCGTCTCTCTTTCTCTCTTTCTCTCTTTCCCGTTCGTCTTTTTTTCCTTCTCTAATCTCCCTTTCGCTTCCTTTCTCTCTCGCTCGACTTCCATTATAGCATTCGTCGCTGAACAAGTTGTACGAAGGTTCATCCAACGTTAGCCGAGCATGCATAAACCGGAGCGGCGCCCTCGAAAGTAACCTTTTCCGTCCCTCGGGTCCGTATGCCTCGTTGATTATCGAGAAAATAACGTCGATCAAGAGTAGCATTCAAAGGCTTATAATAAACGAAAGCGAGGCACGAGGAATCGGAAGAGGCATTCGCCAATGGATTTCTGCAACGATTTCTTTCTTATTTGCGTTTCACACTGACTTGTAAACAGAAGTAATCACAGTGTCGTCTTTGTTGAGATAATAATTTATTTGTCTCGCGGATAAATTTCGAGAGTGAACAAGAGAGAAACAACGAACTCTTTGTATTCATCCTACAGTAAGCGATGTTTATTCAACAACGAACGAAGCAATAAATTTTAAAAAATAAGACTTTCGAAAACAGCTTAACCTTAATAACTTTTTTTTCCTAAAAATTTCCATTTTTAACTTCGCGAACGACTAAAAAACACAACTAGAATAACCGAGTAACGAATACGTTGCGAGTTAACGGAGTTTTTTTTAACGAAACGAAAGAAAAAAAAAAAGAAACTGCGACTTGGGTTTAAGCGACGAAATATTTAAGCAACAACGAAATTGTCGATTAAAAATTTGAAAATCTATCGAAAGAAGGATCGGTCGAATGATGAAAATCAATGAAGCTGTTCATAAGTTAAGATTACGGTTAACGCGACGGAGAATGCTCGGGTAAAGTGCCATATAGTTAAAATAAAAAAGCAATGAAGACAATGTCTCGAAGAAGTCATCTCTATGCCCTCCTTGGGAAGCTCCGAGGCTTATGCGCCGCACGACGTATACATACATAGTGTCGCGCTCGTGCGTTCTTTTTCGCCCCGGTACCTCCCGCTCGGGCTACGACCCATTATGATAATAAGGAGTCGTTTCGAGGATTAGAATAGGAGTCGCTGCGAGGCTTATTAAGACTTAAATTGGAAGAGCCCGCGAAACTCCGAGAAGAAGCGACGAAGCTCGCCGAGTCGAATATAGGCGTACGTACCTTTGAGCGCATCCGTGTAAGCTTGCATAAATACGTGCGCGCGCAGATGGCACACAAGTGAACAGAGGCGCACACAAGCCAACGCGAGCGAACACAGACGCACACACTTGCATACTCCGCAAGGGGGATGGCGCGTATGGTGCATCCACGGCATTATGGCCGCCGTTCTTCGAGCTCCGCCGCGTATAGGGTCGAGCTTCTCTCCGTCTCGCTCGCTCTTTTTCTCCGGAACGACGGAGTCGAGGACATCCATCTTCCCTCTCCAAGGCTTATCTTCTCTCGGTCTTCCCCCTCCCCCTGCCGCCATCTCACGGCATCCCGCTCTCCGCAGCCTCTCCCAACGCTCCTGGCATCCGAGCTTTTCTCTCTCTCTCGCTCTTCTCGCTCTTTCTCTCGCTCTTTCTCTCGCTTCTTCGTTGGTCTGTCCCAAGGGGAAGTCCTTCTGTGGCTTGTTCCATTGCCGGAGGGAAGCGACTCGGCTCAATGTTTTTCTTTCCGTTCCTTCGTTTTCTCCTTTCATTTTTTCTACTTTTTTCGTCTTTCGTTACTTCCCTTTTCCTCTTCTTTTTTAACGTTTCGTAGACTTCCCATTGTGATACATTTTAGATATTTATAATTCTTCGGTACGACGTGAAGATACTCTTGTTTTTTCTACTCTATTATACATACGGGTATGCTGTTAGAATTCTTACTAGCTATTATTGTTCAACCATGATAACGCGGAATTAAAATTTTATAAAAATTTCAGGAGATTATTCGACATTTTGCAAACTAGAGTTATTTATAGTGTATTAAGTAAATTTATTGATCGATATGGAAATTAACTATTTATCGTTTAAAAACGTATTTATATCCTTCGTTCTAATATATTTGAATTCGATGGTAAATAATATTATTCGATAGTAAAAATATTAATCCGTAAATCATCGGTTTTAAAAATTTAATTTCGTTTTAAATATATTCTAAATTTGTAGTTCAATGTTTTCGTGATTGTAATTAAGAAATTTTCAAACATTTTTTATTTCACATAAAATTATTATCGCGTGTGAAAAAATTCCTCGACGACTATTAAAATTTTTAAATACTTTTCCTAAATTATGCTTTTTTTATTTTAAACTACATTTTATCCAATAATTTTAATTGGATTGTATAAAAAATTTAACTTTCAAGTTTTAAATATTTGTTAAATATTTAAACTAATTTTTTAAGCTTAACATAATTTTAGACGTGTAGATTATTTTTTATTTATTTAAAATCCACTAATTAATGGAATTTTTTGCACGGATGAATAAATGTAAAAAAATTTTTTTATGCTTTTGAAAATGTAATAATACATGTATTTAAATATTTTTAGTTACTATCGGTAGATTTTGTACATTAAATATTTAAAAAATAAATTATTTTATTAATTTTTATACAATCGTTATTTTTTTAAACGTCTTGAATTAATTAGATATAAGTTTTATTTAAGTGTACTAATGCATTATTTAATGTTTCATTCGGTTAAGGAATTTTAACGACTTTTACATTTTATTTTTATTCTGATGGATAACGAATAAAATATAATGTAATCCGAATACTTTTATAGAAAAAAATATTTCCAATTTATTCAAACCAACTTTTTTATACTATTAACTTTTCAAAATAAATCATTAATTTTAGAAAAGTACTGTATACGTTGATTAATAAAATGAGATATAGATAGTGTAGTAATTTTAGAAATTAATTTTCACAACATGTACGTTCGTAAGTTTATTTTATGGAAAGAAAACATAAAATTGAAAAAGGAATACACAGTTTCAAATGATTAATAAATGTAAAATAAATCCTGTAACTTAAAATAATAGCGTGTTTAATTTACTTTGTGTAAATTATCGTTAAATGTTTGTGTGTTTAATTAACATATAACATGTTAATTAAAAAAAATTAGTCACAATTTAACGTATTTAATAATTTATAAAATGACTTAAAAACTAATCTTATCACATCTTTTAGGTTTTTTTCATTTAAATTTAATTCACTTATTTCAAAAATTTTTTAAAAAAAAATTAATAATCTTAAAAGGTTTTATAGTAATAAATAATATGAATTTCTAAAATCGCTTTAAAATTTAACACTTTATAAGAAATAAATTTTTCAACGATTACTAAAATAAATATATTAAAATCACAAAGTAAATAAAAAATATTACTTACATTTTTATATCAAGAATGGTACATTTTTAAATCATAGCGAACTCTTATTTTATAATACGTTGCAAAAAACACATACAGATATTTTTTAATGCATAAATTCCTAAATTTACATACAAATCAAAAAGAGAATATAAAATACGCGTGTAATTTTTTTAGCGAATCAATAAACCATTATAATATATTATAACAGAATAAGTTTTGGTAAAAAAATATATTTTTATTTAAAAATATAAATTAAACTTAAGAATATTCCTATTTTACACAAATGGCTATAGAGAATCAACATTGTATTATTTTACATATTTTATTTTAAGGACATTTCAGATTTACGTAGAACAGACTTATAATTTATATTTAAAAAATTCTGTAGTTTTTTCCGTAAAATTTTATAAGGAAAACCGAATGAATTTTTAATATTCTTTAAAGAATTATTTTAACTATTCGTAAAAAATATTTTTGATAATGCGAATAATCTAGGAACGTAAATTTACTACAAAATAAACCAGTGAATTCTATACTCGCGCAATTTGAGTGAAATAATCGAATTAAAATGTTATACGCTATAGACAGGGAACAATGAAAACGCATAAAATATATTTTTCGTGCAACATAAATTATTATCGGGATTAATTTACGATTTTATAGGTTTTTGATATTATATGTATCGATCGTGGCTGCGTGTAAAAATACAAATACTCGAAAGTAAAAAATGAAAGAGCGAAAGCGCGGATGAGTTGTAGGTAGAGAGGGAGGGAGAGAGGGAGAGAGATTGAGAATGACGAAGGATGTAACCAACAGTCGGACGAAACATAAACGTAATCCTACGCGCTTCGTTCTTCCGATGGTGCGCACAGCAGTCCTATCGTAGATCCGGATTATCTTCTGTCATCTGCATGTTTACGAGCTTCTGCATTGCCCTGATTGCAAGTCGTGCACGTTTCCAGGGCGTAGGAGGTGCACAATGACGCGAAATCCGTGCTCGTTGAAAACGAGAGCAAGGCGGCGAAGAATACATCGATAATGTCACGTATCGGCATTATTTTCCATTTTACTCTACTGTAAACTCAGGTTATACCTGAGGTAGGTGATGTATGGGAAATGGGAAGGGTACGGATACTCGCATCGGACCTTCCTCCTCGTTTCCATTCGGTCCCGCGCATAACCGACGGATCTTTTTCCTCTTTTCGCGTTTCACAGTCGGTCGTTCGATAATCTTGCACGGATGCTCTCGCGCGCGTCCCGACCGACTTTATAAAACCCGATAATTTTCGAAGAGCGCGCGCAGCGTTTTAGTTCCGCCGCAAATAAGGGGAGATAAACATCCTCCTCTTCTCCCTCTTGCCTCGGTGCCGATCTCGAGCTGACTCTCGCATTTTTTCGGGGGATCTTTTCTTTGGTTCTTTCTCCTCTCCCGTTCCACGAACCAGAATCCGTCCAAGGGCTCACCTGCCGGGAAGCGATGATGGTCGCTGATTAATTCGCGATTCGCAAATTGCCTACTCATCGCGTAATAGTGGAGACGTGTTCCTTGCTTCGCGTAGGCTTCGGTGCGATCGCCTAGCGCCGATGCAAATGAAAACTGTTAGACTGTTTAGCTATAAACAAGGTATCCCCGTAATTCGTTCTCGAGTTATCTCCTCGAGTACAATTACGAGGTAATTTTACTTTTCTGCTCTATTACTCGTTCGGGAAAATAATCGATGGACGCTTTGCCGACTAATCTTCTTTAAATTACGAGAATTACGTTTAAGCGGACTCTTTAAATTTACGTATGAGCAAATAAGAGAATATTTACGTACTTCGATGTTGAGGCAATCGTTCGATGACTCGTGCGTAATTTGAAATATCGCGCAAAAAATATTATACGTTTACGTTCGCGCTGTTCCTTTGACACCGTATACAAGTATACAAACGTTCGAAAAGAGAAACGATTCGAAATTAAATCTTATTGTTCCGGAGAGGATTTTTACCAAGTTCCATCGATATAAATTTTAAACGTTTAAATACGAACTACTTTCTACGCGCATTTTCGATGTATCGTTACGGAAGAAATAATTCGCGCTAATTAAAACGTATTTGGTTTGCGAAGTAGAAAATAATCGCGGGATATATTTTAAAAAATAATCATCCTCGTACATTCGAAAGTTCAAAGTATCGTAAATTTAATATCGATGGATCCGGTCGAATAAATATCGTTATAAAAATATTTTTAACATCTAATGAAAATACATCGAAACATTTATTCGTAATAAATATACGTTTGTAAGATTTTTACGTTACGCTTCCGTGGATATAATCCAGTTCAATTTTTATATTTGTACATTTTATTAAATTTAGAAACGTTTTCTTCGTCTGGAAAATATTTTTACCCGTGAATTCTGTAAAGCTGAATTAAAATTCAAATAATAACATCTTCCGTCTTTAAATCTGATTTACATTAATTTGCATTGATTCGCAGAACATTTTACTCGGCGATATATCTTTGAAAATATATTTATTTCTAGATATTATTTTATCGTACCGAGCAAAGCTTTACAACCTTTTCAAAATTCCTTTAATTTATTAAAAAAATTACACGTTACAAAGACGTAAGTTTTTATGTTTTTTAATATATCCGAGGGTTCATTTTATCTCATCGCTAAAGCGACGTAAAAGCACTCAGTTTTCATTATCGATTCTCTCATCTATGTTGTGTTGATTTTATCGGATATCAGCTGAGAACTCACGTACGTAGAGATGGAAGATCACCGATTTTCTATAACCCATTCTTCCGTATAATCCTGTATCGCATTTTCATTTTTTTACCTCTTTTTTCCTTCTCAAAAAAAGTAATTCCTTTGCGACAATGCGTTTTGATAAGATCGTTGAAGAAAATTGCACAAAGCTTTGGATATCCAAATTTACGTTTATTTCCTTTGGAATTAAATGCGACGATGTCAGCGTTGTTATTAGTCGAATATTATTTAGCACCGAGAAGCGAACGGTTTATCCCGCGTAAAAAAAAATTTAACTAAATTAATTTAAAAATATACGTATTTATCGAAAATCTCTATTTTCTCGCATTATGTAATTTTATAGGATTTATGCGGATTAATTAAACGAAAATACGTGTTTAAATAACGCGTACATCTAAAAATTTAAATAGGCAGTAATTTATAGAGAACGTTTAAAAAACATAACATTGGTTTTACCTGGCAAATGCACGAGAGTATATTTTATTCCGAAAAAAGATACAATAAATTGTTCGGGCTTTTTCTTAAAATATATTACCCAGCGATTTTATAAAAAATAAAAAAAAAGTGGAATCGGCCAGTCATCCCTAAATCGCGCTATCATTGTCGGACATACATCACGACACGCTGTTATTTTCCAGTTGGGTTTCCACTTGCAATGGATGCAGTTTAGTCAACATTCGGAAGCCGTATCATTTTATCGCTGCTATTCAAACCCCATTGACCGTGCAGTAGAGATACCACACGAGTCGGTGTACGGAAGCACCCATACTTGGAACCTACGGTTTTCCGTTGGGTTTTCCGTTGGGTTCGCGAGAAAAGGAAAAATCAGCCGGAAGGTAAACGGATCGTTGATTCGCGATCGCGCCCACGCTAATGCGATCTCTTTCGCTCCTTCGCTCCTCCGCTCCTCCGTTCCTTCCCTCGTCGCAACCTGCAACCGAGTGTCGTTCTGGCTACCGTGAAACCCGCCCGGCTCACCGGTTCCAGCGATTCGACGTAAAGATAAAAGCCCGCGGTGCGAACGAGCGAACGTACGTGTATCCGTTGCGAGATGGATGCGTGCGAAAAACCCCTTATTATATGGATCGCGAGCACTCGCGCGATATCCGATGCCGATGGCGCGAAGTTAACTCGCACCGAGTAAACCGCCGAGGCGGTTATTACGTCTGCCCGAGGTGTTTCCTCGGTTATTGCACAGGGGAGAATCGAGAATTCGGCTGCAAATTATAAACCGAAATTGCCGATTCATCGTGTGCCGACGGATCGCTGTTTAACCATCCTCGGGCGATTCGACGATTCGGGGGTCCTTTTCGGGGGTACTTTTCCAGGCGACGAGGACGCAATCCCTTTTCATAAATCGATGACGCAACGCGCAATATTTATAGCCACGGAATTCGCTATGGACAATCCGCGATCCAAGTGTCAACCCTTGCGTCTGCCCAACTCGCGAAACCGTAATTTATAGACGGACTCGAGCGAGCTTTGCGAAACCCACGCGTTAAATTAGAAATTATTAAAAAGTACTTTTTTTAATCATTACTTATCGCGATTCTTCTAACAAAGTTAAATATTTTGGAATTACGTATTTTATAATCGTTGCAACCGATAAAACTCATCGATTCCGTTTTTTTATTTAACGCGATATCTTATACCGATATTTCCTTCGATTTTGATAAAAACCACAAATTATTTTATAAGTTTATTCGATGCAACGTATTATTAATATTTAATAACTTTTATAATTACGGGAAAAACCTGTTTAAATTTTTAAAATCGGTACTTAAAAGATCGACGCTCGGCAGCGGCAAATTTTGTAGCGGATCGATCTAATATCTTTTCTAGCTATTACGTATAATAAGATCGTAACGACTAATCGTTAAAAAATTTTGTTTCGAGCAAAATTATACGAAAAAAAAGAAAATGAAATAACGATAAGTTAAAAAGAAAAAACCCTTTCGATATTTTCCATTTGATAATTACAAAATAAAATCGAACCGTGTAGTTAAAACATTTGATTACGTATACTTTTTTCTAAATAGATTTCGGTACTTAATCTATTCACCTCTTAAAATTAGAAATAATGTGAAAATAATGGAATCGAGGTCTGCCGATTTTGTAAAATTTTTTAATTCAAAGGACTTTTTTCCATAAAGCATTTAAATACTTCGATACCGTCTTTTTTTTCTTTTTGGTTTATAAAAATATCTTCATCGTTTACTTTGAAAAATTTTTGATTCTTTGACATTGACTTTCGATCCAAAATTTACGCGACGTTAGCGGAATTTATTTTACTGCAAAATCTGTTTTTGAAGTTTTAATTATCACAGATCGTTTCTGTCCGCATAATAAAGACATAATTCACACATTTTTAATAAAAAGGTGCGTGTATAAATTTTTTTAATGGCACTTGGACGTCATTATTTTCTACATTTACCAACATAAAATTGTACGTTGACATTAGCATTTCGTGACATAGCAGAACCTAATTTGAACAGTCTACGAGTACACGTAAATTCCCAAACTTGATATTTGAACACGTAGTTAAACGCGGTCCTATCAATCGTCCGGACGTACGCTATGAATAGTCCTTATGTAAGCAATTATTCAGTCGATTCGACGTTAAAAAAAAGTCAGGATCAAACGAAGAAGAAAAAAACGGAAGGTACTACGCGTCATCGTTCGCAGCCGAAACGCTGGAGGGTAGAGTCGAGGTATATATAAGGAGGTATATATATATACAGACTCTGGATCTCGAAAGGAAAAACAAGAACGAGAAACGCGCGGAGGCAGCGGCAAAGGATTGAGAGGGGGAACCAAACGTTCAAGGCTAACGTGTGTCAGACTCGGGGCCCAGTTTTGTCTGGATGGGGGGTGGGGGGGAGAGATCGCGGTACGCTATACGCGAACGAATCGGGTGAGGCCCCACGGGGCGGCTTTTGGGACGGCTCACACGTTCTCCGAGAGAGCGAGAGAGGGAGACCAGCAAATAACCGGAGATGAGACACTCTTGTGAAAAAATTTGGACGAATTACGCATTCGAATGTTTTTTTGTTTTTAGTGTGTATAATTGATTAAAATTGATTAAATATATACGGATACTTTGAAATTTTCTGGTTTTTCCTAATGAATTCTTTTACCGAATCCAACGAATGTGCCCAATTAAAAAATAGAAACATTTTTTATCCTGGAATCCTGGATCGTGATATTTCTCTTTATTCTCTTTACCGAGTATCGATAGGAACGGTATTATTACCGTTTGTTAATTTCTAACTGTTTATTACGGCTGGTACCGAAATTCATCGAAATACGAGAAAACTTAATTATTGCCTCGTAAAGGCGATACTACGAGTAATTTTCCAATACTCGATGATACCTTTTAAAAATATATCGTTTTAAAACGATCGAAAATATATCTAGTAATAATTTATAAAAATAACTTATTTATCTTCGAGGAAATTATCCTCTTTATCTTTTGTATCTTTAAATAAATACGTTAATTGTCAAAATTAAGAGTTAAAATAGATATTTCGGAATAACCGAAGCAATAATTCAATTTGAATAAAATAATAAATTTTTTTGCTTACAATTAAATATATTGTAAATAAAAATGTAATTATAATATACAAAAAAATCGATCGATATTAAAACAGTTTTTTTGTTTTAAAAATGTCTCGACGATTATCGTTTATAAATCGTTGACACTTTTTAAAAATTAAATTAATTTTATTATAACGTTGTTATATACTATTGTACTATAAAATATATTATATAAATACACTTTTATATTATCTTTAAAAAATTGAATAAAGCATCGATTTATTACGTTTTTATAACAATGTGTGCTTTCATTTTCATTCACGATAAACTTATTTCGCGGTATAAAGATGTTGCATATGAATAGGAATCGTGCATAAAACGCCGTGTAAAGTATATATTCATCGAAGAGGTATGTATAAAATTTACGATAATGTACTGGAAATTTCGTTACTTCATAAACGTTTTATTATTATAATCTAAATTAAATAATATTTATAAGATTCGTAACAGAGAATAAAATTAATTCGCGGCTACTTTAGATATTTATATAAAATCACATGTATTATAAAATACATTTACTTTTTTACCAAAAAAAAAAAAAAGGCACGAAAAAAAAGTCTTGTTTATTCCCCTACTTTGGGATTCAAACAGGAAATCAAAGAATTTTCTCAAGATTTGAATACCGAAAGAGAAGCAGGAATATCGAAAAAGACGATGTAAGAAAGAGAAAGACGGAGTAAGAACTGGTTGCGGGAATTCTCGGAGGTGATGGGGGAAAACACCGCCACTGCTGACTTTTATACCCATCGATGATGGGCGCAACAACACGCGAGAAGCTTCGAAAAGCTGACATCGTATGGCTTGTCGGCCCATTAAGGACCGCATCGTTCGGGCCCAAATCTTTGTAAATATAAGGCTGGTGTAATAACGCTAATTGGCGACTTACGCGTACTTTCATCTTCTTTGGATGTTCTTCGTAAAACTTTGGAAGTCCGCACGCGACTCTTTTATTGTAAAAAGGTAATTCCTTTCTTTTGCTTTTGTCCAATTTGCCCTGGAGAACGAGGAGCTTCGTTACTTTATAAACGACCATTGAGCGAATTCGTGCGATCGTGGAAATAGCGTTGCTTTAAATACACGACACTTTTTAATATATTTAGAAAGAAAGTTCCTTTGTTTATCGATGTTCGTTATCGCGTTAAAAAATCCTGAGTAATTATACCTATAAATTAAAATCGAATCTCGACAAACGTTAAATCGATCAAATTTCCCGTCGACGGAATTAGATATTTATAAAGGAGTTACATCTTCTTTCACGATTAATAATTTAAAAAAAAAAGTGATATTTGCATAGAGAATGGAAGGATGAAAAACTATTCGGAGCTCGTTCCGAGGAGGAAAATTGTATATCTGTCCGTTATTTTGGACGAGGCACACAGTTTTATAGAAAAACGATCGTTTCGTTAGAGGCTTTGGTCGGTATACAGGGATGGTCGATATCATTCAATGCGAGCGCCAATCGACGATCAGTTGACGAGGGAGAAAAACACACGCCACGCTCGGAGAAAGTTTATACCGAGGGGATAGAACGAAGCTATTTTTCCAAGCGGAAACTGGAAATTCCGTTTTCCCTTGGAGAACGACCAAGTGCCACGTCAGCATCCGCTCTCTAATGGTTGAACATTGTTATGCCGCTGTTTATGACTAAGAAAAGATATTTTTGTAATTACAATTGTTGTCGTGCTAGTTTTAATGGTAGAATTATACCAGCATCTCTGATATCAATTTTTTAATAAAAAAAATCTTGAATTCGTTTGAGCGATATAATACGCGTGTGTGTGAATGTGAGAGCATGTGTGCGAATGTGTGCGAATGTGTGCGCATGTGTGCGCATGTGTGCGAATGTGCCTCCTAATTAAAATATAATGTTCCAAGACATGTAAGCTTCGTTAAATTAAAAAGATAATTTCATACTTTTTAACACCTTTCTCGCACGCAAAAACTACTTAAAAATTTTTAATTTTTAAAGATGCAAATTTTATGCATCGAGTTACAATGAAATTCACGAAGGTAGTTAGTCTACCGGTATCGAAAACGTGTTTGCTCTAATTTATATTCATAACATTGCAAAACATTATTCATCGGGTGAAAAAACAACAGAGCAATCGTTAAAGGCAGAAGCAGCCTACCTTCGTCTTCCCTTGAATATAAATTGCGTTTGTCCATGCGAACGAATACAAAAATTCATTAATTTAATTGGTATGCTCAATTTTTATTGATTTCTAATCAATAATGTATATCTGGCCAGTTGTTTATCGTTAAATAAAATATTAAAATATTAACGGAACGTATCGCCTTGCATCGATCAAATGTATATTTTAATATTTTAATATTTTATTAAACGATAAAAAATTTATTTTTAGATAAATCTGCGACGTTGAATAATAATAATAATAATAATATACGTGGACGCGTTGAATATAATTTGAATAATTTTATACGATTGTTATATTTTTTCTTCGTCGAACTTCGAAATTTTTTTTTTTTTTTTTTGGATTTTATTCGCAACAATGGTATAATTATTTAGCGTAATTTTTATCTAAATGTAGCGTAAGTTGTAATTTACGATAGCCAAGGTATACGGAATGTACGTATCGTCGAAGGCAATTGAATCGGACTCGTGTAAAAGCGCTTTCAAGATTTTACAATGAACAAAGAAAAACGCTCGAGACAAAAAGAATGTTAAACTCAAGAAATTTTATAATACAAAACTAGGAGAGAATCTGACCATTCCAGGAATAAAAAAATTCGGCCGGTTCGCTCTCTCGGAAAGTTCAAAGTTTCGTTCCTTTTCTCTTTCGCACGAGCGATTCGACGAGGATTCGTCGAGCGGAAAGCGATCGCAAATTTAGAAAATCTTCGTCGTGAACGAGCCCCGTTAGGCAGAGCAAAGGGGATGAGGTAAAAGGCTGGAAAGGTGGTATTTGCGCGAGCCAAACGATCCAAATAGAGAACAAACACAGAGACGGAGGTGAGGGTAGGAGGCGCTCACGGGAAAACTGCGATTGCAAAAGCGAACTATGTCGCGCGGGAGAGAGAGAGAGAGAGAGAGAGAGAGAGAGAGAGAGAAGAGGCCAGCGAAAGTTCTAGGTTCCGTAGGGGGAGGGGCGGGGGAGGATGGACTCAAAAAGGGATGGAGGAAATGGCGCACGTTACGGAGAAATGGCGCGGAAAGCGGGGATAGTGACGGCCGATGGGAAAGAGACGGAAAGAGACGGAACGAGACGGAATGGGAGAAAAAGAGATGTGCACACACAGAATCCCGAACAAACCAGTCGTGGGAGGATTCGCTCGCGCTCTCTTCTACTCGTTCTTCTTATTCTTCCTCTCTTTCCATCAGTCTGTCTCGTTCTTTTTTTCCTCTCTTCCTGGAGTGAGGAGGACAAAAGAACTACCGTGATATAATGGGTAGTAGGGAGAGAACGAGACGACATCTCTTGCAATTGTAAGTAGAAAGATACACGAAGAGACGGAAAGATACCGACGTGGGTTGTAGCGCATAATGGACGAATGATTTCTTTAGACGTAACGGTTCAGAAGCGAAATGCTTTTTGTGTAGTTTAACTGTAAATCATCGGTATATCAAAATATTGTATATAGGTTTAAATTTTTATGTATAAAATTTCTTTTAAGCAAATAAAAAAATATTTTTGCGCTTCAACGAATTTTTTATTTAATGGCTTGGAAAAAACTATACGAAGAAAGTTCTCTTCAAATTTTTGTAATGCATCCAGACGATCTCGATTCGTGAAATAAATGGACGATCGGGTATCGAAAGTTGCATGATTTTTTTCAATATATCGAATGGTATTAACTTTATCATCTTGTACATACCGATCGCGTTACATATTCAATATAAATAGAAAATTATTAATTTCTACCTTCTCCGACTGCTTCGTTCGATAGTATATAATATCGATAAAAATATAAAATCATACGTGTGATTAATTTTTATTCAACGTGATTATCAAATTAAAAAAAAATACTTAAAAATATTGTATAAATGAAAGACAATGTAACGTTAAAATTTGATACTTTTTGAAATACAATAAAAACGTAATTTTTAATGTTTTGAAAAAACAATTTTGGGATGTATCTTTGATTATTTAATAAGAAACTTTAACGTATCCTATTTTAAATGAATTATTAAATTTTAAGTTGCCATAGAAAATGCGAAGCGTATAACGAATAAAATTAAACTACATTATATTTATGCTGTACTGTATTTATTTTTTAGTAGTCGTATTATGAACTACAAATATGTTTAAAAAGAAGAATCGTTATAAGCTGCATTTATTTATAAACTATATTTATCTTAAAATTTTACAACTATCAATAGAATAGAATTCTAGACATATTAATATTATCGAATCTTTTATTTGCGCTAAAAATAGTTCATACTTTATTCCAAACATTTTATTTTTAAGCCATTTTAATCGCGAGAATCTCCTTAATCTTAAAGAATATAAATAATAATAATTATAGCCAAATGTAATAACGATAAGAATAATAATCGTATCTATTGTATTTGCAAAAAATTTTTTAAGAAAGATATTGAAAAGTCAATATTTAAAGATATTACAAAGTTTAAGCAAACTGAGATTATATCCTTAAAAGAACCAATTCTCTTAAAAAAAAAATCCGTCGGAATCGTTGCGACTGGAATTTCCTATCGCTGAGCCAATAAAGGTTTTCTGCTTCTAATGGACTGAGAGTAACTGTCTGAGATATTTCCCGGTGTCAGGACGTTCTCCCTAATCTACAGGTTAGTCCTTGGAAGTCACTTTCGCAATAACCCCCAAGTTGTCGATTATCGTCGTCTGGTAAGAATATACGTCTATTTCCTAATTAAAATAGTATATTCCTTCGATATTATAATAATTGAAAAAATTGACATTTTTTAAAATAAAAACTTTCGAATCATTATTGCCTTCGTCTACGAATTAAAAACGTATATTACATTTTTTTTATCGACTTTTTTACAATTATACCATTTGTAAAAGTAATTTAATTTAAAATAAACATTAAGCGAATATAGAATAACCGCGAAAATTATTCTTTTCTCGCGTTACGATTTATTAATTACATCGCACGTTTCTTTAAATAATTTTTTGTATACAAAAAAGAGCTATAAAATATACGATAGCAAATTAAACCGAGCGTTACAGTGTCGTCATCTATTGGCAATGCCGGTAAGTTTGTTGAATTCGTAATTAATCGCAGACTGTAACTACACAATCAGAATGTTACGATCGTTGTTTAACATTTTTATAAGCTTTTTATCGATAGTTCATAATTTTGTAAGATTACACAAAATATTACAAATTTATACAAGTAAAATGTAAATTAAACTTAATCTTGTTGTTGTTGAGCATAATAATTACATTTATATCTTTAATCGTAGTTAATTGAAGCGATGCACCGTGACACTTTCACACTAAGTGAATTTTGGATTAATTATAGGGGATACGGCTATTAAAAACTTTTATAACAATTCGTCAACCGGAATTTACAGCCTTTTTACGAGCGTGACCGAATACCATTCGTAATACGTTCAAAATTAAACACGTTTTTTTGATCAAATCTGTCATACTTTCGAGAAAACGAGCTCAATTATTATTTGTACACGTGTTTTAAAAATTTTATCGCGTCTGCTCGATTTAAAATTAAAAATGTCGAACGCATTTAGTTTTAGAGTCCGTTGGTAATACTAAATTATCGAAAGATTATTTGTTCGTTTATAAAGTAGAAATAACTTATTACCAGAAGACAATTTATTTTGTATTCAAATGATAAAACTGATATGATATATTTAGACAGAGAAGGAATTTTATTCGAACGAACAACTGAAAATAAACATTTACGAGATATAATAAAAACGAATATAATATTTCATGCTAATTTTTATTTAAAACGAGAAATAACGAATAAATATTTATCATACGATAAAAAATAAATTATATTATAAAATATTTTACATATTTTATTTTAAATTGCGTACATCATTAAAAATTCTATAATATTAGAAAATAATGTCGTATACTCGAATTTAAACATTTTTTCTTTTTACTCGTACTTTATTTAGTTTTTAATATATTTTATTTAAATTAACAATAGATTGTTTAAAGGTAATTCCAAAAAGTAGAACATTTCCCATTGCACTAGGAGATAAAAAGCTACCGCGCTAAATTTATGTATATGTATTGTTTAAAAAGAGAGTTAAGGTGCACTTTCCGACTAAATGATCCGAAAAAGTAAAAAAGAGGATAAGCAAGGACAGAGAAGAAACAGAAAGATAAAAGAGAATGAAAAAATTAGGAAAGAGTACGAAAAGGGAGGCGTTCGTTTAAAATTATCGAGGTGGTGAATATATGTCGAACCAACATATGTAGCGATGCTAAAAGAGGTTTTTAAAGACACGAGAATAGCAATGAGATGCCGTAAATGGCGATAGATTGAATTAAGATAGCATGGCTTTTGTGAAATGAGCCAATTATAAATTAATTGCAAGCCACGGTAGCTTATGAGTTTTAATATCCGATTATGTTTTAACAACCTATCGGCGTTCATCTGACTCGAGTTTGCCGAGTGTTAATGTGCGTGCCTTGATTACGTATATATGTACTTATTTTTCTTTATTTTTCTTGGTTAACTTAAATTCTATTACGCCGTTGCGTTGCAGTTTTACATTTCCGAGATTTATATCTTATTTATATCGATGAATATATATATATATATATATATATATTTGCTTTTTTCACACGGAATAATGAAATATATTATAAATATATTCTAATCCGTGAGTCGATAAAGGAAATAAACATTTGTATGTAAAAATATCTCATCGTCCGTGATTTAGGAATTAAAATTTTAGGGTGGCAGATTTTGTTAACGTTACTCGAAATACAAAATTCTATATTTTTATAATACGTCGCAACAACACTACGACTCGTTACGTATATTTAAAAATAGCATAAACCGTATTAAATTATCGCGTGCGCTATAAAATGCTTATTAAAATAACATAAATACTAAAGCGAGTTTAATATTTGAAAAAATGTAGGTTAATACTTATACGATAGTCGTAAATATGTTTGCTCATCTTATTTCTAAATTAGGCTATATGTGGTTCGGCGGTGGTACTTAGCCAAACATTGTTCTTCCATTACTATTCCTCAAATATCCCCTTTTGTCTCTCTCGTTCCACCCCTCTTTTTCTCGTTCCGCTCGATTTCACTTTCTCTCTCTCTCTCTTTCTCGCTCTCTCGCTCGCTCTCTATTTTTAACTTTTGTCGTTTCGAGTACGTAAATTTTGGCGTTCGGAGGCAGTAACGCAAACGCGTAAGTGCGTGTACGAATGGTAACGCTTGACTCAAAGTAACACGAATGTGCGGATGTGCAACCGTAATTATTCATTAACGAGGAATGAGAAACAAGCGAGGATAGAGTATGTACATACGAATCTACTAACTGCGATTCGTACGTGCTTGGACTTGTGCCCGGCACAAACATGCGATTGTTAAGTTCGTGTGAACAACGTTACGATGCCAACGTCACATATCGTATCTTTCACCTCCATTGTGAGCCCCGTAAGTGCGAATGATACTGTAATTTTTATTTCCCATTACGAGTTATTTATTAATACTTCAACGAATAAATCGCAAAAATTATATTTTTAGTGTTTCGCGAATCGTGGTTTATTTTTAAAAAACAATTTTATAACCAACAATTTCACGATTATCACGGTTTAAGCAGATAAATAAAGGAAATTAGGGTATTTTTAGTGTAAAATTTTTCAAGAAATATACGTACTTTTCAATAATATGTTACAAATAAATTACAGAAATATTTAAATTTTTGAGACAAACTATTTATTCTCATATTTTTATTTATATGTTCTATTTAAAACTGGATAAACAAGATAACTTACATCGATACATAAGTTTTTTATTATTTAAATGTAAATAAGAATTTCCATGTTTACGATGCAATAAATATAAATTATATACATTTTTACGTAAAATAAGTATTTAATCTAAGCTATTCATATTATACGGATACTTTGAATCGGCAAGTTTATAATATCGATATTATTATTGAGCAATCAACACTCGTTCGCTAAATTTATATACAATTTAAACGATTATCGTAATATTATTAGTCATAAATGACAAACAACTTTTATAGATACGGTTTAACGAACGTTTTATTAATACATTTTAACAAGTTTCTTTCCACGGTGATACGACACCGTTAAATTTTTACGCGAGCGATCAGTTAGCAATAAAAAAAAGTACTTTTGAAAATTATCGTATTTTAAATAATACACATTATAACATATGTATGTACGATTTTTATGTCATCGATCATCGATATTTCATTCGTTAAAAAATAAGCGATTCCAATTACGTTGAAAAAACGTGTACCTTTCGTTCGTATATTTGAAAAAGAGATAATCAAGCATAAAATAAAAAAAAAATAAATATTTAAAATATTTGGTTGTTTTAAACGATTCGAAAGTCATTAAACTCGTAAAGTTTAGCGATCCGGTATCTCCATCAAGGATCGGAAAATTCTCGAGCGAAAGAATTCAAGAATTCGTGTGGCGAGTTTCCAGTTGTCGAACCAGTTTACGGATTATCCAGTTTACCAGTTATCGTGCCTCGAAAAGCACTTGAAAAAAAAAAAATGCCGTTTCCTCGTATCATAAATCAGTGTACGCAAGCCACGTCGTATGCAAGTACGCACCTCGGTTTTCGAGTATTTCGAGAAATTTAAAAACCCTTGCGAGGCGAAGAAACATGCGAGGTCGTGGACTCGTAAAGGGTCAGTCAGTGCATTGTGCAACTGCACGCGCAGCAAGAAATTACGTAGAAAAGGGCTAGAGGGAGGTTCCGCAGTCGACACCCACGTAACGGCATGGTGTCCTCGTATTGTTTGCTTCCCGGTCAAAAGCATCCGGACGGACCTTTTTTTACGAGGATCCATCCGAACGGGTACCGCGACCAACTTTGCTTCTTCCCAAGGATTTTTTTTTATGACGGTGCACTAAACTCGTAAAAAATACCCGATACGCAAGGTCAAGATTTGTGCGATCGGTTTTAGGTCGACCAGGTTTAGGTGGTAACGCTTATACTTCGTCTTGCGTCCCCGTGCGCAAAAAAAAAGACCGTATAAATCAAAGGTCCCTCTATTTTCGGAAAGTTTCAAGAGTCTCTTTGGTCTCGATTTTAATACGGCTTTCGAAACGAATGCTCGCAATTTTTAACGCTAATTCTGCGTCTCGTATTTATTATATATATATATATATATATATAGAAAACTGTATTTTATTTACAAAATTTAAATCATTCGGTTTAATAAGAGAGGAAGCGTTGTAAAATATATATGTAGTTGTTTGTTTTAAAATAAAAAAATATTGTCATTAGCGATAAAGTAGAAAAAAGATTTACTTTGATCCGTTTTGCGTTTGAAAGCTTAATATATTTCGCCACTACGTTTGTATACAAAGCTGAAATGTAGATTTTTTATTTTATCACTAATTGATAACTATTCGATTGCTATCGTTGAATCACTATTTAATTTAACGTCTAGGTTAATTTACGTAAGATAATAAATATTATAATTTAATAAGAAATTACTTATAACGATACAAAGATTTGAAATTTAAAATTTGATTATTCTCATATTCGTTTAAAACTTGGGCATATGTAATCTTTGAAAATAAAATTTCTATTTCTAATAACTTTACTAATATAATTAGATTATTACTATAACTTATCATCGTCTATTCTGATATGTCGATTATTTGAAAAACATTTAACGAACTAATGAATGATATACGATCTCTTCAAACTATAGTGATCGTACAAGAAAGGATAGCATTGTAATAATATGCTTATTTATGAAATTTCAAAATCGAACGGTACTTTAAAAAATAACGATATATCATTCAAATGTAATAACCACGTCTTAAAAAATAATGGAATTAAATGTAATATATATTTTATTTTTTGAGATATATTACTCGAAAGTGGTAGTTTGAATTATCCGATTGTATTATACGGAATCAATCAATTTTGGTTTTTTCATAAATTAGATTAACTTTATAATACGAGTCGTCTTTTTATTTATAATCGATACGATAAATAGTCTAGAGAAATTCGATATCGCACAGTATTAAAAAATTAACAAATATTAACAATGAATATTTCAAAAGATATTTATAAATTATACGATTTCGTTCAAACGTAAGAGTAAGATATAATATAAAACGTAACATTTACATAATTAAACAGTATAGAAAAATTAAGTTACAATTTAAAAAAAATTTCATACAATCGATTCGATCTGAAATCTGCAACTTTTAAATTAATTTCTATTTTGACCACATATGTTTGTATTATTAAAAAGAATTAGTTCTTTATTCACAATATTACTTTCCGTTAACAGTTTTGGTTTTATTCGATCAATTTAATCAACGAACGAACACGTGCCTCCGAATTCAATTTAAAATAAAAATTTTGTTTCGCCGTATTATCATCGGAATTCTATACTGCCGTAAACGATGCAAACGTTACAGAAAAATATTCGATACGTAAATCTCTATAATACGTTATTTTTACAAAATAACATCGTGCTTCGATCGAAGAAAACCGTTTCTATTATATAATAGTATATTATCGAGCGTTGCGAAGAACTCGATTCCTAAAAATTACGTATTAAATATCAGCTCTTACAACGAGCATAATTTACGCGATAATTCCTTTAATATATTTAGAAAAGTTTTCACAGATGTAATTGTAAAGATTAAGCATTTTTCGCAATAAAAATGGATTTATAAAATATTCCTCGCTGGCGAATCCTTTCCTCGCGAACGGTGATTTTTGACAAACAAGAATTTTTCCCAAGCCTGTAATAACTTACAAAATTTTAATAGGCGCAATGCGAGGTAATAACGTACGAGCGACGCAATCCCCGAGTAAATTCTTCGAATCGCGCGTCCCTTTAATCATTCGGGGCTATCGCCTTTCCTTTTTGTTAATTTAAAACGTTTCAAAACGCAAAAAGTCGTGAAATAAATTAAAAAAGAGCAAAGTAACTTTCGTTTTAAAAAAAAGTATCACCCGGGGCGCATAAATATATACGTACGAGCGCTTAACGCGTATAGTAGGTCGCTCGCGGAAACCGTGTCCGAGATGTATAGGCAATCTTGCAAATGAGAATCGTGAATAACGACGGACGTTAGCGCCCCCGCTGCAATATCCCTGCCCCTCTCCTCGCCCTCTCCTGTCCCTCTCCTGTCCCTCTCCTGCCCCACGGCACAAGCGTATATACGCCTATGTAAAACCGCGCGTATACTGTATACAGTTATATTTAGTACGAGCCAGTCTCTTTTCTCTCCCGACCATCTATCGACTCTCGCGCCGCGAATAAATTAAACAAGATATCGTTATTTTTCATTACGGGCGCAAATTTTTAATTTCCCACCCTGTCCGACGTTCCGGGATTCAAATTAGCTCGCTCATTTTCTAATGTAACGATACCTGCCATTACAAAACTTTCCCATCGCCCGCTAACTTTTTTTTTTACGTTGTTCCCGGGTTCACCTCGGACGAAGATTCGCCTCCTCCGATCCGCGGCTCGTTCAAACTTATTCCGACGAAAATTAGAAATCTCGATCCACGAACGATACGATCCAAGAGATCGGTGTCGTTCGACGCGCCAAAACCTAACGAACCGATAAATTACCCGTGAAATTATACAGAATCGAGCGGAACCGTTTCTTTGCCTTCGATTTCCACCGCTGCAAACCTTTCGGAATCCTAATCTACGAGACTGCATTGCAGCAAGGATTCGACGAGCTTCGTATGGATCGCGATAGATGCGCTTCCGGTGTGTGGGAAGGTACATCCACGGACCGGCCACGAGATACCCTGCAGTTACGTATAGTACCAGTACCATCGTCGAGAGTACGACATTTTTTCGGTCTCCCCGACGAGAAGGTGGAGACTCCGGGACCTTCCACGAGGGAATTCAGGTCGCGATTTGGTTCTTCCTCTCCCTCCCCCCGAACGGCTGTATCGTAACAACGTACGACGCTTACGGGCTGTGGATTTTATCTCGCAAGCCTTGATTTCCAATACGACCTCGTAAGATGCGCGACTGGTTCGGTTCGTTCCGACGCAACGACCAAGTTCACCGATTTACTCGCGATTGCCTTCGGGTAAACAAATCTCGTTGGTCGAGTAAGAAAAATTAAAACTATAAGTAAGGTATATTTTTAACGTAGGCGTTGATGCGGTTCAAAAAACGAGACTCCAAACGTAATTAAGAGGTTAAAATTAAGAAGCTAAAATTAAGTTGGAGCCGTTGTTTCGGTTTGTTATAGTTCGATAGATTTGTTTTAAATATTCGAATCGGGTTCGCGCTTTGCTCGGTAGTTTAAAAATAAAAGGATCGGACGAAATTATTAACGCCGACAATACTTTGAACCTCCGAAAATGTCGTTGCTAACGATAATTTTACGCGATCCGTTTCCGCGTGTAAGCGTAAAAAGCTCGCGTAAAAAACTCGGAACTCGAAGCTTAACGCCTCGTGCCAAGTTGTACGAGAGGTAAATTGCCGACCTCGACATCGAAGCACGCGTTTGCGCTAGGCATTATCCCAACGTTACCCGCTGACTCCGACCCCAACCCCCGCATCCAAAACCCGTGGAGAGCTGCACCGGAATACATAGGCACCCGCGACCCGCGGAACTCCCCCCGTTCGCCAAGAGGTGGGGAGGGGAGGAGAATGATTAATAGGTGCGAGAGCCTCACAGGCCAGAACTGCGTTGTTGACCAATATATCTTGCGTCCTGGTTAATTAATCCGATATCCGTGAGAAATTAGTTATGCCGCGAGCTTCGATGAAATTCGCCGTATGCGTATTTATTCGTAGGCTCGAAGCTGTGCGAGTGTGTGAGTTAGTGCACACCTACCCGTGTATTTATGTTTTTAACGTGTACTTCGATCGACCGAATTTTAATTAGCACTTGGGCACGATCCATCCATTTCTTTGTTATACGCTACGTGGTTTCGAGTATTTGGGTTAAACGCGACGTTTCTGATCGGAAGGAGTCAATTGGGATTATTCGAATTTTATAAAGATCGTTCATCGATCACCGTAAAAATATTACGCGATTTTATTTATTTGATACATTGATCTTTCGAGGGTAGAATCATGGGTGAAACGCAGTGCATCGATGTATTTTTAAATATCCGCTAAAAGAAAAAACTCGAGTATATTTTACCGGTCGCTAAAAGGATAATAAATTAATTAATCGCTATCGATTCTTGAGAAATTTTAACGGCGCGTTGAAATCGATAAAATTATAAGATAGGATTGCAAAGCTTAACGTATGTTTTAGGAAAAATTGAGTTGCAAAAAGGTACGTTTTAATTTAAGAACCGGTGAAGCTTTTAAATTAAACGTATATATTGGAATATATGGAACTTTCTAGACTAATATGATTAACCTACTACATAGAAAAAATTTATTCTCTTCCATAATACGAAATAAAATGATGTAGTACATTTACTTTTTAATCTCTAAGGGCGGTTGTTAAAATAAAGTGCTTTATAACTTTTCGCGGAGTTTTCTGAGCAATAACTCTTTAATAACTATTTGTGGTTAAAGTTGTAATATACAAAGAACTGAATTTAGTACAAAATTGTTGAAAGCAATGAAAAGATAAAATATTCAAGGTTTTAAAAATATGAAAATATTCATGAATTAGAAGATTTTTTTAAATTTTAAATTACATTCTCGTATTTAATCTAAAAAGATTGTTAAATAATTTCATAATTTTTATTAATACATTAATTTCTCTATTTATGAAGAAAATTAATATTCGGATTGTCGAAATTCTCCATAAATTATAATGTATAAGTTACGTACATTACAATTTCATTATATATATGCACAATTTTGTTTTCATACTGCAAAATCATTGTTCAACTTTATATAAAATTATTACAAAAATTTCAGTTTCAGGATTACGCTTTTAAAATAAAAGCCTTCTTTATATAAGCTTTTACAGCATTCATTAGTTTTAATACTCGTTACATTATAATCGATCTTTAAAGGCTGTTACACATCATTAACACCTGTCGATAAATTTTGCAACGTTTTTTATTATTTTGAAATAATATTGGAACGCAATTCGGTATTATTAGAAAATTCTTTCTAGGGGGAAATTTTGTTTTCAAACTTAAAAAATAATAAAAATAATACTCGCAAATTAAACGAGTAATTAGATTAAAAATAATTTGCAATACAGGAATTCGTTAAAGAAGTTTACGATAATAAAACGCGTAAAATTTGAAAATCATATTTTCACGTCAGTTTTTATTATTCGTTATAAAAAATCGTTACGATAATTTTATTAGCGTTAGAAATTTAAAATAACATAAAAAATATGTAACCGATGATACGAGCATAAAATCTGTGAAATCGGTCGTATAACGTTGTTTACAGCTAATAAAAAGAATAGCTCAAGATGACGAAGGTCGTACGTATAAGTTTGGGAAAGGAATACGCATTTTGCAATGAAAAAAATGGCCAATCCAAAAGGATCTCGAGTTGCAGCAAGTATCGTTCTTCCAGATCACGCGATGCAACGATGGCTCTTGTATAGTTTTAGGGGTAGTTTGAAGGAGAATGGTTACAGGGGAAGCTGCCACGATTCCACGCGGTGTTCCCCGGGGTGGGGGCAGTATCCAGTATCCCCGGATGCGCACGTAGGTACGTACACACGTACGTACAAACGTATCCCACATATACACGGGGCAGTGTTGGTGACAGCCGTCAGGGGTGTGGGGCATCCGTGGAACAGCGCACAGGGAAGGGGGAAGACGGGCAAACTCGCGACGGCAGTTGAGGCGCATGAGCACCACTTTTATTGATTCCGTAACTGCCGCCATGATACCGGCGGACTCCGGTGGGCGGGGGTGGGAACGAGGACGACGTCGACGAGTAGACCGAGTAGACCGAGTAGACCGAATGTGCGCGTGTGCGGGAGGAAGGGTGAGGCTGATGGGGTGGAAACTCTGCGAAGATAAAAAGGAACGAGGATCGCTCGCTCGCGCTTGCCGGGCCGTGCGAGGTGGCGAGGGGACGGCGAGGGGATGGCGAGGGGGTGGAGGAGACGGTTCGATGAGGAGGAAAGAGAACGAACGAAACGAGGAGGGAGCATTCGATGTTTATATGTGAGTCAACACGCGCACGCGTCCCTATGTATCTTACGTGTAAAGCAAAAATGCAGAGGAGGCAGAAAACGAGCTTACCGTACTTCGGTCCAGTCCACACTCTCCAAAAATCCTCCAAAAATCCTCCAAAAATCCTCCAAAAATCCTCCAAAAATGCGATTATGCTGAAATGAAAGAAACGTTTCCGTTAGTGGTGGAATCACTATTTTTCGATTAAAAATCTTCTCTACGACCCATTAAATTACAAAATTTCATTTATATATGTGTATTTATGTATACATTTGTTTTTTATTCCTTACATTGAATATTCATTGTAACGTTGAGTAAGATTTTGTATGAAATATTATATCTTGTATAATGTATTTATATACTTTGTAATCTTTGTAGGGCTTATTTTACGAGCATCTTTTTAATAATCGAAACACTGTACATGGAACGGTAAGAATAGAAATTTTTATGCACGTAGAATATAATATTTTAGTTTTCTCGAATATGTAATGGTATAAGAATTATTGTATTAAAGTATTACTAATGTAACTTATCTATAATTTTTTATAAATAAAATAACAAACAAATCGATAAAATTAACAAACGTTATACATACTGTTTATTTGAATACGTTTAAAAATAATAATCTTATTTTGTTTACGTTTAAATACGAACGTATGGAACAATAATTCGGTTACGTTACTAAATTCTTTAATAATAATTTTGAAGTAATATCTAAGTAACTTTTACAATATCTGTAATGGTTTTTAATTAGTTTACGAATACTTTCAATGTTGAAATCTAATTAGAGCGATAAAAATATAATAACTAATTTTTAATTTAGTTAAACAGTAACCTTTAAAAAAATATATTACGTTATCGTGTAAACGTATTTTGTGAAAACGTTTCATATTTTAGATTAACAACAAAATAAAAATATATTATTGTGTTATAAAACTTGATATCATCTACAAAAGAGAATTTTTTAATTTGAATTAATAAAAATTAACGAACACCATTAACAAACAAAATAAAAAAATGTTCGTAATAAGTTTTGTCGGTATTATTATAAGAAATATAATGATCGATAATATTTTTAAACGAATGATACTATCTATCCTAATTTTAAACTACATGCTTATAAAATCTTCCGTCAGTGTGTGAAAATTATTTCTTAGTTAACAACTCGAAAGTGCGTGAAAATACACGCATAAAGTAGCTGTAAATCTGCTCGTGAGTAATTAATATCGTGCAAACTCTTATTCTCTTTGTTGCCTTCTTTCTTTTATTTCTTCGCTTCTTTTCTCTTTATAATAGAACCAAAACATATACTTTATATATAAATTAACTTCAGCTTGAGTTTTTTATTTCATACTAATTTTTAATATTAATTGTAATTTTATAATATATTACAACACCGCTAAAATTTAATAATGTATAAAAATAATACTATGGTTTCTCTTAAGCGTTTGTATAATATTTTTCTTATCACTGTAAAGATTTTATTTATTTATATAATTTTTTTTGGTAACGTGAATGTGCTTTTCTAAATGTTATAAGTTTAATGTACTTAAAAAGAAATATTATCGAAATTTTATATAAATTTAATATAAAATTTAATATAAGATTTAATATAACAATTATACAATTTATTACTTTTATATTTAAACGTTTATTTATCCAAATAAATAAATTTTTATAATTGTTTTTTATGCTATACAATGTTTTAGAAAATAATTGAATATTTTAATCGATTAAACACATTCGATGTACGAACAAATATAGCCTGATAATATAAAAAGTAATTAATTTTTGTATCTTAGAAATATTGTGATTATTTTCATTCAATTATTTATAAATTATAAAAGAACATAATAATATATTTACCATTCTTTATCGAGGTAGTAAAAACTATTATAATAAGAAATTAATGCAGAGCTGTAAATTACAAATACCTTAAAGTAAAATTATGTTATAAATAATATTATAAATAATTTTATAAAAGGTTTACGCGTTAATTAGTATTTAAAAATTTATTTATTTTAATTTGTAAAAAAATTGAACGATATTAAGGTTATAAGAAGTCTTAAATATGCTCTTATAATTCTCGATAATAGGTAAAATATAAAATGTAAACTGTGGATTAAATAGCGTTTGTTAAAGTTTTAATTTGACAATTTTTTTACACAAGGATGACATCAATGGAAAATTCCGCCTTCATTGGCCATTATCCACGGGGAAGAGTCGGAGTCAGATTAAAAAGGGCCCGACTAAAAGTTGCCGCGAACGTTCACGATTCGGCAGTAGATTGTTGGCAGTGTAGGATTCCTTGGGGGGAAAGGCTTAACGAATGGTCAAATCGGCTTAACTACGGTGAGATCGAGAAGCCCGAGAGAGCGCGAGAGAGTGCGAGAGAGAAAGTTCCGCGCGTGGGTGCACCAACAGTACCATCCAATGAGAAAGGGTGTATATATCGGAGGAGGGAAAGGGGCAGAAATGCGTGAAGATAATTAAGCCGCTTGATCTATAGTCGTTTCGCGAGTTCGCTCGTTATCTCCTTGGTACCTCCACTCTCTTTCTCTCCCTTTCTCCCTTGCTCGGTATTTAGTTCAGTTTCGGATATACGTAGAGTCCGGACAGGGATGGAGCGATACCGAACGCGCAGAGGAAAAGATGGGACACGGCTAGAGGAGCAGAGGCGAAAGAGAAAGAGAGAAGGGACGATAATGTACTCTCGTAATACCAGCAATGGTCAAGATAAAGAGAGTACGAGAAATGGAGAAAGAGAGAGAGGGAGAGAAACAAATAGACAGGAACCGAGAGAGGGAATCCGAAAGCCCAGAGGTCGACGTTCAATGGTCCAACCTTTTCCGTTTCCATCCCCGATCCCTTTATCGCGAATCTCTCTCTCTCTTTCTCTCTCTCTCTGTGTCCACATACAGACGCATACACGGGTGTACATTCTCGGTAACCCTCCTATGTCTCCTCTTCTTTGTCGAAGCTCGCTCGTTCTCCGTCTCTCTGTTTGCGCGCGTGATTGCCCTCCTCTTTCCTCTCTTTCCGTTTCTCCGTCTCTGTTGGCTGCTTTATTGTCAGGAGCCGCTCCATCGAGGGTGCATCCCATTCCCAGCTTTAATTGAGACATAAATAAGGTTTGTTTGGCTTTGCCATCCGACCATCCGAGCCAGCCAGCCGTTCAGTCAGCCATCCTGGGAATTGGGATCGAGGCTTTACCGATACAACTCGTTCTGCATAATGGCCACGTTAAATTTCTGCCGTGTAAAAGTGAAGGGAAATACATTTTTACATTTTTCTAGTCGATCGCCGCGCGAAGATACCGAGAAAAACCGAGCACACCTTCATTTTCCCGTCGTCTCCGCCGAGCGCGAGAGAGCAAAGCTCGACTTTCGAAGAGCCGTCGGTTTCGAAAAGCCGTTGGTTTTTAGCCGAGAGAGATCGGCGACGATCGGCGACGATCGGGACGAGGTTGGTGCGAGTTATCGCGAGCATTTAGCAACAAAATGAATTCGAACCGCGTCGACGAACTCGATTCCCGGACTCTCGGAACCGAGGAGCGAGTAGGCGTTTTATGCGGGCGTAGGCGCCGACGCGGCAGAGAACAAGATGGAAAGGATCGCGTACATCGGGAACAAGGGGTACAACGAGAAAAATAATGCGACCTGCGAATAGTAATAATACTCGAGTCGTAACTTCCCGAGCGAGACCCTAGGTATTCGCTCTCTTAATAAATCTCTCTCTTTTTCTCTTTCGACTCGCCTTTGTGGCGAATGCTGAGCCAGTGCGGCGATGTTTTTATGCGCGACAAGGTAATTTCGTTCCGCGTTACATCTAAATCTCTATTCTGGAGTGTCTCGCACGTTTTAACCCTCGCTCGTCTAAAAATCGACTAAAAATCGACTAAAAATCGACGCGAACCAAACGAGTGACGCGATCCTCCGAGAGTGGGTGGATGTGGGAATTTTATTCAAAATATGCGTTCACGCTTTTATCTATACGACTTTGATGCGAAACCCTTTTGGTTATCGTTTTAACAACTTCCAACCACTTTATTCGCACCCGAAGCTTTTAAAATTTTGCTCCGCGTCTTCGATAACTCTAATTCTATGGAGCTGATAATATTTTGATCGTGGTAAATATGACTTTCGAGGGTTGAAATAAAATAGAAGCTTAAGCGTTGGTCGGAATCGACGACGAGTCATTTGGGAAAATACGAGGTTTGTTTTAGTTATCAATGTTAATCGAGCGAGCGTAAAATATGTATAGATTATTTTTTAATTTTTCGACCGCTCCTTTCTAATAATACAAGTTCGATCTTTTCAGATGTACGTAAATCTAAAAATAAGAACGAGAATACAGTTGCGGTAATTGATCTCGAAATAATTTTTCTACCTACGAAAGCTATAATAATGAAGAAAAATCATTCGTTAAAAAATCGTACTTATCTAAGTTGGACTTAAAATACGCGTACCGTAGTTACGGTACCTTAATTAATTAAAATGAGTTTTTCTCGAAAACATTTTTCACGCCTATGTATTTATCCTCTCGTTTGGCCGTTCCAGGTCCGAAGGTCCGGAGGTCCGGATTTGGTCGGTATTTCGCTGGAAAAAGATTTGACTATCTAAAACGCCGAGGTCGAAAAAAGCTCGGAGAGAAGCGCGAAAAAACAGGGTGGAAGAACGACGCGTGTCATACGTCACCCCGTTTAATCTTGTCTCTCATTTACTCGGCTGCGAAACGACCGAACAAAGCCCAAGTTCCCCGCGACTCTCTAAAGTCCTAACGGTCCTCTGCAATCCTCCGTTTGCAGAGGATTCCGTGCGCCCGAGGCTATTTTACATCTACACCCAACCATTGTTTTAAGCGAAATAAAAGAATAAACTCTTTGTTTTATTTTCGGATCACCCTTTGCAATTTTGAGCAAAAAGTAGTTACATCGTCACATAATTTTAACGGATTATTTAAAATTGTATTTTACGAACGTTTGTCCATCGATTTAAATTCAGGGATAATTTCCCATCCTTCGCTTTTATTTAGGTTTAATTAGCTACTAAATGTTACAAAGGAATAAAATATCTTTCGCATTTTTACATTTATAAATTATCTCGTAACTTTCAATTTTATGATTTATTTTTTTAACGCGATGTATTATTATTGCGTTACTTATCGAGCGTTATTATATAAAATTGTTTTTTCGAAATAAACGTACACTTTTATTTACGCATTCGATTATTTACGCGTCGCGAAATACATTCGTAAAACTATCGACAATTATTTGTTCAAATATGTTTATAATGGACTCGAGGATAGAAAAATATGAACATATAATTCTCGTACGCTAGATTAATTATTTTGATCGTTCTTTGTATTAGATTTTCTACCCCCTAGTTTTATTACTTCTCGTAAATATTTGGAAGTTAATCGTTAATTCTTAATATCTATGATACATTTGTAGAAATAAAGATGTTGGGCGAAGCAAATGTTTGCGCTTCATAAAAATACCGTAAACGTTTAAATAACGTTTGAAACATTTTCGAACACAAATTCCAGATTTTCGTATCGTACGTCTCGAATGCGTAATTTCCGACGAACTGGAAAAGGCATCTAAATTTATAATTTCTTACAACTATGATTGCAGTTAGCGTGAAATATTGACCAGTACATACAGATATACAGGAGCAGCAGTTAAGAGGATCAGAACTCGAAGTCAGAGCATAGCTGTGCAGAATTCTAATCTAGTTCTCTTGCTTCCTTCCATCCGCGTCTAAGATCGAGATCTCGCTCTCTCGCTCGGTAAGGCAAGCTCGAAACTAATGTCCTATCTCTGTCTTGCCTTCCACCCCGCGGGAGCATCTTCCGCTAATGAAACGTTGGTGAGCTACCGACGCCGCGTGCCTTCGTGTACTTTCTTGGAGGCAACGGGAGAGACGGGGAGAGACGGGGAGAGACGGGGAGAGAGACAGAGGCGTTGGCCGGAGCGCTTCTCTATCCCTCTTACACACGTATACAGATATACAAATGCACCGAGTATAATGCGAACATGCCGCCGAGGGCGATTCTGAATATTATATTGGATTTCCTTCCATTTGACTTCCCTCTGGGCGGACTAATATGTGGGAGAGACGCGTCTAGCGCGTAAAACCATCGCGAAGAACTGTGTAATATGTACTTAAGTTTGTTCATCTGTCTCTTTTAAACGGCCTGCGTACGCGGATACGGAAAACGTAAATTATTCCAATGAGATTTATCGATACTATTTACCGTTATTTATCCCACCCTCGTCATCTTAACTACAAACACGAATGTATAAATATTTATATAATAAACTGGAGATTCCTTTGGATATTTTGGCAATGCGCTAATTATACGTCTGCATTGTAACGAGCGTAAAGCTCGACATTTGAGCTTTTTTTGAGATATTTTGAAAGTTTATCAAAAGAAAATTCAAACGAATGGTATTGCCTATTAAAAATTTCACTTTAGAAAATTATAAAAATTGTTTACGCGACTTTTTTAAGTATAATACAAAATTCTGAGATGCGGTTATGCTTTTAGAAATAATTTGAAATTATTTATAACGAGCAGCAACTTTTACCGTAACTACACTTGTTTATATATCTTTATAGTTTCATGAATTTTACATACTTTTCTTAATGCATTTCTATTCTATTACAGTAATCTAACGATAATTTAATCATGAAATTATTAGAAAAAAATTTTTACAACTACTTCGGGACGTTACAGACGATAGATATTACACTGCATAGAACTAAAAATGAAAAAATAGCTATCTCTAACAAATTGTTGGAGTAATCGACGATTATAAATAAATTCGTATAATTCGTGAAATAATTGTAAAGTATCGATACGTAAGTAAATTTTTAATAATTCTCTTTTATTTACTCGTAAAGACGGTTTATTGTTTGTAAAAATATAATTCACGATTGATTCGTTTAAATATAGTCGATAAAAGCATAAATACAAAGTGTTTCTTTGATATAAAACAGCTTCACACACGAATGAATATATGTATATATATTAAGCATTCACGAAACTCGATATCGATACATTCGAAAAACAATAACGTTACTCTTAAATATGAATCGAATGCAAAATATATGTTAAACTAATAATTGCCCCACTCTCTGGAAAGTCCAGAGATGTATCTTAAAATTACCTTCGATCGTCGTTTTGGATTGTTCACACGTAGACGCGATAAACATTAAATTCCAAATTCTACTACTAGTACCAGAGTTAACAATTTGCATCTCGAGCAATCCTCGCTTTGTTTCTCTTTATTATAGGCTGCTGGATTCTTTTAGCAACTCGTCAAAACGAAGCGAATTGCATAGGTGCGCACTGTATAATTCAAATAAGATACAACCCGCAACCCGTGTAACTCGAATACTACGGGCGTGTCCGGTCGCGAGCAACTGGGTTTGATCATGGGATGTCTTGTACAATGACGGATGAGCCTCGTTGCATTATACACGTGTCGCAATTTATTTGACAGCTAACCAATGTAACTACAGCCACGATACAAAGATTCGTATCGATTTAGAAAAATACAATTTCGCGTTATTCCCTCTCCGTCTCTCTCTCTCTCTCTCTCTCTCTCTCTTCTCTCGCTCTCTTGCTATCTCTTGGTTCTTCAATTTGCATTTTCCATTATCTTTAATGGTGTTCGAAGACGATTTATCATGATCGAAATCAATTATGTACCAGATATGTCACGTATTGATATATACTTTTTTATATAGAATTTGTTTTTTCCTTAATTTATATTACGTCCCCGTTGATGAACGAGATATACTATTTCGCATTTATAAATATTCCTACAAAAATTGACGGTATTTATGCTCGGTAAAAAAATATTTTTTTATTTTACACCATATTTGAAGGGTAAAAGTTACTTTTATTATTTAAAAAGTTTTAACGAACGAATAAAAGTAAGGTAAAAGACCAATTATACATTTTTTCCAAATAAACGCTTTTATGATTATTTCATTTGCTAAAACTTCTTGGTCTTTATTTATGGTTTGTAATACGATACTCCCTATCGATTTTTTCATATAAATATTCATATTTTTTGGTACAAACGTACTCAATTTCATTAACAAGGATACTATTATCTACAATGATTATTGTTTCTAGTTTTAAAGGTACTGCATTATGTAGAAAGGTAACTTTACTGTAACATCTTGTATCCGTAGAAAGTAATTCTCTAAAAAGCAATAGAATATACATATTTTCTTAATCAATGTTATTAACACCGTAGTAAATGTCGTAAAATAAATAAGTTTAACGAAGTAATGGAATACGACTCGGTGAAAAGTATATCATATATCGAAAAACAACCGCGAACGTTAAAAAAATAGTGGTTATTAAAATAAATAAATATTTATTAAAGTACCAACGTTATTAAAATACTTAAAAAAAAAATTCAATTTACGTAATTATATATCAAATTATATCTATTTGATCTATTGTACATCCAAATATATCGAAATATCTTAGTCTTTAGTTATAATTTGAAAGCGCGTTAAAACTATTCCATTAACATATAATTTTGTCGAGAGATTTTCATTTTTCTTTGTTATATATTTGCGTTCGACCAGCGGTAATAATTTATAAAATCATTGCAATCGCTATTTGGACAATTTCTCGTTTGCATTTTTAAACGTTAGGTACGGCACTTTTACTTCGTACAATGCAATTTTTTATGCTCTAATTTGTTCTACCGCATCTATAAATACCAAAGAACCGTACATTTGCACACGAACATTATTTCGTGGAATCGTAAACTACAATTAAGTACGAATTATGTGCCTACAAACGTTGTTACTAAATGAAAGTCTATAGAGGGAGAATCAGCGATATATCAGACTTACGACCGAAAAAGCTTTTCCGTCGCACAAAGGGCTCAACTACGTCTTGGTTAGCTGCAACGCGGAGAAAATGCCAAGAGATAGACTACGAGCGATTCGTAACAAGCAGGTAAACCGGGTACGCGGCAAATTACGCAAGTACTTAGCTCGTAACTATGAATCTGCGTAATGCCAATTTAAGGCACATAGGGAAAGTAACATTAACCATATCTTCATTAAAATTGGAGGGTGATGTTTTCCTCGAGCGAATCCTAGGGATTTCCTTTTTACCTATCTTTAGCTAAGGATAAAAGTAATCTTACGCGATGGCTTCTGCTAACTTTTCTCATTTCCGATCAACTCGAGAATTCGCAGATTTCACCTCTCAAATTGTCTTTTTCGTCTCATCTCTCGGACGTAATACTTTTCGCGTTTGGAAGAATTTTTCGTTTTTTCCTTTTGCGCCGTAATTCCTTCGAAAGGTCTATTTAAAACAGTCGTTGAAAACAGATATCATTAGGTATCATCAGGATAAATCGGCGTCTCTAGTCACGATCACGGACTTTTCATCGTTACGCGTTCGATCTACTCAAACGTAGCTCGTACTTTTTTTCACGAACAACGAAACACGGACAATTCACCGAAAACGAACGATCGATTCGAGTCGATTCGGACATCTTTACGCGTTAATATAATTTTAGGTTAACGAGTTTTACGATCGTCGGAGGCTGGGCTCGAGATACGCGATCCATCATCGCCGCGTTTCGACGCCAACGCTTTCCGCAGGCTCGCGGTAGTTGCGCGAACGGGGGAGAGAAAAAGAAAACCAAACTCGCTGGAACCGACAGGAAACGATTCGCGCTCTCTCACCGCATCAACCTTTCAGCCGTGGCTCGAGATCTTACATCGAGTTGGCGATGAACGAGGCGCCGGAAAATCCGCCTCGTTAGCCCGAGCGGAGAATCAAAGCCGAGGCGTATCGCGTCCAATTAGCCGAGCGGCGATCCGGAGGTATTCGAATACGGCGTGGACCATTGCGGGAAAAGCGCGTTGGAAGACTCGGGTTCGGAGAGGAGGCGTCTCGAAGGTGGAGCAGCGAAGGGCGGTAGGTGGGAAAGTAGGGAGGAGGAGGAGGAGGAGGAGGGAGAGAGAGAGGGAAAAAAGAAAGGCCAAATCGCAAAAGTGCCCCGACGGGCGCGGATGTATGTCAGGCACGTAGCCACGGGGATTGCCTCGATGTGCCATAGAGGCAATCATGCCGGCGATGCAGAGGCTCGTCTCTCGCCGCGTTACCGCCGCCTTACCGCCGCCTTACCGTCGCCGTCGTCGCCGTCGTCGTCGTCGTCGTCTTAGTCGTCGTCGTCGTAGTCGTCTGCCGTCGGGTCTTCCGCTCCTTCTCGCTCTTTCTCTCCTCCTCGACGTCTCACACGTACGGGCGCTTTCCTCCTCGTCCCACCCCGAGACGAAAGCTCTATAGCTATAGATGACGTCGCCTTCGGAGGAGTTTTCCTACGGTCTCGGTCCTATATAGGTATAGCCGGTATTCGCTGGTACTTATTTCCTCTCGTGCTCGCTTTGTAAAATCTAGGAATTCTCTCTGCCTTATACTCCTTTTCGGTCTCCTTCTCGGTCTCCTTCTCGGTCTCCTTCTCGCTTTTCCTCCTGGTCTTTTTTTGCTGCGAGTGCGAGTCTACGCCATCGAGGCGACGAGGGAGAATTTCTTCGCACGGTAACTTTTCCAAGCTGCGAAAATGTCGTTTTCTTCGTTTCGAGAAATCCTTATTAGAGTTTAATCCTTCGCTCATGCTACGAAACTTGTTGAAACTTCGACTATTACCATTGTAGTTTCAAGTTCTTTGTATTAGCGTTAAATGGACTTTCGATAGTTTTTGAGTGATTCTTCGGACTTATTTCTTTATACAACTTCATTTTTACATTATCGTTTTATTTCTTTAAATCAATGGATAATGTTACTCGAAGAGACCATTGAACCGTTACAAAAGCTGTTGTAAATTTTAATTCATTGTACGCGGTAGAATCGATTCTACGCGATTAAAATTTACTCCTTTATTAAGTAATTGCTTAATAAACTTTGACCAAAATTAAATTAAATAATATCCTTTTTATTCGTTACGATTTGAATAAACGAAAATTCAATAATGGCTATTTATGCATAAACTCGAACGCGTTGATCGCTTTTTATAAAATAATACAATAAAATAATTCACCAACGTGCTAAAATATTAAAATTTGTTTTCACGGAGCTTCGGTCGTTAAAAAATTTAAATCGAACGTTATTTCAACGCGATTGCTACAAACGAATAAAAGTTGATAATTTAACAAATAAAGAATGTATACGTTACGTTGTACAAAGGAATTATGAAATTTCGTAACAGTCGTTCTTTAAAAGGTAAACTCGATCGTATACAAGTTATAATTACCGGTACCAGTCGTACGTACCGTAAGTTGAAATAATAATTCGGAAGCTAATTAAATCTTATAAAAAAGTATAACGTTAGCGAAAGTAACGTCTTTTTAAAGAGTAATTACTTTTTTTATATTAATCGGCTTACAATAATAGACTCTTGATTCTTTGTCACGGTACATTAAACCTCGTATCGATAATTTAGGAGAATTTAGTTTCGTGAGCCGCGCGAAGTTGGGTAGGAACCACTTCTTTAATAATAGAGTTACACGGAAGTAAAAAAAGATAATATAGTAGATTCGAGGAGGGACAATGGTTAAGAAAGAATACAATTACAATTTCAATGTCGGTATATTCAGCGTAACTAGCGGTACTAGCAGAGCAGAGAAAAAAGAGAGAGAGAGAGAGAGAACAAAAATTGGAGAAATCCATGAATTAAAGTTACTCCGTTGATAAACGATCTGGGAGCGAAACTCTTACAGCCAAGGAATATTCATAAATCGTCTTTCATAATAAAGAAAAGGCAAGAAAAAAGGGAGAGAAAGCGCGATAAAGCAAGAGAATTTGAAAAGGGCTAGATAAAGTTCAAGAGTGGACTCGCGCGCATTCGGTGCGTCGCATCAGTATTCAAAGTGCCCGGGTAAGAGAAGGCGGGTGCGGCTGATGCGGCTGATGCTGGTACTGGCTCGAGAAGGCTTCGGTACAGAAGAGGAACAAAAACGCTCGAGAGGAGGATGTTGCATTAATATTTATACGAGAAAGGGGAATACGAAAGAGAGAGAGAGAGAGAGAGAGACAGGGTGAGAGTGGCGTTTGCGAGGGGTCGAGACGAGTCGGTGTACATAGGGAAGGACGGGAAGGACGGGAAGAACGGGAAGGACAATACACGAGTCCGATGTGCGATGGAGGAGGGCCAAATGAAATGCAAATGTCTTAACGAGCCACTGAGGGACCGTCCAACTACCTTCCACTACCAGTCACGAATGTACCTTTGTCTCATCAACGTCCTGGTGATAATGCGAGATTCAAAACTGATCCCTCCTGCGTTCGCTCGCAAACATAATCAAGTTAACCATTTTTGTATTGGAAATTTTTAGACGAGAGCGTCGGAGGGTTGTCTGCCCCTTATTTGCTTACTTACCTAACTCATCCTGCTTTTAATCAATTTACCGTTAAATTTAGAAAATTAAAACATAATAATGTACTAAAATTATATTTTACGACGCTCTGTACCAAATTTTATCAGCTATCCTAATAAAAATCACCAAAATATTTAATTAAAGTGTATCGCCCGGTTCATATCGATCTTCCGCGCTTCGAGCAAATAACGTAAGGATATTTTTGATAAAATTGCTTTTTTTATACGTCGGAGCATCGATGTATACCGGTATAATTATATTTTTACAACAAAACATTCTTTTGAAAAAATAAGCTTCGACCGGATTATAATTTCAAATTTAGTAAATTAATTGTACTCTGTAACCCTGTAACTCTGTACGTAACTATTAAGGAGGAAACGTAGTTTTCATTGCAAAATTGATTTGCGAAGAAAATCGAGGGAAATAAGCCCTGTTTTAATTTTTTAACCCTCGCAAATTTATCTTGAGTTTTGTTTCAAAGATTGTTTTTTGCAGAAGTCGAACGAGCTCAGGTAAGAAAATGTAAGAAAAGGTAAGCAAAGTCTCGTTTTGGCGATAGGCGCGTACTCTCGAACAAACGTCAACAAACTAAAGAGAGGCAGGCAATAATCGTTACTCCTGTCGTAAATGTTAATTGAACGACCCCTCCATAAAAATCCATAGCCCATAGAAAATTTTATGCATAAAAAAGATTTCAGGAAGAGCAGCAACAGCTAATTAGCTCCCCTCTGTACACCCGAATCACGTTAGCGGACGCAGGTGTGTGACCTAATTTTATAGCGTCGCAAAAACTTGCATTTAATCGATCGTCTTAAGAATTCTAGGCGTTTTTGTTTCGCCTCCAACCTGAAAAGCGTTCGTTACTCGCGATTGTATATTCGTAGAAATGTGCATTCTTTGGTTTAGTGCAGCATTAAACAGATCACGTGGTGATTGGATTCCACCAACGGTATTTCCTCTCTCTCTCTCTCTCTCTCTCTCTCATCATCAGTTTCAGGGAAGGTTCTCGGTTGGCTGCCCAAACTATACCGTGGCTAGAAGCCCAGGAAGGAGGCGACGTACCCTCGCAAATCCAAGTCCAACTCTACGGCTTTCATTATAAATCCACCCACTCCAACGGTATCTCTTCTTCTCTCTCGCTTTACGAATTCCCAAAGTCTCCGGCTGCCTTTCCGACTTGGCATATATATACATACATATATATATATATATACGTAAGCGAGAGAACCCCCTTGAACCCCTAAGTTTCAAGCTCCATTTTCCACGATTCATTATATCGCTCCTAAGTTACCACCCCCATTCGCTCGGACGTTTTCTCTCCCACTTATTCTCCTCGGGAACTCTTACCTCTTTCCTCTTTACCCTCCTCAAGATCCGAGAGAGCAAAGAAAACATTGCGAATGTGTTTTTCAATTTGGAAGACTGCCAGAAACGAGCTCGTTCTTCCCTTCGCCCAATCTCCACATTCTTCTTCCTCCACTTTTTTACGCGCGTCTCCCTCTTTTTCCCTCCTTTGGCCAACCGAGCGAACGGGCGCGAATCGAGTAAACCTACCCTTTTATCGGAAGATTCACCCTTTATTCGTCGTAGAAAAATCCGAGGAGACGCAGAAGCGAGCGTAAGGCTTAGAATAAGTATCAACGGAATTAGACGGTGAGTGAAACTCGTAGGAGGAGCCAAGGGTCCAAGTTCGTTCCGAGCTTCAGTTTCGGTACGATTAGAATTTCCGCACGAGCGCTCGCGAGTCTACAGAGGAGAACGCGCGAAAGACGCAACGAGGCGAAAAGTAAGCTCGACAATGCCGATGACTACGAGGAAGCTTTTCAATTTGGTCCGCTGCCAATCGCAGATCCCGTTAGGCTTGAGCCACGTGCCTCCGAGACGCAGTTTCGTACTTCCAGTCGCGATGATTTAGATCTTATAAGTCATCCCGCGTCAAAGTTGCCAAGAGAGAGGTTGCGAGGGGGGAAAGAAGTACATACGGAAGAGAAGGGAGGAACGGGGGGAGGAACGGGGGGAGGAACGGGGGAGGTCGAGTCTGAGTTCGAGTGGGTGCACCGGATGCGCGTAACGACGTCTTACGTACTCCATCGGAAGCCGAGTTATTTTTCCACGCGCGACCCAAGCAGCCGCATTCGAACACGTGTTCCGCCTTCCACTAATCTACCATCTACCCCATGTACCCCATCTACCCCCGCGTGCTCCTAGGAGGATGTAGAGGCCGGAGGCGCCTCTATATATTCCACTAAAGTCACAGATGCCGCGCGGTTCAACAGCCGTCGCGACCACCTCAACTTTGTAGTTGAGTGCCGGTGAACGGTGGCAACGAAGAGGAGTGTAGAGCGTGCCAAGTTCGAGTTCGGGGGGAAAACCCGTCCTTGATCGCCCCGGGTAATAAATTTCAACGTTCTTCGTTCTTGCGGGCCAACCAATCTACGTCTCCGGATCCAACTTGGCTAGCTGATATTTCAAAACATTTTTATCCTTGCTTTCTATCTTAAATACGAAACGATACGAAGCGCCAACAAAACTTTCGAATTAGTTTACAAACTTCCCGTTGTCCCTTGAGCGAGGGAATTTTTATTCGGATGTTAACCTTCCAGCGGTGGAAAAATACAAATTTTTTTAAAAATACAATATTTAAATCGATCGAATGCGATCGAACCCTGTTCCATTCCATCGATTCCATATTTCCAAAGTTCTAATTCTGGTATTTGCTTCGTTGATAAAATATACATTTTTATAATCGATGGAGTTGCGCGCGTTTTACGCGATAAATATTTGCCTGAAATGTACGCGTAAATCACGCGCATCCGATAACCACTTTTTTACTCTTCAGCCGACGATACTTTTGCTACTATTTTTGGATCGAAATAGCAACCTCTATCGTAACAACCAAAGAAATTTCAGTTTCGATTTGTACTTTATCGTATTCGATCTTTCCAAGTGAAAATTTTCTAAAAATACGTTTAGTAAAATAAGAACCGTATCGATGCTCGATGATAAGTTGTTTTGTAACATCTTAAAATTCATTCGTTAGGATTCGTTCGTTATTTTCGAACAACGAACAAATTTTAAAACAGGATTTATATCGCTATCGTTAAAATTGTATATTTCTATGATTAAAATCGTAAAATGTAAGAAACATTAATAACGTAAATGACTTTATTTCTGAAAAGCATTCGTTTAAAGTAAGTTTTATATTTAGTATAACGGCGAAACAACGGGTTTGAGTTCGTCGCACGTACGTTCGATATTTTTTAGGAACATAAACGTCCAGAAAAATATCCGAAGCTCTCGACTTTGTTAAGGTGGTTCATGGGCTCGTCGCGGCACTTCTCAGCTCGGATACATACCGAAGCAAAATACTACAAAAACAATAAAAGGTAGAACCGCCGTTCTTATCTAAGTGATCGTGTTTCGCTTAACTACGAACTTCAAGTTGGCGAAACTGTTAATTGGATATCGTAGACGGTTATCCAAAGTGACGGACAAGAAGAACGTGTACCAAATGTTGGTTGTCTTTTTTGTTCGTTTACGAATTTTCTCTCTCTCTTCCTCTTCCTCTTCCTCTATACGCATTACATTATGTAATGCTCCACTGCGTTCGAGCAACGAAATATCCCATGACAAGAGTTTCCACCCGCGAGGCTCGAAGGGCGGATAATCGCTTCGCGCGGTTTAATCTACACCGCCCGAAGGCTCGAAGATGTCGCTTCGATGGCCTCATGGCCTCACAGCCTCGCTAAAACCGAATAGGCCGTTTGATTTCGCTCCGATATCGAGTTACCGCGCACGCGTGGACTCGCCCGAGGCCATCGTGTCTCGCCTCGGAGATCTACGCGCGAATAATCCCGCGAGGTACAAGCGAAGCCTAACCTTCGGGGAGTTATCGCGAGAGCAAACTCGAGGGAAGCTCCAGTCCTTTGGATCGTGGCCTTATCGCGCGTTTATTCTCAAAACGGTGGGTCGAAAAAAAGTCTAGTGCGCTCGTAACTTAGGCTGTGCGCCCAACTATCGCTTATTTTGAATAAAACTGTCTTTTTTATTTGCACGATTCGAGCATAAAGACTCCTCGCTTTTTTAAAGTCTGCGACGGCTTGAAAAATGTTGCCTGTAAATCGATGCTCGATTACGGTAACGATTTCTTTTATGCCGATCGAGAGCTTTACGAGAACTAAAAGAAAAAACTGTTTACTTTGGAAAGAATTGATAAAGAAATAACGTACATATTTATTTTACATTTCGGAAAATAACTCGTATCGAATCATGGAATATTAGAAATGTCGAATCTAGAAAATTCATAACTTTGGAAAGTTTCGTTGAAATTTCATTTGGAAGAAAAAATAATAATTTATCAAAAGATTGTCGGAAATTTTAATTCTTTCTAGAAATATACCGAGATGCTTCTAAATTATTGAACATTTTTTTAAACTTATATAACATAATAATTATGTCGGATAATTTTAATAACTTGTTCGAGTTTGAAATTGAAACTTATTCGTTTAAAATATGTTGATAAATGTATGGAAATAATATATTTTAAATCGTCGTAATTCGATAAACTTCTCGACGAGTATCAAATCTAAATTGTAAATTAAATTTACGGTGAGTCATGATTTTTACATATTTTTCATCGCAACTCTTCTCTTCATTGATTACTGGTATTTTCTTTGTATGTAAGGCGTGCGATACTTGTACATAAAGTTTGATAAAATTACTCGTATGCTCAAAGTTTTCGAGCAAAATCTAGTTTGAGAGTCTTGAGTTGAAGAGCTCGACACAATATGAGGTCGTCTGAGCTTACTATGAAGGGGTCTACGGAGTAAAATGACATTGCAGTAGAGTAACGCCTTGTTTATCGGACCATATACCGAATCCTGTATAGCCTATTACCAATTCGCTTGCTTAGGTTGATGGCGTCACACGTAATCCTCCCTTTTGTTATTGACTCAGAATCCATATATGTAATTCGTTGACGTAATATCATTACTATCATTGGTCGTAATATTCATGGAGCAAAAGCGAGATTAGTTCATCTAAAGCACGTAAAGTAAATTGGCATATATTTAAAAAATAATCTAATACGACAAAAATATTTATCTATTCGAGTATAAGAATTTGCAGTAATTTGGTAAATTACGTATCCAAGTTTATTAAAATAACGTAAATAAATATAAAATCGAAGACGTTTGCTTAATTTATAATCTTTTAATTTTTATATTAAATAATATGCTTTAAAAATTAACGCCTTATTTGTATTATTTAATAAATATTGAATTTAAACAAAAATATTTTTGTCGCGCGTGATATTTTTTCTGCTACTAAATAAAAATATTTTTAATTATTTTAATTTTTTTAGAATACTTTTTTTTGTTCGAAGCTAATAATTATATATTTGATTTCAATCGGTAAAATATTTTTAATATTTTACATCAAATTATTCGTTAAATAATTCAGAAAATACGCGAATGTAATCAAATTATATTTTTTCAAAATATATATGTATACACACGTATAACATTTTGATATCTCAAAATCAAAAGCGTCTTAGTTAATTCTGTTATATTTTCTCGTTTCATACCGAAGTTTTATTTTTTAGTATATTAAAAATTATTTAAATTACTTTTAATTTTAATAATTAAAAATAGTTTAATTTACATGTAAAGAATAAATTTCATTTAAATTGTAGATTTCGATCACATTATTATTATTAAAATTTAATATTGTTGAATAATTATAATGCAGTTTCTTTTTTAATAAGATTTCTAAATAATTTATAATAATTTATAGAAATAATGTCACAATCGTTATCATTATTTAAACAATTTATACATATATATCAATAAAAAGTTCGTCAATTTCTGTATAATCAATACACTCTTAAATACTTAGTAAATATTCACATTTTATTGCGTTTGAAATTAAAAACTACATTGTATTTGATCTCTATATTACATTTCAGTTTTTTCATTTGTAACTCTGTTGCTCCCTTTCGTAACATCGATATAAGTAATTGATGCAATACATTGTATATTTAATACTATATTGTTCATAGACCTATAATTTTAGAGCCTTATTAATGAATTATTCGCATGTACAAAGTTTAATACAATATCCATGTTCCGTGAAAAATAACACCTGTATGTGTTTAAAATATTCTGTGATGTGCATCGAAATACAACTCATCGCTTCCGTTTTGTGCACTAAATCTTTATTAAGACGATTGTAACGAATCTTTATAATTTACTTGATTAAAACTGTTTCTAAATTATAAGATTATATTTTACTGTTTAATAAAAAATAAGAAATTTTGTCAAAAATTTACAATACGAACCCTCGAAAATTAATAATAATACTATTCAAGTTATTAAATTTTACGAATTTCCATACATTAGAAAAAGATGGAACATTGTGAATCATTTACATCATTTTTATTATAAATTTATATTAAAAAACGTAGATTATAAATATCTATGTACTGAATTGTACTATAAATATAATATAAACATGGTTTTACTATAATAAAAAAAGTAGATAAAGTACAGAAGCCAAATAAATTTTATTTTTGTAAATTTTCCAATTTTTAAACTTAAATTAAAATTTAATATTACGTTTACTAAAATTATTAAAAAGTAAAATATGTGATATATTAAATTATAATTAATTTATGGAATTTTGTGTATCTAATATGTATAAGTTCATAGGAATAAAAAAGAATAAATTTATAACAACTATATTGTTTGAATGTTTAAAATAATAAACTGTGTTTAAAAGTTTCTAAAAATCTTCTTATACTAAGATAATTTATTTTACTAGACTTTATATTTTATTTGAAGCATAAAAAATTAAAAACTATAGTAATATTTCCTCTAAACATAGTTTTGTTATGTATTAATAAATTTCTGTAAGATTTAAATCTTGTTAAAAATAAATTGATCTTTAATCTCGTAAAAAATTTAAAGCTGTATTTCAATTATGATTGAATTAAATTTAGATTTAATTCTAAGCATCAGTGGCACTGATTATACATATGAATTGAATTTATTCTTGATAAAAGAAAATATGTTCGAAAAAAAGATCAAAAAACTATAATTTAATCCAATTATTTTAATATTTTATCGAGTTTCGATTAAACATATAATAAACCAATGTATTATATCAAAACATAATATTAATTATTTTTTACATGTAAACTCTATTTTTTATATTTTGTCATCTATACATCAAAAGTATAATATAATATAATCTTTTGTAATCAAATGAACATTTTTTTTGTTTTGGTACATTCAAAAATATTCAGTAGATACTCAAAATTTTATGTTTTAGATATTTTCTTAAAGTCGGTTTTATGATAACATAGGATAATTACTAATGCTATTATTTTTTATATTGTATTATTAAAAAAGTATTTGAGAATAATAAGAAATTTTATAGTTTATTACTAGATTAAAAACAAATATTTTGCGAAAGTAATATCGTACTAATATTTTCTAATAATTCATTTCTAAAATATTAAAATTTTTTATTTATTTTAAATTTTGATATTTTATTGTAACAAATATTATTGTAACAAATATTATCGTAACAATTATTTTTAATTATTTCTAATCCAACTTTTTTTTATATTAATAATGAAACATGAATATTTTAACCTCAATTTTATATTTTTTCCAGTAAATTTCATTTATTTACCTAAGAAAGGACTGAAGTTACAACATTAGAATAAAATTATTTTTAAAAAATGATATAACATTATAACATATAGTAGATCTTAATGATTATTATAAATTATTTCTGACTGATGTTACTGTTTATTTCATTAAGATATGTAATTATTAATTTAATTTACTTTTAAATATTTCAAACTATAAAATAACTGCGTATTCTAAATTTTAATTTTGAAAATTTTTAATGTTGTATTTATTTTTATTATTTTTCCATTAAAACCTTCATTTTTTATTAACTGATCGAGCATATAAATTTACCTAACAAATATTCTTGCAAGCAATTATATCAAAATTTAATATTATTTAGGTAAACGTAACTTGTTTACTGCAAATAATTCAAATAAATTGATTATTACTCTATTATATTTACTATATGTTCTATTTTATAAAATTGATTAATTCTTTGAAATTTATCGAATTATTATTCGCTAATCACAAAGAAAATTTATTCTTTTATATAGTTTTTTAAGAATTTTTGAAGATTTTTTAAGAAGATTATTTTTAAGTAATTTATAACTTTTAAAAGTAACTTTATAATTGGTTAAATAAATCATTGGTTTAAATTTATTAAATTTTTTTAATCTTATATTAGTTTCAAATTACCTCAAAATCTGTTTTATTTTTATTTACACTGTCTATGCCTCTGTCTATTATTATTTTTGATACATGTAATTTGTTTTTCTTCTTTTTACTAACATTAAAATACTAAACTATAATTTTTTGAACTACAATGTCTTTTTAATACTACTTCATCTTTATTATTTAAACTTACCGTTTTCATTTTACATCGTTATCTGCTCCATTTACGGTATTTCTCGTCAAATTATAGTTTATTTTTACTTTTTTTTTGTAAAACACGAAATAGCGTTTGTAGTCTTATCGATCGTTTTTTTAAATGTTGGTCCATATTACTTTTAGTTCAATGCTATTTCCACTATCCTCTTTTTTATCGAGTACTTCAAATTGATTAGAAATTTTAACTTTTTATCTAATCCTCTTTATTTTTTTCGAAGCCTTAGCTTACTAAAAGCAGTTACAATTATATAATGTTTATTTCGATTATCATTTACTATTTTTATTTACAACTTACAAAGCTAGAAAATCTCTAAAATATAATTATGTCATTCTTTCTTAAATAAAACATGAATAACGTATTCAACGGTATTTCTTCATTCGCGAAGAAACAAATTTTTATGGTAACTAAATAATTGCTATCAACGATTAAATTTTCAAAATTAGAATAATTCATTAAAATTTTATATTTCAATTACGTTATCGATTCTACTCAAATTTTCGATCGTTATTTTCAGCAAATCAAAATACACGATTTTATAAATCATTATTCATTTTCATAAACTGTCTAATTTCTGAATATTCGTTTATAAATACTTGAAATTAGAATTAATACTCCGCGACGACTTTATTTCCTGATTATTGATATCAACTTGATTTATATACTTTCATTCATATTTTACGATGCAAAATAACATAAAATACGCATAAATACTCGATTACATCACGTAACAGTCTATAAATTTCAGATGCGAAATTATACGTACCTTATAAACTACCACCGTTAATACGAAAATGTAACTAAATCGAATGACACATTTATAATAATCGATTTTTTCATCGTTACATCAATCCAAGAAGGTTAAAAAAAACACTCCTAAATTTAAAAAAATATTTGTTTCAACGCCTTTTCTTTCTAATAAACAATAAGTTAGGATTTTACCAAGTATAGGAAAAATATTTTTTATCTTGATTATTTACATGTCCACCCTATCAGGCGAATGCAGTGACGGTGAGACTTCGGTGAAGGGAAAATTCTCGTGATCTTCTGGCGTATACGACTCCCAGGATGGTCTTTTGAGCCAAGGTGGGTCCGGAACGCGTAACACGCATTTTTATCAAACGTTACGATCCTTGAAACGACTCGGATGAAAACCAATACCTTGGTATCCTTGGGGAATTTATTTTTTCTTATTTTACATAGTTTTTCTTTCTTCCTTCGCTATTTTTCCTATTCGGAAAATAAAATACTTTCAACTCGTTCCGTCTTGCGATTAACCATCGAATATTTTTTTATAAATCGGTAATGCTTTCGCGAACCAAAATTTACACCTTTATGATAATTTTTTTTATATTTATGGTGACGCGAAACCTTTCTTTACGGATACAATTTTTCAACGAGACGTATTTTTCGATAATGGAACTAGACTATACGTTCGGAAGGTTGCGAAAAGATTCGAAAGTGACGTTCTTTCGTGCTTTGTTTTTGCCTGTGTTTTTAAAAGCTTCGAATAATTTCATTACGTCCGAAAACAAAAATGAAATTGCAATTTCTTGTTTTTTATAAATACTTTGATACAAAAATATTTCTATAAAGTACAGTAAAAGTTGTTTTCGATATTTAGAAATGTCGTTAAGACTCGAATATTATCGCATTACGAAACAATAAACGTTTCTTTCTAACGAAGGGTAAATTATTCGGTGGAATTAAAGTTAAATTTAATTTTATGAAACTAAGGACGCGTCGTTGCAACGGAGTAAAAGTATAAAATAAAACGAAAGAGAAAAAAAGACACACGAAAGGTAAAAACGCGATAAATTTGCGTTTGGCGCGTTAATGTAATTTATATTTTAAGAAGTAAAAAATAAAAGGAACGGGAGTAGGTTGAAAAAATAATATGCAAGATATTGCGAGTAGGTGTAAGTTTATCTCTCTCTCTCTCGCGTTCCTACGTACCTTCCTTTCGAGCACACAGACAGTACACAGACACATCGGTGCCGCCGCGCCCCGTAAAGCCGCGCACAAACGCCAGGATTTAAACTCAAGCGTGGAAAGCTTATACAAAGCTCCAAATTTATTGCATGAAAATCCTCCCGGCATAAGCGTGCAAGTTCTCTATAGACGCAAAGTTGCTCGCTGGGATTAACACTTTCCTATCTTCGCTTCAATGCTTAACCGTTTTCAGCAAGCTTTTCAAAACTTCCCTTCTCCTTCTCGACTGCTCCTACACACTTACCTCGCTGTTTTTTTTTATATTATCGCTTCCACCGAAAACGAACCTCTGATAATTAGGTATTCAATTTCTTTAATTTAGGAAATAGTTACTCGATATCGATTGCATCCGCGCTGTGCTTTATTTCACTCTTCCATTTCCAAATTTATAGTTCATTTCCATTTCAAATTTATTTTCGACTTTCGAACGTTACGATCGCGATTTAAATACTCTTAAAAATTAATACACGAGTATTTACTCGATAGAGAAAACTTACGCGTTACTTTGCGAGGAAAATAATTTCTTTTAAAAAAGTAAAATTCTTATTCGATAAATTTTTACGTTGCGATAAAATGTTAAAAAATCTCTTGCATAATCGTTAAGTATAAAATTATTGTTTCGTATTTCGTTAGGTATTTAAAATAAATAAAGAATAAACTCGGATATCGTATAAATAAATTTATCATTTATAATACAAGTTCTTCCACGTTCGGTATCTTAATCTCGATATTACCAAATTACGCATTCTTACCGAAATAAATTGTAAAAGTAACTCGGTATAGCTCTTATATATTCATTTGCTAGAAATTTCACTTTTAATATTCATAAAATCTCATTTTTCCTTAGGAATATCGTTCGTTATATGTTATAATACGAACGTAAAAGAACCATTTTAATAAATAAAGGAAATGAGTGAAAATGCAGGAAGTAGTCTCACTTTTTACCGATAAAAACGTTATTGAAGAATTTGCTTTACGCGTTCTCGGCATCGATGCATATACTTTAACTCCATATATTCGAGCACAGGACCAAACTCGCGTGGAAAATAAACAAGATTTGCACGCCTTGCACTCCGCACATACAATTATCGTTATAATCGTATATTTCGTAAAAGCTTCCGCGTTGCCGTGGGTGAACCGACGAAACTTTTTTACCCCAGGATTTGGAAAGCGAACCGAGAAAACGCGAGCTTTTCTGTGAAATAATGCGAAAAAAGATGGCCTTGTGGAAAAAGGAGAAACGTTTGCTGGGGACCTTCTATTTTACGGGGCTATTGTAAGAATGAGACGCGGGAAGAAAAATTTTTTTAAGTTCCATCGGCTTTCGTTTCTTTTAAATATTTTTCTCCAAATGTTTAAACAACTTTCGCTTTCTATTTTTGGTGTGCATATGCGAGTGCGTTTGTACATATATGTATCAATGATTAATCCAGAATCAGTATACATATACATTATTTTGAAATATATAGATTTTTTAAATATAAGATAATTAATTTAATAATGTTATTGGCTTGGATCTAAATTATACTAAAATTACCACAAATAATATATAAGCTTAGCTATTTGGAATTGAAAATCTTTATTTACAATTTAATGGGAATTTTTATTTTAATACTTCTACAATGATTAAGTATTTAAAAAGCTTTATTTATTTATCGTATAAAACATGAAAAAAATACCATAAAAATTATAAAATTAATATATCGCGAATTAAATATAATCAAAACGAAAATGTAAACATTCTATTTTTTATTCAATATAAAACATTCAAATAATAATATAATTCATTAGGTATAACTTCGAGAAAGTTTATACTACGTCTATTTGGCCTTTTATCGAGACTATCCGTAAAAAATTAAATGATGAACATTTAAATGTTACAAGTTACAATAAAAAAAACCGTAACAATATCTTTATAATAAATATTTTACAAAATAATTTAAGTATTTTGAATCAAAAATTGTTTTCTAATTCAAATTTGTCTCGTTTATTATAAAAAATTAATGTAAGGGTTAGGATTTATACTATGTTTATAAAATAAGATAATTTTTTAAATTAAATATTAATATTTCATCCAAATTATAATTTCTTTTGTAATTTCGATCGAACTACTTTTAATTTATTAATTGCAAAAATATATAAATACTACCTTACTTCGCAAACTTCTACAAATATTTTTACGTTTATTTAGATATTGTACACGTAAATAATTCATAATTATTCGAGAAATTAAAAATAATACAATTCTACGTTATTAGGCTTTTTTAAATGATTTTAAATTTTAAAATCGTTATAAAATGTACGCGAACGATTTATAAAAACATAAAATGTTGTAAAACGTTAGAATTAGATAAATTAAAATATAATTTCTATAACTATTTTCGACTCGTTAAATAAAATTTGATATTTATATAATCTAAATATATACATTAAATATTGTTGTTGTTATCGCTGTTTTCATTATTATTACCATTAGCGGGGTATTTATACATCCGGATAATAAGAAGATCGTTTCCTAAAATTCATATCAAAGTTGAGAAAATTACCGCTAACTTAATTTTAATTCAATCAAGGAACATTGGGAGAGCGATCGAGAAGTTTCATAAAATTTTTCGTAAAAGCTATCTCATTAGTCTTGGAGCTCGAACTCAGATGTCGTTTAATTAGAATGTCGTAGACGGAGAGCACAGTTTCCTCTCCGATCGAATTTCTTTATAGTACATCTCTTTTCCTTAAGTTTATCTTTTCCCTGGCATTTATTTTTCCAACGGACCCGCACTATTCTTCCGGTAAAAGAAGGCGCGCGAGGTCATAGCCAACGGGGCTGGCATTTATGGAGTTAACATTTCTAAAACTCGCCGTCTCTGGACCGTACTCATTTCCCTTCTGCTTTAGATCTCTCTCTCTCTCTCTCTCTCTATGTACACGGAGGTGCGCACAAGGAAGAAAGGAAAGAAGAAGCGAGCGAGTGAGCGAGGAAAAGCGGCAACGCTAGGGGCAAAAAAGATAGCGAAGTGCCGCCGCCTTTGCGCTGCTACTCTTGCCCGTTTGGTCGGGGGTAATGGCAGTCTTGGAATTGCGTTATCAATCTCCGAACCCCCCATGGTCCACCCCACCTCTCTCGACTCCATTTCGTTCCACACCCCCTGAGAGAACGTTGCTCTCTCGCTCGGTAGACCGGAAGCCGAACCCGCCCCCATTCCCGTAGAGAAAACCCCCGCGTCAAACGCGCTACCGACGCCGTTGCCGGCAGCTTCCGACCGACCCTCTCTCTCTGTCCCCACTTCACCCGCTCCCAGTGCTACTGCAGTATAACGCTCCATTCCAAGCGACGTATGCATACCATCTCGCCTTTCCTATATCTCCATTTCTGTTCGACGTGCTTTTTACGCTCGTGCTTTCTTTTTCTTCGCTGATATCTATACGTACGCCTATCCATACTGCGGACATCCCCGGGGCGGGTTGGCGCTTGTACCTATGCATGTATAGTTCCCAGTTTCGCGAGGCGCTTTCGACCTCCGACCTCGTTATTACGTTTTATACGCGGTGTATATCTCGGAGCTTTTTTTGTTTCCTTTTTCTGGTTCCTCGCGGCGCGGTTCGGTAATCGCGCAAAAGTCGAGAACGAGGGAGTTGGGGAGACGGAGAGAGGGGAGAGAGAGGGGAGAGAGATCGCGTATTTTACCGCTCGTCCTTCCAACCCTTTACGGATGCTCCTACATTTGTGTACACTTGCGCGTCTGCCTTTACATATGTGTATATGACGAAGCACGTCGTAACGGGGACCGAGAAACTTTCTACTCGCTCTAGCCATTATCGTTCCTCGCATTATTAGCTGCACTCTCGACGATTGCGACTCGATAAAATCAATTTCCGCGATTCCGAGCTCTGCTTCGCGTTCCGCGAACGAACTGCCCCCGACGGCCGATGTATTTACGGCTACGGTTCGGCTACGGTTCGGCTACGGTTCGGATACGATACGGCGACGGATATTACCGAAAGGAACTTAGGGGCACAACTTAAACCGGCCACGTCGTCGTAATCGAGACGACGCGTACGACCTTCCAAACTGTACTCTTAAGTGCTTTCGCCAAAACTATAATTTCGTTCCTACTTTTATTCCAATAATCGCGGATACGAATACGTTGACAAATTAACGCTCGAGGTTGATCGATGCTTCCCTTTCTTGGGAACGAGAAGGAAAAATTTATCGAACTCTCGTCTCGGAGGTATTTACAAAAATGGTAGGCGATAAGCGAAAGCGAGGAAACGAGTCGTTTATTATCTAATTGCGTAAGATCGCAATCGTTGATGATAAAAAAGATAGAGGCTGCAAAAATAAATAAATAAAGGCGCAACGACGAAGTAAAATTCGATGGCTGGATCGAAGTTCCACCAAACAAGATCCACCAAACAAGAAACGTCGACGTTGGTAAACGAAGCGTCCGTTAAAATTGATACATCCGAGTTCGATCAAAAGAATCTTCGGATCGATTGTAAGTTTATTGGTAACGGTCGATGAAAAGTTGCGTTATCGTCGACGCGGCCGTTACGACGGAAAATATTAAAATCAGCGTCGCTCTCGGTGCGCGAAAAGTGATCGGGAAGAAAGTCCGACGAAAGCGCCGAGAGAAAATGGGAAAAGAGGAGGAAGCTCCGAGCGAAGCTCCGAGGCGAAGGACAAGGACGAAGACACGGGACGGACTCTGGGTGCGTTCACGAAAATACCGGCAGCTCGCGTGGAGGCGACGGCGGCGGGAGTCGATAGCGTATATCGCTTTCGGAGACCCAAAGGTTACCGAATCGTTCCGAGACTATCTTAACGGCCGGATAGATCGTTCGATAGTATAGCTCGGTCGTAAAGGCTATTGCCTCGACCTGCCTTCCATCCCACCCCGGCTGTTTGCCTTGGTTCTCTCGCGGCGCTTCTCGACGTAGCGCAACTCCGTGAGGTGGCGGCAACCCTTCGAGACCTCGATACTCCAAAGCTTTCTCGACGGGCGAAAGAACGAAAGAATCGAGGTCTCGATAACACTTAATTCTCGCGCGAATCTGCTCTCGTCGACGCCCTCGGATGGCTAATCAACTTCGTTATAAGATGCCACTTACGCGATTTGAGCGTCGATCCTCGATTCCTGGATCTCTCTTCGGTACTGCTCTGTGTTTTCGAAGGTGGCATCGTTTACGAGAGAAAGAGTAAGCGAGAAAATATGAGAGTTCGTTGTGGATTATTAATCCGCGGTGTCTTTCTAACGTACGAGCTTCGATAATAAATTGCCAATGCTATTTTCGATAATACCGTCTCCATACTCGTAATACTGGCAAAATTATTTTAAAACTCGATAACGAACGTTTATAAGCTAATTTTTACGGATATATTCGCATCGAAGATCAAGTACGAGTCGTCCGTGTAACGAGGCAAATATTTTATACATTCGCTTAACTTTTATATTTATAAACGCTGAAAATTGAAAATTTCGATGTCTGTTGCTAATCGAGAAATAAAATTGTTTAACCTAAAAACGACGATAAAAATATCTTGAAAGATTAATAATGTACCGAGAGGATAATCGATTGCAAATTTTTAAATTAATATTAACAATTTAAAATAATATCGCGTATATTCGTAAAAAAAATTGTACAAGAATAACTATTTTTAGTCTCGACTGTACGCGTAATACCGAAAGCGTTAATAAATGTTTATCTAAAGACTCCCGGCTATAAAAGCATATGGTTTTCAACCGTAACTAAATTCCAAAATATTTCATTTCTATAGATGTTCATGTTTCAATTAGGACCTTGCATGAACTTGTATTAAATAGTCCAATAAATTCATGTTAAAAAAGACGATGATGTTCGTATTCTGTGCTTCTTAAATTTATGTAAAAGTATTTATTGAAATACTGAATCGCCGGAAGAATATATGGGTAATACCGAAGGTAAGGGGAGTTTTCTTTTTGGAAAGAAAGGCTGAAAGAGGATGGAATATGTGGACCCTTCCAAGAAAAATAAAGAGCTACGATATTATAGCTCATTTGTGGGTAACATACAGTGTTTTTATGTGCGTTGGATTACCGCGATACAAATTCATGAGGCATCTTGTAACAAATGTTAATGTTCAAGGAAACAAAACAGGCAAATGAAAGTTATGTCTATGACTCTTCTACTCATTACAAGAGTATTATTGTCATTTTTATTTACATTCGAGACATAGCTGTAATTTATATTTCAATAAAAGTAGACCGTTTTTCATTTTACAATAAAAGAAATTTACATTAAATTGGAGTTTTTAATTATAAAAATTCATGTTTTAATAAAACTACGCAGAATTTTCTTAACACTTTTACTTAATTCAATCTTAATTTTGTTACTTAAATTATTCGCGGATTTAAAAAGTATAATTAGTAATAAAAAACAATACTTTCCATGTAAGCTTTATATAAAGATAACGATCGATTCGATACTCGTTACTCTATTTCAATCTGAAAACTTAATAGTTTAAAGAAACAAAATCATAAATTTAAGATAAAATATATAATAAAATTGCATTTAATTGTATACGATACTGTGATAATTTTGTATAAATTTTATACTACAAATAATAATTTATCTGATAATTGATGTAATAATACATCGATTAAAGTCAACTGGTTAAGAAAAAAATTAATGCACTTGACGAATGGTATCCAACTTTATTTCTGTAATACACGTGTTAAACATAGAAGAATATTAAAGTTTGCATAAGTCAACCTCATGTGCGACATTTATGCAAATGAATGCATAATTAATCTACCTTATGCGACGTGGCAAGGTAACAAAATAAAAGTTTCTAATTAGATAAGCGGTACATATTTAAATATATATAAAGTACGGTAAATGCTTAGTCGTATGTAAAAAATAAAGAATAATAAAATATTAATTTTAAAAATTGGAAATAAATTTAAAAACGTAAATTATCTTAATACTACAAAATATTTAATTTGTAATTTATATTCGCAAATAAATTTTAACATCGTAATTTATATTAATTTTTATTGGTAATTAGAAAAAAAATCAAGTTCAGACTTAACGTAAAATCTGTGTATACAATAGTTTTAACCTTTTTAATATTTTACGTTCGTACAAACTAGTAGCATTATTATTTAATTATTTATTTACAGGCTTTAAAGTACGCGTAATAAAATTTTATTTTATTAGAACTTATTTTGTTTAAAATTTTATTTATCCATTTTTTACACTTAAGCAAAAAAATATTAACGATTATTACAGTATTATAAATAGTTATTTGAACTTATTAAAACAGTACGTAATATCCGGTATTATATCTTAATTATGTATTAATTTTTTATTAAGTTCGTAAAGGCTTAATTTTTTATTTTTATAGCGTATGCATACCATTACATTAAAATTTTTATGTACTTATTTAAATTCTGAAAGTATATATCAATTAATGTTTGCGTAAAGTAAAAAATTAAAATTTGATTAATAGACAGTTTTAAAATTTGGATAATTAACTTAAAATAAAAACATTGTATTTCAAACCTTATTAAAAAAACGTGTTACAAAGTAAACGCGTAGTTATAAAAAGGTTTATTTATATAAGCCGTATTAAAATTAAACTAAATCTTCGTTAAATTAAGTCGAATAAATCTTCAAGGATAACGATTCGAGTTGTATTACAGATTTTGGTATAAGCTTGCGCATTCAACCAATAATATTAAATCGTTTTACATTTTCAAAAGGAAAAACATCGCGAAGAAATACAAATTAAATATATATTTCAGCTTCGATACCATTTCTACTAATAATTAAAAATGTAACTCGCAAATTCAGTCGATACAAAATTAAAAACGGAAATACTCCGACATCAACGGAAAAAATGGATCAATTGTCGCGAAGTTTTAAAAAATGTTTTCTATACCAGAAGGAAAAATGCGATATTCCACGAATCAAAAGATACAAGCGAAAACCTTACACACGTATTAAAGCTCGGTGTATTACCGGCAGGAAGCTTTCGAGCTTATCAGGTTTGATCGACGATCCGCGTTATTACATTTTTGTACCGAGGGTCACACAGTCGCGAGTTTTTCGTCTTCCTCGAGTTCGCGGACGATGGAAAGTCCCGCGTCGCTTAAGGTTCAAGGCAAGAACACCGAAAGTAATTAATATCTCCTCTTTGCAGTGACATTTATGTGTTGGAAAGAACGGGACCCGCGTGTAACTTAATTAAGGCAACGACGCAGTCCCGACCGCGGCTTTGCGGCCACCGAGCTCGCAATATTATCTAGCCTGTTCTCCGCAACCATGGAAGCCGCAATGACCCGGACGAGGAGCGGCTGCTGGAATTGTATTTGTTGCCCGGCGCGCAACGACCACCTTTATACACGACCTCCGAAGATACACGACCTCGACGAATAGTGCGTACACTGCAGGAATGCCAGACTGGATGCTGCGTATTGGCTCGCGCATTCGCTGCCGAGCATTTAACGGCATCAAAAACAAAATTATAAGGAACACCGTCGGGGAAATAGCTGCGTTAAATTTTATTGAACCTTCGTACGGTTTGCGGCTGGGACGTACGAGACGCGCAGCCACTTCGGGATTAAGTTGATTGCGTTATCCTGAGACAAAAGTTCTCCTAGTTGCCCAGACTGATTAGTGGTTTGCAATAAAGTCTCGAGTCATTTTGTCGGGAGACTAACTTACGAGCGACGGCCTTATAATTTTATAGCGAAAGTGTTATAATTATAACAGTTTCTGATATCAACGTTCCTAGCTGTATATTTTAATAACGAGAACTTCAACGTTTTGACCGTCCCAAATTTTATCGTCTAATAAAAAGAAATAACTTGTTTATAAGACTTACGCTTCTTTTTTTCCTTACGTTTAACTTTCGTAAACGAGGTACGCACTTATTTATCCCTATAGTTTTTCGATTAACATTTACGCATGGTACGCTTTTATTTATATTAGAAAACTTTTTTATTTTAAACGTGTATAATTATGCACCGATCGGATCGACGTTAAATATTATCCAAGCGAATATATAACCAATCGTTTCTTTAGTCGCGATTGTACTCCGTACAATTTCCTACATTTTACTCGTTGCGTATAATTGTACGATAATTGGAAGAATAATTATTTAGTGAGAAAAAAGGAAGGGAGGAAATAAAAAAAGGAAAAATCATAATTTTCTTTGTATAGTCGTAAACCTCTACCGTTAAATAAAAAGATCGGATGTTTCGTTTCACTATTTGTTTACTAAATAATTACTCGAATTATCAACATAATAATAAGGGTTACTATCTTTTCTCGATATATCAAAAATAAGAATAATAAATATTTCGTAAATTCAACAAACTTCAGATATTTGAGTTAATTTACGCGATCTTACGAGAAAATAGGGATCGTCTTAAGAATTTGTAAAATGAGTTATACCCGCAGAGACTTCCAGTCTAAGAGAGTTGAACTATTTACTCTCTTCAAAAATATATTTTATCATTGGCTTAAAATAACAAAAATTTTAACTCGATATTTTTTAACAGAAAAAGCAAATGTATTAATTCGTGATTCGATACGAAATGCGTTTCCACAAATCTTTATCGAATATTCTAAAACATCGGAGAATTAAGAATTTTGACTGAAAAAATTAGAGATCAATTTTTGGTATAAGATACGAATATAATAGAATAATCTCGATCGTAATTTAAAAATATAATATTTACGTTGGAAACTCTTCGATCACTGCAAACAACTCGAGTACATTGTACGCTTAACTCTTTGAGGTGGTTTACAAACTTTACTTTTCAACGTTATCGATTCCTTTTACAGGAATGAAAAACAAGCTTCCCATTTATATAATAATTGAAAATACACTTAATCTTTGATAAAGATTCGTGAAAGACGCAGGCCATAAACGAATGCCCCGAACACGCCAGTTGGCTATTTTTTAGAACTAAAATAACTCTTTCCATAACTACGGCAATGTCCCGAACGCAAGTAGTTATTAGGCAAATTAGTAAAACTTTTTTTTCTCCTCGACTGCGTTCGTGCGGGAACGCTCGTGTTTGCGTATACGAGATCGCTGTCATTTGCGAGGTGGAGGGTCGTATAATCTTGGCATAGGCGGTACAAAGCACGCGCCTTTGGATGATTACCGAGGGGGAGCAAGCGAGACGGACGATCGACGGAAGAATGGTGTTGCTTGCACGACCATACATCCGACACAACCATAATGCCAATTCGACCCAGGGAGTGTATTTAACGTGATTTTGAAAAATCTTTCCGTTCGTTCTTCGTTCGGTAGTCCCGACGAAAAGTACGACGATCGGCTCAACGAAAAGTAGGGCAACTTTGCTCCAACAAATTATAGCCTGTACGGTAAAATCATCGATAGAGACCCAACACGTTTTTTAAATCATTTTATTCGAACATTTTTAATTCGTATCGATAATAAAATTAAATAATTCCGATAAGACTTTGTTGTATTCGATAGAATTATAAATGTACGGCATCGATTCGACCGGATATTTCAGAAAAAATCCTTCGATAAATGAATCCAAATTCAGTTTTATTCCGTACAAAATTTAACTATTATTTTAATTGAGTACATCCTTAAATCGATACAACGTTCTACACGTATCATTCGATATTCGATTGTAAAATAATTTTCTTTTTTGATACGCGTAAAATCGTAAAATGGTAGGCAACTTAGGAATAACGTATTCGTCGAATAATTAAAGAATTTAGAAGTTTCGGTTAACAAAGATTCGATTATTATTTACAATTTCGAAACGTTTGCGCTAAATTTTGATATTCGATATTAATTTTTTTAAGAGAGTAATTTAAAGAACGATCGTATTCTCTATCGTTTAAAAACAATAAATGACCAATGTTGCGTCACTTTCAACGTCGCGTCGGATAATTTACAAGCGTCTTTAATTTACATTTATAGTTGGTTTAAGTCAAATGTAGCAACACTGCCGTAAATTAAGAGTAAACGTAAACTTCAACGACAGAAAAATAAAAGGAAAATTCTCGATGGTTTTCTATTTTGAAGAAGGTGATTTACAGGCGAATCACGTCGTCGGTGGCATCGCGTAAATTGTCAAAAGTAAACGAGAAAGAGCAAAAGAGGCAGGATTTTGCGTGACCATCATTGCGCATAACTGCCTGATTAAAAGTTACGACCAAAACATAAAGGAAATTTATGGCCAATCACGACGTTCACCGGTCACTTGTGCATAGTTGTATACGTACGCGCAATGTTTTTTCCCTCTCTCTCTCTCTCTCTCTCTCTCTCTCCAACTTACTCTTCCCTTCTTCCTTCTTCCTCCGTACGACCGCTAGATTCTTCCCATCTCGCTCCATCTTCCCGCGGTACGAGATTCCCGTCATTCAAAAAGGTGTCAACAGCAATCGCTTTTACGAGATACTTATTAATTGTTACCGCGCTTTTACGATCGCATAAAAGCGCACCGACGACCGTTCGAGCGTCGAGCGTGCGCGAAATCGTGGAGAGCGAACGAGACGCGCCGGAACAGTGAGAGTGGAGGAGAGAGAGAGAGAGAGAGAGAGAGAGAGAGCGGGAGAATGAAATGTTGGTGGAGAAAAGGATGAAGCTAAAGTGTCGTCCAAGGTGGAGGCAATGGATAATCGTCGATGGATAATCGCCGATGGATAATCGTGGCAGCTCGAGGAGAAAGGCCCAACGAGAAATGGGACCCTTTTCTCGGTCGCGAGGAGGAAAATGAGCCGGAGAAAAAAAGACAGACCCACGAATAGAACCGCGAGGTTGCAGCTACTCTTGCGCCTCGGTACGTTGGGTTGCGAGAGCACAGGGGATCGATTAACCCGTAGCGACGCGACCGTTTGCTTATCGAGGAATTATTTAAATTTGAACGATGTTCGGTGTATAGTTTAATCGACGGATCGATAACCAAATATTAACCAAGGACCCAAGATATTATAATTTCTGCAGATGCTGCGATTAATACGCGCGGAAACGAGTAAACCGCTTCGACGCGCGTAAAATATGACTTTACGCGAAACGATTATAAACTCGTAGAAATTTCGAATAATATACGAACCTTCCTAGCCAATAAATTGCTTTTAGATCCAAATAATATTCGTAATAAATATATATGAGTAACGACCGCTATTCTTTTTAATGGGCGAGTTTACGATGAATATAAACGAGGAAACGCAACATAAAAATCAAATCAAATAATACTTGGAGTTATTACAATTGTAGAAGAAGGAAGAAGCGTTTAAACGCTCGTGCGAATACTTGGAATGTAAAAATTCATGAAACGATCGCTTCGTCAAAACTAAGCTTTCACCAACGCTATTTTTTAAAAGAACTATACGGAGGAAAAATAAAAGAAGCCTATAGATAGAAATAAAAATAACCGTTTTAGCTGAAAAACATTGTGGATAAAAGAACAATCGGAATCTCTATGGTTAAGGATTTTCTCTTTCCACGACTTGCTCTCTCTCTCTTTGCTCTCTCTTTGCTCTCTCTCTCTTTTTTCGAGCAGAATTCCTTCGAGTCTCGCCGATCGTTCGTTCGCGGAAAGCGTCGCCGACGTCTCGTGGAAAAGTACAGCCGCGCTCACGGGAACTCGAGGAAAGCACGAAGGATCCGAGTGTTAAGGGGTAGGAAATCGAGGGGTGCGGAGGGTGGACTCGCACCACCGAAAGAAGGTGCTCGGCTCTGGATAACGACGCGACGGTAATGCGCCCAACTCGAGGAAGAGGGAGAGAACTTTTTTTTTACTTTTTGCCAACTTCACCCTTCGTTTCAAAGACTCGCTTTCATCTTTTTTTTCATCTTTTTTTTCATCTCTTTCTCATCTCTTTCTCGTCTCTTTCTCGCCACCCGTCCTTTTCCAAGTTCTTTTTTGCTTCTCGGGGCTTATCTCTCTAGTAAATCCGGCAATTTTAATACGCGCTTTCTTGGCAATTTCCAGACTACGCATTCCTCGCGCGCTGCAACGGCACAGTCACCGGCTGCTGTGCGATACGGTGGTCTTAACGCCAACCTTACCCTCGACTTTCTTATTTTCTCTCTCGGCGTTACTCCTTTTTCCTCGAGCCCTCTCGCCTTTTTTACGGCCGGAGCACTGCCTTTATTTTTACAGCGCTATTTAAAGCAATTTCTGATTTTCCTTAATTCATTACAACGTCATTCCACGCAGCCGCGTAATGCGTCCCGAGGAATGGTTGGCACTTTTCATCAGTTAAATTTCCGGTATCCCTACAGCGTGTTTGGAATGTCGAAACGCTCCGCGAGTGTATAAGAGTATATAAGAGACGGGCATGCAAATGCTTTTGGATATTAAAAACTTTGAATGTTTTTTCGCTCGGCTATTTCTCTTCTCGAGCATTCGGTTCTAAGCTGGATAAAACTTTAAGTTAGGGCCTATTTTGAGTCTTGTAGTTAAATTGCGTATGCTAATGGTAACGATGCGAATGATTATTCTCCGAGTAATTAAATTCGTATAAAAATGTATCGCTGTATCGAAACTATCCTACGAACTAAACAACTAAATAACTAAATAACGCGTTTTTTTTGTTTTTTTTTGCTTTTTTTTATATATAAACGAGCGCATCCGAAATTTTTAAGATAATTCTAATAAAAAATCGTTACTGTACTTCCCGATATTCCTCGGTACGATGAAACGAGTAAATATTAATTTTATCGTAATAGAAAATATATCGTTGCATCGTTTCGAAAAGAAAAGAAAGAAATAACCAAAAAAAAAAAAAAAAAATCCGGTAGCGTCCGAATGGCGATACGAACACAACGGAATCGTTCCGTGCAAATATTATTCGGTAAGCCGTATCTCTCTTCGGTAGAGTTACGATAATCGACCGTAAAGTATCGCGTTAATAAAGCGTTGCGATGGTCATTGAGATTACAACCGTGTATATACTCGATACGAGACGCACATACGCGACCACGAGATATAAAGAAAAGTAGTAATCTCGTTGTCCGTGTAGGAATACTGGCACTCGAACGAGAGAGAGAGAGAGAGAGAGAGAGAGGAGAGAGGGAGAGAGAAAAACAGAACAACCCTCGACGTCCGGACGCTCGGGAACAAACTTTCTACTCGGGAAATTGAGCCAGATTTGAGTTATAGATGGCGTACATCCTCTATTACTCTTTCTCGCTCTTTGTCTCTTACTCTCGCTGTTACTTTCAGCGATACCGACCCTCGTTGTATCAACCGAGCGTGACCCTCTCCCGTGGCTCTCACCGACTCGCTCTTATGCGCGATACATTCATCGCTATCGTATAAACGAAGGGAAGGAAAGCTTGTAAATAAAGAGGATTTGAGAAGGAAAGAGGGAGACGCATAAAACGTACAAGGGAAGCGTCGCTTTATATCCGGAGTGAAAGCCAAGCGCCACCCTACATCATCTATCCGAATTGAAGATTAATAAAATTAACAATAATGTTTATCGTCTTGCGAGCGTTGTATTTTTTTATTATTCATCCGTTCCTACGCTATCGATCGATGCGATCGTAATTCTTGCGATGTTCCGTGCGAGTCTGGAAACTTATTCTCGTCAAATTATTCCTCGCTTTTCGAACCTACGCACTTAAACTATTAACCATTTCAACAAAATTATCAGCGTTTCCTTACGATATTATTCGTTCCCAAATAATTGTTTAGCGAATACGTTTATCTATTCCTTACGATTGTTGCGATCTACGATACAATCTAGATTGAAAAATCACGAATCGAACGATTCGAGCGAATTCTGCGCGTATTTTAATATTCTAATTAAGATTGGAACTGCAATTTAGTCGTATTTCGGATAGTTTTTGTGAAACAACGAATAATTTACGCGAGAGCGTTACTTTATTTATTTAAGAATTTTGGAAAATCGATCGAACGCGTTTCGGGAAAAGTCGCAGCCTCCGAACCGTAAAGACCGATAGGACACAATGGAACACGACCATTTCCGTGAGCGGTTCTTTACGCGAGCGTAAAGCACTGAAAAACCGAGAAGATGCCCTTGGGCTCGTCACCGAAGAGATAAGACCCTCGTTAAAATAGTTACCGGTGTAGCACTCGGTGACTGATACCGAGCGTTGAAGCACCCTGAAACGAACTAATTAAGATATATAAAATAAGTTTTTAAGACGTCGGATACATCGACGTTCGCTTTGCGCCGTGTATTAAATAATTGGTATCCCTGCGTTAAATTGTTATAGATTCTTCGGGTAGATACGCACCGATGTTATAAAGAAATACAGCAATTACGTTTAATCGAGAACTAAAATCCGTTGGTTGCGTATCGAAACGTGTACGTGGAAAATGAAAAAAAACGAAGATCTAAAAATCCCTCGGACGACTCGGACGAATATTTATAGCTCGACACACGTTACATCGACTTTCATGTGTGGCATTTCGCATTAAGAGCGGCCATTGGAGCCGATAAAAGTGAGTTTTATTTAGTGTAAATTACTAAAATTCAGCATAAATTTTTGCATAATTACGTTATAAAGAACATCGTCTCGACAAGTTAATCTTCCCCATTCCCACGTTCACCTATAATAATACTCACCGGCTTCTCCGCGCGTACAGAAAACGAAAAATTAAGGGATAAGCCGGAATGAGAGACGGTGCCATAAGTTGTACATTCATAGCTAATCAACCGCCGTCCGTTTCATCCCTGAAACAACTTTTCTAGCCTCGATAAATTTGGTCAGCCGAGGCAATTACTCCGGGCGCGAGGACTTAACTGCCTCCTCTTATTCCACCTCTTATTCCTCCTCGTATTCCTCCTCTTATTCCTCCTCTTATTCCTCCTCTTATTCCTCCTCTTATTCCTCCTCTTATTCCACTCTCGGTCGCTCGGATCCGTGGAAACGGTTTACGCTCTCTCGACGTTATCGCGTCGCGCGCGAGCGAGAGAGCCGAAAAAAAGAGAGAGCAGGTAGGCGACGCGATAAATATTAGCCGTTCGTTTTCCTTTATTTTTCGGCGCTTTTTATAAGAAGAAAGAGACGCGAGGAAGATCGAGGGAATCGAGGGAATCGAGGGAATCGAGACGTCCCGACCGACGCCGAGGGTGGTCCGCACTCGTTTTTCAGTTCCCGCGTCTCTCGCCACCAGCCGATAGCTCCACCCTCCGAGACGCGCAGAGTCGATGGAAGGAATCGGAGAGAAAGGAAAGGAGACCCCGAAGAAAGTTTATTCGAGTTCGAGGCGAATCAGCTAGAGAGGTTCAAAGTGCTGCGCCTCTTCTTCGTTCCTGGGCTTGTTTGTCATGGTTGCGAAAATTACCGTCTCCTCCTTAGTTCGTATCCTCTGATGTCTTAGTTTCTTTGCGATTGATGCCCTCATATTTTTCACTCGTGTACGACTCTTTTGATTTCTTAATCGGAGAATTACTCGATCGGAATTATTTATTGCGAGATCGCTATATCGCTATTGAAGAACGCTCCTTCGAATAATACCATTGATACACCGAGGATTTTTCGAAAGATATTCCGAGAATTATTACACCGAATAAATACATAATTACGATCAAAATTCTCCGATCTGGATCGTATATTAGAAAAGTATCCAGACGCTAAAAAATAATATTTTTAACGCGATGAATATTCAAAAAAAAACATTCCAAACAAATATTTCAAATATTCACATATTTTTATTTTGCTTACAAGCTATTATTTCTATTTTATACTACTTTTCCTACCGAATTAACCTTTAAACCGTCGTCTTATATTTTTCTGTAAAAAATACTTGATTGCAACATTTTTTTTTTCCTTTTTTACACCTACGTATATTTTGCTTTATTTTTATATTTATACGTTAAGATACGATACCTTAACGCAAAAATGTTAAAATTACTTTTGTTGTTAAAAGTACGCACCGAATGATACGCAAAAATTTGCTCGATATTTTGAGATATCGACGAATACATATTTCATGTTTTAAAACATTTTTCATTCGGCAGCTTCTATTATATGTATTAAAATGTGTATAACGCTACTAAAAATGTTTTTACTCGGGAATATTTCGTATCACCGTTTTTATGTACGCATACTATGAATTTAAAATGTTTCAAAATTTTTGATTGATCGATAAATTATGTATAAGTATAATACATTGACTGATTTAAGCTTTGTATTAACTTTAAGAATTGTAATTTATTTTCCATAAAGTATAAGCTTGTTATAATAATAATACATATTTATTTAAATAACAAATTTTATAAAATTCACATTTGCCGTAATATTGTTCTTATATATTTAGTCCATTTTTATAAAATTTGTATTAAATTACAAAAATTATTCAATAAAATGTTACTTAAAATTCATAGTATTTATTATTTGAAAGTTAAAAATATACTTCCAAAATATAATATAAAGAATTTCATTGCTTTTATTCAAATATTCTGTACGTTAAATTATTGTTCAAATTTATATAGTTGTTCGATGGTGTAAAAATTTTTTCAAATAAATTGAAAATTATATTCACTTTTTTAATTAAAAAAAACCATTATTTTTATAAAAATTTTATCTAGCGCATTTTATTAAAAAACGTCCAAGGTTACATTATTTAACTAAACCATAAATGTACTAAACGACTTCTGAATTAATTCTTATTACAAGTTAAAAGTTTTATATTCTACTATTTTCATAAATTAAAATATTTATCTTGATAAAAAAAATTATTCCATCTTTTATTTGTACATACTTCTTTATTTATAGGAATTTAATGAATTTATATAAATGCATCTTAATCTTAATTGAAGATAAAATTTTTATAGCATCTTATGAATAAAATGTAAGAATTTTAGATAATCATAAAAAATTTTAATTTACGTTTACGATTATTTTTATTGTTAATTCTTATTTTATGAAAAAGTAAGACGTTATTCTAAGTTAATACGAAATAATATTATTGAAAAGTATATATTAAAAAACATAGATATTTAGATATTATTGGAAAATTTTTAAAATTGTAAAATATATATAATACTTTTAGTTTTTACTATTTCAACGGTTTATTAAAAAACAATTTTTTAAAGAATTTATTGAAAATTGGAATTACAGATCACATGTATTAAAAACCTTAGTTATTTCATAAGATAATATATGTTTTAGATATAATTGAATTTTATATATATTTAATGACAAAATATTTTTTACAATTATAGAGACGTTATTAATGCATTTAATAGTCTATTTTATGTTTGGATATCAATTAATTTCTATTAGTATCGGTTTATGTATGAATAATTAAGATATAAATAGAACATAACTACAACAATAAAATTTATTACTTCTCTTTGAAATTTATAATTAAATAATGTTTATTGACTAAGTATATTCAAATAATTATTGTACTCTTTTATTACTTTTTGTTGAATTTTTAAATAATATCTTATAAAATGAAGAAATACTGCAAAAAATATTTTCAAATTTAATTTTAGTATATATATTATATGACTATAAATATAATTAATTGAAAATAATTAACTTTAAAATTAAAAAACTGCTATATGAAGGCTATATTATAGAAAAAGTTTTTATTTTTATATTCGTTTCTTTCAATTTTTAATTTTTCAATCATTAACTTTACCTCTTATTATCAGTATCTAATATTTTTATTGTACAGATGCAATGGATTATTACAATAGTCTGATAAATAAATATTTCATAAATTAGTAAACGGCAAATTTCACTGATATATTCTAAGAATTTATTATATATATAATATGATTAGAAATGAGTTATTTTTGGTTATTTTTAAAATAAATTGTTTTTATTAAAAACGTTTTTAAAAATATTTCAATTTGTTCCAACTTTACTTTAATTTAATAATATCTTGGATATAGAAATAAGACTTTTTTAATAATTAATAAACATTTATATAATAATGTATGAACCGTTAATTATTTTATTTAGCGGTAAATCATAAATTTTGATTAGAATACGAATAGATTAAATTTTTATAGAATTTATTTTCTTGATTTAACTTAAAAACTATATAAATTTAATTTAATTGGCTTTATAATCATATTTTATATAAAAATAAAAAAATAATTTTACCTGTAAATTTAATAAGTATTAATAATGACTATTTCATATTTTTTATTTGAATTAACTTAAATTATTTAAATTTTCTTCTGTAATTTAATAAGTTAAAATTTTAAATATTCATAATAAAAAAATCAATCCTAGTTTATCAACTATAATTATTTTCTACCATCTATCATTATGAAATAATGTTAATATAAATATTTTAAAACATTTATTAACATAATAGTGTTATGATAAATCAAGTTTTTTAAAGCAAAATAGTTTTGAAAATAATTTCCTTGCGTTAAGTTTGAAAATTTAGATTTAGAACATTTTTATTAATAATTTACAGAAAATATGTCACTAATTCAAGAATTAATATTTTAGAGAAATTCTCATATTCAAATCTAGAAACGTATTTATAATAAAATTTTAATTAAAGATGCATTTATAAATTTTAATTAAAAAGATGAAGAAAAAATAGTATGTAATAATATATGATCTTAGATTGTTTATTTGATTGTTGTTATTTTTAGTAATTGTTTTATTCAATATTGGAAATATGAAATTAAAATATTTAAAAATTTATTAAACTGCTTGAATATTATACTATAAAATTATGAATAAATACTCATGAATTCTTTATACTTGCTTTTAGAAAACATATTATTAATATTTATTATTACTTTTTAATTCAATTATTGGTTTACGTTTGCTTCAGAAGATTTAAAAAGTAATGTGTATATTCTTTATATTATTTTACAAATAATATAAGATTAAAAAATAATAAGACAAGAGAAGTATATTTAATTATTCTATTTAACATTCTGTATTAAAACTGTAAGATATCGTAATATATTTGATTTAAAAAAATAGTTGTACATTAAAGATCAAGTTATGAATATATATATATATATATATATATGTATATTTGCGCTATAACCTTTCATTAGTAAAAACCAATATTATTATTAGAAAAAAATACAAACAAAGATTTAATAAGTCGATCTATGAAATCAATAAAATTTTTTAATTTAATACTAACGAATGAACTATATCGATCAATTTAGTTTAGTATTAATTCAAACAAATAACTCGAATAAATATTTTAACGATAAAAGATGTTACAACTATTTAAATAATTGTTAATGCATTCTTTAATTAAATATAAAATGTTAATATTTTCAAATGTGACATTGAATACGAGAAACAAATCGTTATAATACGGATTTTAATAGAATAAATCCATACACGAATCTTTTAAAAATTCGTTCGTAAAAAATAATAAAAATATTTAAACAACGTTACATTCGTAATTTTCCTACAAAGCTTATATTTTGACCTTACATTTGATCTTCATTTTTTACGTTAACTCTTTATTTTTTATTACACCAAGCATAAATTATAATAACTTCCAACGTTTCCCGCTTGAAATTATAAAAATAATCCCATTTAATGCGTATATTAACCTGGATAAATAAAAATAATTTAATCATCGCATAAAAAATTTGTTAGCAAAGTTAGTTTTTGGTAATAAAGAAAAATTTTGAAAAAAGAAATATTCGAAAAAGGTTTTATTTTTCTAGAAAATACCATAATATATGTGCATCCGTCTTTGCATACTAAAATTTAATACTAAAAAATAAAACATTTGATATCTTATTATGGTCGTACACCGGAGGCTGCCATCTCTTCTTTTATTTGAAATCGCAATAAATTTGATTCATCTATTTATCTTCTCGTCTTTTCTCTCTTTTTTCGCTCCCTCGCTGTATTTATCTCGCTAGCCTATCTCATTTCTTTCTCCGGTGATTTCTCCACCTCTTTTGACCTCCTCCTCCGCATACAGACCCCTGGATACGTGTGTGTCACGCAAGGAACGCGTCTCAATCTAGATGTCGCCTAAATTCGAATCCCAGGCTCTACTAATCTCGTCCTTTCCAAAGACCTTTCTCTCCGCCCTTTCTCTCGCTCTCTCTCTCTCTCTCTCTCTCTCTCACTTTTCCTTTTCCCTTTCCAATTCCACTTATTCTTCGTATGCATCTTTCTTTTTTAGTCGAGTACCGAAGGTCCGACAGGTCTTTTAGCCTCGATATGTTTACGTGCCTCGGATTCTCCTTATTCTCTCATGAACATTGCTATCGTATATTTATCGACGACAAGCAACTGCAACACCGTTCGTACGTCAACGGAAAGAGCAGCACTCGTGTAGTCCATGACAGGGAGAGAGAGATGGGGAGAGAGATGGGGAGAGAGATGGGGAGAGAGATGGGAAGAGAGATGGGGAGAGAGAGAGAAGGAGAGACAAAGATCTTAACGACCTCCGTTTTTTACGGCTATTGGCGATCAAGAGACTTCTTTCCTTGCTAAGGTATGAAACGATCGTAGAAGCTGTCGAGTTGGGATTTTTTACGGGCTCGAACTTTCCAAAGCTCCAGCGTAACGTTTGGAAGTTTAACTCAACATTTAGACGATGAAACCACGTAATGGTGTATTGATGACTCTCGTATTCGCCCGAAGGGACCGCTGTGTCGTGTCTCTATCGAAAGGACTTTAAAGTCAGATAAAGATTTTACAGTCGGAAAAGATTGGTTAGGCCCTTATCGGTGACGTCGATTGTAAGTTATTGATTCCCAAAGAGAACCTCGGTGTAGAAAATAGCAAGTGTTTTCTGATTGATTTCGACAATATTGATGTTTTCGGGCTATAACTTTGGAGCGAATGAAAAATGTGATATCGTAAATTTTATTCGTAGCCTTAAGTATTTTCGTACGAGAAACGTTCTCCAACTTTTTCTTTTTTCTTGATAATCTTCGAACGAATGTAAATGTATTTAATTATAACGAGAAAAACAATTTCATTTTTAGTTACGTTATAATTTATCAAGTATCAGATTACCGGGAAAACGTTTAATTATAATTAGATTTATCTTCCGTAAGAAAGAAAATAAATAAAGGATTTTTATAAAAATAAACGTATCTCGTTATAGTTTATTATGAATGTAAATTTAAGTAAACATTATTTCATAATTTACACGCTCGTAAGCAGACGCATTTTTAATTAGTAAACTACGTTTAGATAAATTCATATCTCGCAATAAAAATATTTTATTACGAAAAGGAACTTAATTCTCGATACTAAAGTAATAAAATGTAACGATCAAATCTTTTTATTTTAGATAACGTAAAGTTGTAACAAAACTTACATAATTATTAGATTCTTTGGAGAAAAGAGTGAGAAATATTACATTTAAAATGTATATTGGAATTTAACGATATTTATCAAAAATATTTACAAGTTTCTACAGTTATTAATTTCTATAATTGGACTTATAATTATAATCGTCGATAAAAATTCCATTTATTACATTTTGCATAATAATTTGTTATCAAAATTAAAAGTATCCGTGAATAATCGATGCGTTCAAAACTATTTTCAAACTTTATGTATTCTTACGAAGAAATATCAGTCATTTTTTTCTATGAACCTTTAAATATGTATCCAACTATTAACTGAATTTAAAGTTATCAAGTTTTCCAAGGTAATAAAAGTATTAACATAATTTTATGAATTTAAATTTATAGAAACTAATAAGATAGTGTTTACGTTTCGAATGTGAAATAAATATTTAAACGAATATATGGTCGGTATAAAAACAAAATTAATATTCTTGAATTTTTATTTCTTCAATTTATCTTAAATTTTTTTAATAAGGGTATTTAAATAATAATTTTCTCTCTTTAATTATTATTACACTTTTTACTTTTAAATTAGAAAACTAAGATATAATGTGTTATAATAAATATTGGAAGAGATTACAGACAAAATCACTTTAAGTTTTAACGAGCTTTTCTCTGTGCAATGTCGGTGACATTATCAAATAATTGAGACGTGTAATTTAGCCTTATCTCTTTTTCATCTCTAGGTTTCATATACTTTTTACTTTAGTTTTCACTTTTTAATGTTTATCCATGAAATTCTTTCTCTCTCCGTTATTTTCTATATTTTTTCATTTCGTTCATTTATTTAATCCATCAATTTATTTCAATATATATATAAAAGACAATTAAATTATATAAAAATTTATTTTGTGCATTTATTTTAATTCGTACGTTACTTAAATAGACTCCAAAATGATCTAAAACGAGAATAAAAAAATGTTGCGTACAATCGAAACGAATGTCCGATCGTTTAAAAATGTTCGAAAGAGGAACACAAATAAATGGAAGTAAATATTATTATTTCGAACAAATAGATCAAGTTTCGAAATAAATATAATTATTTCACTCGTATTCAAAGATCGTAAAAATGTTAAATACGAACGCCGAACGGAATATATATTCCATAAGGGAACAAAGATACAAGAATAGAAATTTCTAATCATCGGTACGAGAAAATAAGCGTAATGTTACGCTTCCTAATATCTTATTTAAAAAGAGAAAAGTTCCATCGAAAGGAACATTATCCAATCACAATGAAACTCCCTTCGACGCAATTTGTGCTCCGTAATAATTCTTCCTAGCACTTGAAACTTGAAAACCTATCGCATAATAATATTTCTCGCTCGTACCCCCGTACAGTAAAGGCGACGGGGCAATTTCAGAAAGGGTTCGGTGGGCAGAAAATCGAGGCGCACTGCACAGTTATAAGTCGAGCGAGAGAGATAGAAGCAGACTATCGCCTACCTACTTTGCAGCGAAAATTCCGCAACTCCACGGACGCGCGCATACACAGGCAAATATATACGTAGACGGCGAGCGTGGAAGGAAAGTATCATCTCTCTCTCCATCTCGCGCGAGTAGGAAGAGAGAAGAACCAGCGCCCGATCTTCTCTCTCGCGAGCCAGACGAAATAAACAACCCTCCGCGTAATGCGCTCGTACGTCTCGCGGAAAGATTAAACAGTTAATAAGAATAAGAGTCTCGTGGGGGCGAGAGAGGAAGAGCGAGAGAGAAAGACCGAGAGATATCTCTCCTCCCTTATATTCCGCGAAAGTGCAAAGACAAGAAGACAAGAGGTGTATAGGTGGGCTCGGGGGGAGGCGAAGGAGAAAGGAGAAAACCAGGGGGCCCTTGGCTTTCTTGCGCGCTTCTCTCGCGCGAGTCGGTTCTCCTCGCGAGAGGAGCGAGGAGCGAGGATCGAGAAGCCTGAGGCCGGACGAGGAAGAGAGGGTGGGGAAGGGGAGAGATTTCCCTGGGTAGTTGGAGGGAAATGGCGGCCATCTTTCCCGCGGGCTCTCCTCGAGAACCAATCGCCTCTCTCCCCGGGCCATTAAGGCGGCAACTTCGGCTGAAGAATTGCCGCTGCCACGTTAGACACATTTTTCTTACTTTTCCTTTATTCCTCCTTTACTCTCCCGGGCCGCGCGCCACCCCGCACCCCCCCGCACTCACCCCGCACCAACCCGCACCAACCCGCACCTCCCGCACCTCCCGCACCAACCCGCACCAACCCGCACAGGACCCCGCGGCGCGCAGGCATCTCTCCTCCTTCCCTCCCGCTCCTTCCAAGGAGAGCCTTTTCTTTCCTTTCGCCTTCTGCCTCCTTTTTTAAACCTTGCTCTCCGTTCCTTTCTCTCTCTCTCTCTCTTCCTTAGCCATCCCTCTTCCTCGCGCGCTTTCTCGAGCTACGTTTTTCGCATCCCCCGGCTTTTCTTCCTTTGTTCAACCCCTCGAGGGTGAAAAGGGAAAACTCGGCTCCTCTCGTCTACCCTGCGAGGCGTCCGCGACCGAAGGCGCATGCACCATCCGCGTCCCTCCACGAATCTTCCTTGGTCTTGGTCTTGGTCTTGGTGGTCGTCGTCGTCATCGTCGTCGTCCTCGTCGTTGTCCTCGTCGTCGTCGTCGTCGTCGTCGCCACCACCGTCGTCGTCCGGTCGAGCTCCATCGAACCGAGGAACGGCGGGTGGCTGACCCGAACAGACTCGGGGCATGCGACTCTCCGGATCAGAGCCGCCGTCGGGATACCGAGAACGAAGACCGCGAAGGTGAAATCCAAGGAAAATAGAAGTCGGGAAGCTGCGATGCGAATGGTATTCGTGGAAGGAGAGAGAGTCGAGCGTGCGGGGAAATTTTGTACGGGAATTATTATGTTTTGGAGAAAACGAAAATCTCCACTCGACGTACGTAAAAAGAGCCGACTTTGGTCGAAATTACGCAATGATTTTTTAAGGCGAAACGATGCATCATCCGCTTCCATGAAATCATTTTTCTCTCGAGACATCGAAAGATAAAATTTAATCAAATTTAATCGATAACCCAAGCATATTTTTCCAATTATGAAATTCCTTTAGTCGTAAAATCCGTAGGCTTTTCGTCGATCGGTTCGTTACCTACGATGACGTATCGTCGCGATCTCCGTCGACGTAAGTCGAATCGCGGATAAAATTTTATAATTTCGTAGCCACGTGTCCAGAGGAAAAAAACTTGGGCTAATTTTATAAATTGAATTTTTATTAGCCAATTTCACCGCCTTAAGATGAAATCGATACCTTTGTTACAATTTACCGTCGTTCCTTCGAAACAAAACTCTTATTTCTATTCGTTTAAAATAAAGTAAAAATTAATAACGTATAGAAAATAAAGTTGAAAGGACGCGAGTGAAGCGTAAAAAAATACGAGTCTCGAAAACAAGGATATTTATAAAAATCCGTGCAAAACGAAGTTACGATAATTCGCGTTCGCGAAGCATCGATCGAATCTTATCGTAAGATCGTATTTTCGACGGTCCAAGTTGCGTCGTACGAAAAAATAAGAGAAATCATAAATAATACTAGAAGAATGTATCGTAAAGAATATTTTCATTCATAATTCTTGCATCAAATGTATCGAGTAAAATGTACAAAATTGAAGTAAATGTACCGGGCTTAATTGTAGCAATTACAATAAAAATGGTGCTCGTCTATAACCGCGGCATAAAAATTATACCATCTATAAAGTTTCGTTTTCAATGGCAGACGGAACGGCGGGAATAATAGGAAGAAAGATATATCGGTCGTAGATGCAGAAAGCAGAGCAAACTAAATGATCCTAGTTCATGAGGTACGCACACAGGGGTTGACTCGTTCCGCGGTAATAATGTAAAGTTCAGGTAGTCGAGCGATTTATGCTGATTTAAAATGTCTACTTTCGCGCTATCACCGTATCGCACACGTCGCACGTACGCGTCTATTTTCGAGATGGTTTCGTTCTCTCTCTCTCTCCGCTCTCTCTCCGCTCTCTCCTCGGGTCTGTGGGAAACTAGGCCCGGAGATACAATGACTACTCGTAACTCTTCGCCGAGACTAATGCGAGTCGTATTATTGTATTCGTAGGTACGTGTAAATAAGCCAAGATAGAGGGGATGCGACATTATGCGACATTATGCGAGGTACCGAATCTGTACGGTACTTTTGAGAAGCGAGCACGCGATTAAGTGGTAACGCACGAGGACTTTGTCAAGGTATGTACCAATGAAACGAGAGCTCGCGCTTTCGAGGACAACAATGAGGTTGACTCCTCGTCGCAAGCCGATCCGCTTCTTAACCTATGCCTGCGTGACTGGGTCGAGGAAGAAAGTGTGTCCTGGAAAGGTGAAAGAGAAGAAGAGAAATGGAGTATTCTTTTGAAGAAAAAAAATGTCGCGAGCGAGCCAACGATAGATTCGATACAAATGACATCTGCGAGTCGGTGAAGTTTCGCTTCCTTTCTTTCCTTTCTTCGTCGTTCGGCTTTCTACCCCCGATCCACTAAACGACGTCATCCTTCCTGACAGTTTCTTTGATGATCGAGAAGGACGAACGATTTTCGGACCGCGTGCACGAATATTGTTTCCTCTCTCTCCCCCCCTTCTCTCTCTCTACTCTCTCTCTACTCTCTCTCTACTCTCTCTCTACTCTCTCTCTAGGTACAATGAATGCGAAACGCAACGATGGTGAAGAAATGGCCCACATTTTGACGCGTAATGAGTTATCCGGATTCTTCTTTCGGTAGAAATATTTTTTTTTCTTTATTATTCGTTTGGACTATCGCCTGTATTTTCTACCCTATTGCTTTGTGCGCTTGAAAAAAAATTTATGATTTTGGGTAATAATACTTTTGTCGAGAAGAAATATGTTTTTCTGTACTCGGTTTAAAAACCGAAAACATATACATCGACGCGTTCAAAAATTATATTTATTCGGTGATGAATCTCGCGCTTTCGCGTTTCAAACGATGCGATAACGAGTAACGGTTCGTCCAACATTTTATTCCGTCGATGTACGTTTTTGCTTCGTAAACTTAATTTTAATAAAAATACTACTTACGCGCTTTTCCGTCGCGATTTCGAGGTGTTTTATTTTACGTTAAAATATAAATATTAAGTTTGATAAATCACGTTTAGCTTGAAACGCAATTTTATTCATATATTTATAAACATTTTTACAGCGAAAAATTTGACAAAATTAAACGATGCTTTCGATTCCGTTGGTATCCATTCAGATTCGATCGATGAAAATATCGACTGGGTCGAATAATTAATAAACTACGGAATCAACGACAGTTATCGAAATTATAATTATTTACGAAAATAAATTTTGAAGTATCTTGGAATCGTTGCGTTTGAATTTACGTAACGGAAGAACAAGGATAGGTTAAATTACACGGAATACAGCCCAGTGATCGATTAATTAATTAAAAATTAGATCCGAATTAAAATCTCCGTCGTTGATGATTCGGATAGCGGCATTTTTTGGGAAAAGGTATTATTTCGTAATTATGGAAAAGACGTCTCTCGTGCGCGATATTTAAAAAAAAAATTCTCTAACGGAGGAAATAAATTTGGGTGGAAGGAACGGCAAAGATTTGTTTTAAGTTGAAAGGAACGTAAATTAAACGGTTATAAAGAGAGTCCAGTTGGACTCGAACAAGAATATTTTCGAGGAAAGTATACATTAGTATAGTATTACATCGATAGGCGACGCAGAGATTTGGATAGTTGTATAAATTTGCTCGGCGTTTATAAATATTAGGGATATTTGGGGGAGAACGGGCAACGAGTTTACCTGGATAAAAACGCAGAAAACGCAGAAAACGCAGAAAACGCAGAAAAGGAAGAAAAGGGTAAAAACGTGGGTAACACCCTGCGAGTTTGGCACCTTACGAATAATCTCGTAAAGTCGACACCTCCGAGTACGAAAGCGTAAGAAATCGAGCCTCGAACGGTCGAGTACGTACGGACGAGACGAGCTCCCAAGTACGTACCTGAATTCAAGTAGCGACCCTAATGATCGTTTCTTTCGTTTTTTCCTAGCTATTCGCTCCCTCTTTCGGGGCACCGGGTCTCTATCTCTATCCGAGTGCGGTCGGATGGCGAAGACTGGATCGGAGGACCGAAGGACCGGAGGACCGGAGGACCGAAGGACCGGGGCCACACGGCTTACGGCTTACGGCTTGCGGCTTGCGACTCCTCTCCCATTGTATCCGTGTGCGCCGCATACAAGCAACGATAGGACGGGACGCGCGTCGCTTTTATATCTTTTATGGGATGTTTCGTCGCCGCTCCACGAGCTATTTCCAATTCATGAACGACCTCGGCCCCTCTCTCTCTCTCTCTCTCTCTCTCTCTCTCTCTCGCTCCCGAGCGTCGTACCCTCGCTCGCTTACGTATGTAAGTGACTTCGCTCGGCGCCTGACTTACGATTATAATACGTGGCTATACTACTGCGAGTATACCGTCGCTCGGTCCCATCCACAATTTCGCAGGCATTTTCGTTGGCTTTTTCTATACTCTTTGCACTTGCTCTCTCTCTCTCTCTCTCGCTGACTCGTCTCGCTCTTCTCGCTCGTCTCGCTCGAATGAGAGGGGAGGAGAGACTCTTTCGAATGTCGTCATGGGCTTTAATTGGATGCCGATCGCACACGTAGACGACCAAGAATTCTGTCGGTGACGGGAACCAGTCGACCACGAACGGGGAATTTTTCTCTATCTGATTTAGGAGTTCCGTCTCCGTCTTTTCCTCGGACATTTTGTAAAAATGCCGTTCGCGTCGCGCGTTTCGGACAAACTTCACCTTTTCAAAATCCTCGAAAAGAATATTTTTCGAAAAGAGTATTTCGACTAATTGGAAGGTGCTTTTATTCGAGTTGGACGTTACCATCCGAAATATACACGTTTATACGTAAATAACCGTGTATTCGACGAATATTCGAGCTGATTTATCGCGGAGGTGACGTCCATCGCTTTTCGCGTCTATGGCTCCGCTCGTCTCTGCATCGCGTACGGGTTGAATTCGTTGCGTACCTCGAAAGTCGAATCGACGAATCTCAACGAATTTAAGCGAATCTCGACAAATTTCGAAGCCTGAAATATCGGAAAATAGAGGCGAGTACTCTTTCCGAATATAATTGGAAAGGTTCGATGGAAGGGAAGAACCAACGATAAAATTAGAAGGAAACGACGCGCGAGAAGTTGAAAATACATAAAACTCGATAAACGCGTTACGGGTGACAAAGTAGTTTGTATACAATTTTAAAAGATTTTAAAACACTCTCCTGCGGCCTTTAAACTGTAAACTTCGGTCCGGGTAATTCGGATTTATGAAAACGACCCACTCTCGTTCGAGGCAATGGAAGAGATCATCGAAAAGTGGTTGAGTAAATGTCGAGCCCTTTAAAGGTGCGCTTAAGGGTAGGTAGACTGGTAGTACCGAAAGGGGGGAGAAGGAAGCGCGCGTCTGGTTTATGGGAGCCGAAGCAGAGAGAATAAGAGCCGTACTTGCCGCCGTGGTAGCAGTAGCAACTTCCGACCAAGTCGTCAAAGACTTTTACGAGCAAGTAACGGGATTTAAAGTGACGATGATGCAACCTCAAGGTGCTCACTTTATCCTTCACGGCCTCGTAAATGTAACCGATGTCATTGTCAGATACGTTTGACTTGGCTCGTTTTTCTACTTTCGCTTCTTCCCCGTTTCTCTCCCGTTCTCTCTCGCTCAAACACCCACCCCTGGACCCGTTGCAATATGCACACCCGTAAGTTTCGCTCTACTCGCGCTCCCGTATATATCGGCAAATTTAACCGCGAAGAGAGAGAAGACCATCGGACGAGTGCGAGAGTCGTAAAAATTCTAAAATCTCGTTTTACGACTCGTGCCTACGTTATTTTACTATGCAGCTTTTTATCGCGGAAAATTGTTCTCGCGAACATTTTAGAATTCTCCTTTCTACATTAGGAATCGTCCGCCGACGACGAAACCTTCGCTGAATAAAATCGGGGAATCGTCGTCCGCCGTTTCTTTACAAATTTGCTGGAATTAAAATTTTTTCCCCAACTACGGTGACGCACTCTCGTAAAAGGACGCAGAACTAACTGTACAAGACGTCGCTGCGATGGTAAGGTTTCCGAGTCAGTCGGTCGAGTTCCTTCGCGTATCTTGCGAGTGCCTCCAACTCGACCCAACGGTCGATCACTTTCGACCTTTATCAAAAATTCATTCGTTCGAAGCCTCGAAGCCTCGAAGCCTCGAAGCCAAGAGTCTACGTCCATGCGTTTAGAAAAGAAAGGAAAATTTACATCTACGCGCGAAACGTTTCCCTCCGTGTCTACACCCGAGCACCCGACAACTCCATCCTTTACTGACAAAGGATAAACTTTGTCTTTATCAATGTCCGTTACACGTTCGCGCTTTTCCACGTTTCGCTTGGAACTACGGTTTCGTTGCTCGTCCTTGCGAAAAAATTGCTATCGTTTTCCCTCGACATCCGATCCAAACGATACTTCCAAACATTTATTTCGAACGCTTACTATATCATGATAAAACAGTAAAAATTGGCAAAGAATTCGTATGCGAGGTTTCACAGACACGAAATGTCATAAGACACGCGTATCTCGGGAAGCTGGAAAGTAGGCGATGCGGATTCGACACAATTTTGACTGGTCGAGAAAATCGGAGTACCGACCATTTCGATAAACTCGAACCGCGTTCTTCGAGTATCGACGTTCGTACGAAACGGTCGCGCGGTTCGTTGGTGAATATCGATCGATTCCTCCCGGCGGAATCGTTCCTTATCCGTTATCGGAGTTTCGAGGAACGGCGATTATACGGAGGAAGCATCGACGCCTAAGCGGTTTCAGTCCAGTGACAAATACACGGGAAAGTATCTTCGAGTGGGTCAAGTTCGCAAAAAAGGTGCGAATATCCGTCGTTGGCGGAGAGTCGAGAGGTCGACGGTGGCACCATCTACGGGCGGAACCCGAAAGCCGGTGGAACCGCATCGGGTAAGGCACAGTGTTGAACTCGAGACTCGAGTTTCGGGTCTCTCGGGTCTCACGGGGCTCTTGGGTCGCTCGGATCTCACGGGTCTCGGGTCTCCGACCCTCGAAGACACGATCGCAAGGAAAGGACGAACGGACGGAGGAACGGATGGACCTTCCGCGCGATCTCGGACAACCGGTCGATCCTCGAGCGCTTCCCCGGGACGACGACAGATGTCCGCTTCCCCCCACCCCCCAACCCCTCCCGAGCGCACGCTTCAAACGCTCCGCGCGAAATTCTTCGCGGGTGCGCGGATTTACGAGCGAATTAAAACTGACAATTATCGTTATTGTAGTGCTCGTATAAGGAGGTAACAGATAATAAATTCGGCCGTAAAACCGTTAAACTAGTGGCTGCGTTTCGTAGGGCTGGTTTAGTGCCGAGTCGCGTGCAACAGCGCTCGTTAAAACAGGCCGTAAACCGACGACGGCGACGACGCCAACCACGTGCGCGGACTCTTTCGCCGCGGAGGTTCGTGTGTGCGCGGCAACTGGAGACGGACGGACCGAGGCGAGGACCGACGTGCCTACCTCGAGAGAGATAGGGAGAGATAGGGAGAGAGAGAGAGAGATCAACTTGTTCTCATTTTTTTCTTTCCATTCGACTCGACTTTTTATCGTCGTCGTCGTCGTCGTCGTCGTCGTCGTCGTCGTCGTTGTCGGGCGCGTGTGACCCCCGAACCCCTAGACTCCCCGATCCCCAAACCCCGTGAGCCGATCGGTCGCGGCTGTAAAACCCTCCACTTGTCCGCCAACGATAATTGCCGCTGTTACCATCCAAGCGCTGTTCGCTGACTCTGGCGCTACGATCTAGTTTAAGGGGCGACCGTAAGAGTGGATTAGGTGCCGCTTCCCCCCCGACCGGACTCGAGCGGCCTTTTCGAACGGATCACCCTGGAGTCGCTCCGGTGAACTCGCCTCGCCGCCGGCCGCCCCCGCGTATAGATTTACCGCAGGCATCAAGCTGGTGCGTCGCGGTGCGCGAGTCGTCGATGCCCAGGCGTTGGCGGTGGTGGCGGTGGTGGCGGCGTTGGTGGAGTTGGCGGCGGTGGTAGAGTTGGTGGCGGCGGTGGCGGCGGTGGCGGCGGTGGCGGCGGAGGAGTCGAGGTTGGGCCCCGGCGCCCGAATCCCCGTCGCCAACGAGTAATTAAACATCGCCGGCGGAAGAGAAGCGCACCGACGACGCGGAGGCGCCGGTTAGAGGCTCGTTTGATTAGCGCGGTGCGGCCGGTGGTTCGACCAATCGCGGGATCGTAATGGCCTCCGGTGCGCGCAGCTCCGGCCGTTGTCGCCGCGTCCGCTAGATGTCGGCGCTGCGCCCGCTCGTAAATCCTCGGGGATTCCCGCCCATCGCGCGGCCCGGGAGGCGGTGCTTGCGGACTCGGTTCGTGACGTCACCCCCGGGCTTACCGGCCCCCATCGCTCTCTCTCTCTCTCCCTCTCTCTCGCTCCTTCTCTTCCACTCGCGCGCCGATTTCAGTCTCGTCTTCTTCTTCTTCCTCCACCACCTCCTCCGCCACCTCCTCCACCTCCTCCTCCACCTCCTCCTCCTCCCGCTTTCTCTTCCCCTCGCGCTTCGTTTTCGACTTTCCCGTCCACCTATCCTCCTTTTTATTTCGCGCGCGGGTCCAAAAAATGCACCTGCCCTCTCCTCGTCTCCCGATTCCCCACCTCGGTTTTCCGGGCGACGCTTCTCTCTCTCTCTCTCTCTCTCTCTCTCTCTCTCACCCCGTTTCACCGCCACCTCGGTGAAAAATTTCCCCGAGCGGTGGTCCGCCGTCGCTTCCTCGTCCGGGTCCTCGGACCGAGTACTCTCGAACCTCGTTGATCCTCGTCGAACCTCGTCCAACCTCGGACGCGTTCAAACTAATTCGAGCGAGACTCGCGACTGCGATACGGCCTTTGTTTATCGCTTGTTAAAGCGTTCCGGATTAAATATAAAACGTTGACGAGTCGTAGGAAGCGGCTAGACGGAGTGGCGCTCGCACTCCGGGGTCTTCCTCTCGTCACCGACCTTTCCTCCTTCCCTCTCTCTTACTCTCTCGGACTCTCGCTAAATACCAATTTTATATCCGCGATCGTCGAGTCGGCGGTTGTTGCTTGTTAAATTCGATCCGCGGCCGATTTCCGAATCGCAAAATATTTCTGCTCCGAAAAAACCTCGGAGACGTTACTTTATTTATTTATTTTTTTTCTTCGATTATCGAATTACGCTCTCGATCGAGCGAAAATATCCTCACCGCGAGACGAAGTAACGGTTTACGATTTAAAATTCGTTTTCAGTTTCCATTGTATCGGATAACCGCGATCTTGCTCGAACCGATGTAAATTATCGGCTCGAACGAGGAACGCGCTTAATTTAAAAATTTTTTGGTGATAAATACCGTTGTATCTTGTAGCGAAATAAAATAAATTTAAGTCGCATCGGGCGATTCCACGACTATTTAATAAATGTAAAATTCGCGACAAAAATTTTATTCCCGCAAAAAAAAAAAAAGAAAAAAAAAAAACAATCTGGTTTTATCTCACGGTGAGGATCGTTTTATTCCTGCGTTGTTTATCTTGAACTAGAATAGACGCAAATTAATGCTAATTTATTATTTTTTTTTTTTCTTATTCTTATTCTTTCTTGATTTTTCGAATAAACTTTCGCTGCCTCGTTACGCTGCGTTCGTAGTTTTCGCAATCGCGCACACTCAAACTCGCGCGCACACACACACACACACACGACACACACACACAGGACGGGCGCGTTATAAATATCACTGGTACACTGGTAATTAATAGCGCGAAATTTGCGTTCGACGTTATAAAATTTCTCTTTGAATACCCTTTCGTGCTTATTTTTCGCGTAAACGTTATCGCTTATTATTTCTTTACTCTTTCAAAGCGGATGAAAGAGGAGAGAACGAGACATTTTTTATGGCACTGTTCGGATGTTTAGATTTAGAGGGTTCCTTATTATTTGCTCTTTTGGGATACGGAGGTAGACACTCGAATGAATAATGTCGAAAAACGTATAAAAGATATCGTTCGTTCCGCGTCGACTGCGAATTTATTTAATTGGTAATATCTTAATGTAGTAGTGCAGAGTTTCTAAAAGAAATAGCGGAGGATAACCGATATAAAAATTATTTAACTTTATAATTGCACGCGGAAAACATTTTACGGAAAGTAATTTAGATAATTTCGATGGATTCGTCCGAGTCTTTTACAGCATTGTATAATTTATCATTTTTTGCGAAAAAAAACTTAACGGACTTATATTTTAATTATTCAATCGTATAAAGCATACAACGAGATACTTTCGCAACGTTGAACGTCTCTCGGAATAATAAGTGCGAGTCTAGACAAATAATTCTTGTAAATTGATGCGATAAATAAGATTATTGGTTTCCTACACATTTTCGCTTTAAAAGCTTACGCGAGCAATTTTATTTATTTTTAGTCGTCGTTGTAAAAAATATTTTTTAATAAATATTTCTTACGTCTATCGATCGGAATCTAATAATTTTTTCTTTTTCGTCGCGAAATTATCGCACGAACGCGAATACAACGAGAATACAACGAGAATAGCGAGTCAACGATTAATTCGTTTCGATGACAAATAAGTAAAAATATGTTTTCATTCTTGAAAATGGAAACAAGTTTAACGAAAAATGTCTTTTGTGAAACGATAAATTTCTCATAAAGTATATTAAAAACGAGTTCATAACTTTTGGGTTTAATTAAATTTTAAGAAGACTTAAAATAATTAATGACGTATACGAAAATAAAAGGAAATTTATCAAGTAATGTTTTTTATCGCATACTATCGTGCTTTTCGCTTATAAAATATATTCGGTAAAAATAAATGACGCACGCTATCGAAAAAAATGAAAAAAAGGAAAAAAGGAAAAAAAGGAAAAAAAGAAGAAAAAAAAACATTAATTCAAAAAACTCATCGTAAATTCACGAGTATAATTCATAAAGGTAAATTAATTATAACGCGCTCGATCAAAGCCGAATAAAATTTCTTTCACCGCGATCGTCGATGGACGGAGCTAATAATCGGGGAAAGTATTATCTTATACGTTGGCGATGGTCCTAACGCCTAGTCGCAAAGCGCAAATATATTTTCTCGACTGTACATTGGTCATCCCATTTGGTAGGTACGTACGGGTGTGCAAACTTATACATGGTTATATGGATTCGGAGATCACGAGTCCTACGTATATTTCCAATACAATATTCCTGGGAAATTGTGTTTATAGGAACGGTAAAAGGTATCTGTCCTCGGGGAAATATAGACCTTTAGTTTGCAGCAGTTCCAACGCGCAGGTTGGATTGCGTTCGAGCGGAGATACGTTGCCACTAAAAAGATCAATACGCCATCCTCCGCTCGTTCCGCTTTTCTCTTTCCGTTTGTAAGACGGAGAAAAATATAGCGAATTCGTGAATGTAGGATGCGAGTTTTGTTTCAATAACGCGCCAACGTTACTTTTTCGTCGATGCCAGATGTCACCGTTTTTACCAATAAAGAAGATTAGAGCGAGAGAGCGAGAGAGCGAGAGAGCAAGAGAGAGAGAGAGAGAGAGAGATTCCTTGGATCGCTCTGGATTTAACGATACGCCTCGTTGTTGCGCGTTACGAAGACTTTCCGGCTTTTTCATCTTATTCTCGGATCAAGGTCGCGGGAGATGCACTAATTTCATTTTTAACGACGAGCGTCGGTGGTGGCGAAGAAAAAGCGATTCTAACGAATCGAGGCACTTTTTAGATTTGCCGTCGAACGATGATTCGCTTTAATCGATGGAACGCCGATGGTTACATAAATGATCGAATTCCCACGTAATTCCCACGTTTTTACCGCGATACTTGTTAAAATAAAGAAATATAACCAATTTTACAATGCAGTATAATTTTTAAAGCGCCACAAAAAAGTTTTTATTGTATTTGTATGCTCGTTCGATCGTCTCTTATAAAAATCGAATTTTAAAACAATATGCACTTATTCTTAGCTTGTGAAATATTTTGTTTATTTCGCTTTTCGCTGCGATAAAAAAAAAACGTTGCAATAAATAACGTTTATTTCCAATAATAAACTTGATTTTTGAAAGGTATTTTTCGAGGCTTTTCATTTTTACTACTCTGGAATTATTAAAAAAATATATATATACAAATTGAATTTATACGTAATAAATTCGGTAACTATATCATCCACTTCTCATCGTATAAGAATTACGTAAAAAACACGTCGGTCCCTGTCACGGCAACGATCCTTAATTATCGCGATACTTCTATAATCCTAAAAATATCCTGCATACCACGTTTTAGAGGAACGGAGAATTCAGGTTAAGTTTAAAACGAGAAACGCTGTCCGTTTGGAATTTAATGCAATATCTCGTACCTCTGATACGAGAAACGCGCGTTTGCGTCTTGTGTACGCGGTACGGGAATGATTATAAGATACGCGAGGAGATAATCGTGACCTATAAAAGCCGATCTTCGATTCTTCGATTCTTCGATTCTTCGATCGGTACGATGCCGACGCGTAGATAAATGGACTAGATTTGTTTACGAATCGGGCAATAACGAGACCCTGGCGCCCTTTGCGTCTGAATAATGGTTACGCGAACAATAATGGTTAAGCGTTGCTCGGATGCGATGCGAGGATGCTGTAAACGGTATATCAACCAACGCACGGGTAATAATTTTTTATTTTCATTGCCGCGATGCAAATGTACGGAGACTATCGCAAGACGATACATTACTGGCATCAACGCGTAAATGTATCTGTTCGTAAACAGATACAAAGTGATACCACGGGAGCGATTACTCATTTCGGAGATGACCATAAAGTTTTGACGTACAAGTATGGTATTTATGATTATTTAATGTAACACTTAAATTTGTTTTCTGTTGATAGAAGCTGAAGTTTTATCGTCTAATGAATAATTATCTTAAAATATCGTAATGGCGCAATATTTTATTTTTGTTTCTCCTTCTCTAGATTCAAATTATCGTTTCGGTGTACTTTCGATAATTTATTACGTATGTTCGTATACTTATAACACTCCACGTTTATAAAAATATAAATTCGCATCGTTGTACGATTATTATTAATAATTAGTTTTGTACAATCGATGTACATCGATAAAGTTTCGATGTAATCGAAATGTATTATTTGCAATATTAATATATATATATATATATATACACGTGTTTGCGTGTGTATGTGTTTCCGTGGACTACTCGCGAATTTTAAAATAAACGGTTGCCGAAAATAAATTTAGTTTTTAAGCATAATTTTAGCGTCGACGTTTCGTAATAATTATTTAATAAATATAATGACCGATCTTCGGACTTTCATTAATAAATAAACGATTTAATCAACCGTTCGTAAACGTAAGAACCAGTAAAAAAAGTGAACTCGATTAAATACGTAGGAAAACATAACTACATCGTGTAGTACTGAAATTATAAAAAAGTAAAATATTACCGTATTCGCGATGAACGTTAGGAACGTACATTTGCCGTCGGACGTTTCAAAGATCGCGCAATAATCCGAGTAAATAATCGTTTGATCGTGGAAGCGTATTTTACGATAGTTCAATAACAATATATAAATACAAATTTTAGATAAATTTGTATACTTGTACAACAATGTATATTTTCTAATTTATCGTAGAGTAACTTTCGCGATTTAAAATAAACAATCGAAAACCGATCGCGCGGAATTTTACATGAAAAAAAAAAAAATAAACATCGTTAAAAGCAATAACGTGGATAGAAGAACTTTTACGCGCGTAAAATAAAATAAATAATCGCAAAGTCATCGTTGCTATCTTTATCATTTGTTCCGATAAATAATTTCCATATATTTTTGGATCAAACGGACGCTGATTAAAGTATAAATAAGGCACGGTGGTATATAGGAAATTATTGTAGAGGAAACGATCAAGATTACGTAATGTTGCACTTACATCGATAAAGGCTCTTCAAAGAAAGAAAAAAAACAATATTAGCACTACAGTTAGAAAACGATCCGAGGGAAGTTTTTAATTTTAGCAATTTCTCCGAAGCTTATACATAGGCAGGAGGCGAGTATCGCTCGGCTCGGGTCGCAAGGCCACTAAGCAAGAGAAACTTACTCCTTCGCTCATTTTTTTCTCTCGTCTTTTTTTTTTTTTATCGAGAAATCTGCACTTGTACCTCGCCATTACTTCACCGGCGGTTCGCGCGCGATGCATTTACGGATAAGCCACCGGTGCATATTCCCTCGTTGAAAACGTTGTCCCTGTAATCTGGATGCGAGCAATTTACCCCAGCCGCGCGCGAGCCTCGAATAATTATGTGGAAAGTAGCCAAGGATTTGCGGCCTGGACACACGCACCCATTGCACCTATCCGTCGCTCCCGGTACTATAAGTATCGTACGTAACGGCTCCGATGCCTCGCAACTACTCGCAACTACTCGCAACTACTCGCGAACACGGTGAACACGGTGAACACACGTCGACCGTATTCCCTACACCCACCGAGTCACTAGTAATTATCAAAGACAATCGTTCCTCCCCATCTCGCTGGTGCTTTTATTTCCTCGCTGAGAACGGGGTGAACGGGGTGAACGGGGTGAACGAAGACACGAGTACCGACTTTTTCCAAAACGGTTCGATTCAACGCGACGGGAAGAGAATCAACTCTACATCACGGCTACATCACGGCTACATCACGGCTACATCACGGATGGGTACACTCGGCTATTGTAATCCAACGATGCGTTTACCGTTTACTCTGCATCGCTATCGAACAACCCAACCAGATTATCCGATTCTCTTCGTCGTATCGCTCGCGTCGGATACACTTTCACGAAATATCAACTTTGGCTAACGAGAATTATTTCTTCTTTTTTCTTTTCCTTTAAACGATCGACCGGTGTTGATAATGTAACGATCGTAAACTCGTTCGATGTAAAGCCAACCAGCTAAAAATTCGGTTGATGTAGTAAATAAAAGTAACTACCTCGAAAGCGATAACTAGGCAAAACCGAGTGTATGCATAATCGATACATTCTCCTTCCGTAATCTTTCTATGACAGCTCCGAGTATAATTAATAATTTATTATTCCGAGAAAGCAAAATTGTTTAAATTTAAATTATTCCGTTCTTAAATATGACTGGGATAGAATCGAACGCGATACGCGTATTTATGTAAATCGAACTTGGTCCCATTGACGCGTGTGATTAAAAATTTAGGTGTTTTTTTTTTTGGTAAATACGCGTATCTTTTGAAATATTTCCATGTGCACGGATTATAATGGTATCCGCTAATTTATTGTGAATTCGATTACTTTTTTATGTTAATGTACCTCGAAACCCTTTCGAGATACGCGATATTAAGTTGAAAGTGGAACGAAGGGAAAATTGTTGGCGGTGGAAATTTCAGGTAAGAATCGGTGGTAATGGATAATTGCCGAACTCGACTATTTCGACTAAATATAAAAACTATTTCGCGTTTAGAAAAAAACTATTTCACGTTTTCTCTTATTTTGATGGTCGCGAATAATTTTGGCGAGTTTTGCGATCGTTCGCATTGATTAGCGAATAGTTTTAAAAAATTAAGCGGCTAAATTAATATATTAGAAAAAAATTTAAATAAAGTTCCACATCGACGAATCGAAAAGCCAAATGAATTTGAAAAATATGTTTACGAAAATGACCTTGTAATGGAACTCGATGTTTTTTTAAGCGACGCGCGATCAAATTTTTAAATACGAAATAATATCGCAAAATATGGGGTTTCGTACGAGCTTGGCAAATTGTATTTAAATTGATGTCGAATAATCAAACGTTAGATCTCCTTTCCCTTATCAACGCGTTAATTTTAATATATTCTATAATATTAGCGCGAAATGTGTAATTCCGTTTAATTTTTTTATACTTAAAATATTAATTATATATAGTACATTTATATTAAAGTAAGATATGTTATTTAATAACGAGAACTTAACGTTATAAAAATGTTTATCGCGAGTCGAATAATTTTAACCGGTAGAAAAATAACAAACAGCTTATTTTATAAAGCGTTCTTTGATTTTAATAATCTTGTATTGTACATTTTAATAGTGCAAAGTAAATATATGTATTGTTAGAAATTTAATGTATGTAACTTGCAATAATAACACAGAATCTGTCATTGTGCACTTTGCAAATTTTAATACTCTCGAGTTAATTTATTATGACTTTTGAAAAACCGAAGAATATGTTTTTACATTAGAGTTGACCATATTATTTGAAATATCATAATTTTAATGTGAGTGACTTTATCGGCATTCTTCGAATACAACTTTTTGAATCCTCGTTTATTTTTCCTTGGCTTTTAACATTTTAAAAGACATTAAAAAATAAAGAATTTATCAGAAAATACATTTTATTCAAAAAAAAAAAAAAAAGAAAGAAAAAGTTGAGGAATAAAAGAAATTATCGAATCGTTTAAATTAATATAAAATACTATAAAATAATCGGTATTTGGATTAATTAATTTTTTAAATATATGAAGCTTATTAGCATCGTATTCAATATAATTTTTAGGACATTATTATCTTTAAAAATAGATCTACATTCTGTTTGTAACATATCCGACAATAATTTATTAATACTCGAACTTTTATGTAGACACTTGAAACAGGCATAATTTAAATTTTTCTTTAAGCAACGTTACAACATGTCATTTTTATTGTGCACTTTTAAATAACGTATTTTATTACAGCGGTAAATTATGCACTAAATAAATTATTCTTTAAAAACTAACATACAGATTTTTGACACTAATATATAGAACATTATACCACTCTATTCGCGCACATTTTCATAAACCCGTAGTTTCCGTATTTCGGATTCCGGGGAATTTTTAATCAATGAAAACCCGAGACAACCGAGACTACCGAGAAGGCGCGAATCTCGAGAGAAGATTCTCAAAGTTTTGCGTTTTTTACACTGTTATTCCGTATTACCGTTTGAAGCCGTGAACGACGACGACGACGACTACGACGACGACAACACAAACTTCTTTGACGAGTAGTCTCGAACGAGTAGAGCCGGAAAAGAAAAATATCGGTGCAGAGTCCAAGTTGTCCGTTTGTACTCGAAAGAGAAAAGTACAGCGGCGAGGGAAAAAGTATCGGTCGCTTCCTCTCTCCTAATACTTTTCTAAAAAGTGAAAATTTTATGGCACTTTCTACCCCGTGTAAAAAGCACCGCATCCCTTTTCACACGCTGAGAATCCTTTTTTCGGCCTTCGCTCTTTCCTCTTTCTTCTTCTTCTTCTTCTTCTTGTCGACCTTAACGCGATATTTTTCCCCGAGTTAGCGATCGGGTGTAGAGGATCGGGGGAGAGGATCGGGGGAGAAGATCGGGAGAGAAAGCTTAGTAGACAAAATGTTGGCAGTTTACCCGGCGATTCGCGCGCAAGCTAATTTGAGAGAATACGTCACGAGTGCAAGTCACGTTCAGGTATTCCTCACCTCCTGAATAAATTCCCCGCGTGTCGTACGGCGTACAGTTTTTTTCTTCTTTATCCGTGTCTCCGTTGCTTACGTCTTTTCTGCTTTCTGGAGTGTCGTCGGTGCTACGTTAGATGTAACGACGTCGCGACGCGACGGCAAAATAACTCGGAACTCTCGCTCGTACGTCACTCAACGCCGACAGCTTTTTGTATACCCCACAATTCGCCTTATCTCTTACCTTTTCTCTTTTTTTCCTCGGCATCGGGCTTCGTTCTCTCCCACTCTCCGCCCCTCCGCCCCTCCGTCAAACACATTTATACACGCTCCCTCTCACGAGCGAACGCAACCCATTTTCATCCGTTTCCATTATTTATTCGCTCTTATGCAAAGAGACGTTTTCGCTCTCTCTCTCTCTCTCTCTCTCTCTCTCTCTCTCTCGCGTTATTCCCTTGCCACCCTCGATCGTACGTCCTTGTCTCGGCTGTCAGCTCGGTTCGCTCGTTACGTTATCGTCGTATCGCCTTGATTTCTCTTTCTCTCGGTTTCGTGGACTCTCGGATCACGAATTTTCGCAGGCCGATCAATCTCTTTCGCCTCCACGATCGAGATAGGCATCTGGTTAAAAGCCACGTAGGTTGGCTTTTATTTATTAAATTACCCAAGCGGCATGCGAATGCAGAACAACTTACAGCCGTTCGCTGATTTTTTTTTGCGTACCGCGAGCATACAGGAAATTTCTCATCGCGATATTGTGCGTAGACCTTTAATTCACAGGCAAATGAGAGAGAATGAAAGGGACACCGTCGGATTTCCTTAATCCAACTGGTAAAGTTATTGCTAAATGCTGCCTGGACGTCATGCTATGAATGTTAAGAGAGGAGAGAAAGACTTTACTTTTTTCGTTATAGTTGATTAGGGATGCAGCTTCGTGGTAGACTCCGAGATGGACATCTTTTGTTACTTCTAAAAGGTATTTTGTTGTTATTGTATATGAGTCATTCTTCTTTTAGAATCATGTTGTTGTACGAAAAATTATCGGAGGAAAAGAATTGCCTCGGAATTAGAAATACCGAAGAAAGATTTACAGCGATGAAAATTTATCGGTTAACAGATATCTTTTTCTTTATTAATTTCAACCAATTTTAATAATAATTTATTGCTAAATACGTTACTATTTTTATAATTAGCATTTTTTCTGAAACTGTCGTTCATTTTATATTTGCTTCAATCTCAACATTATTTTCAAATTCAAACATTTTTAATCCCTTGTCGTGATTATTTTATTAAAATGGATGTAAAAATTTATCTTTACTAATATTTCAATTTTCATATTATTAATTATAATCATGTTAATTTTTGATAATATTTCCTATTAATTGTTCTTTTTCAAAACAAATAACTAAATTTTCTAATTATCATTTTAATTGACTTTAATTTCTTTCGCTAAATATAAATATTTATACACTTAATAACTGTTTTTAAGTATATAAAATAAATTCGACGAAAAGTCTATTTAAATATATTTACCGTAATTATTTTTAAAAGTTTTCAATAATAATTCAAAATACGTGCCGATAAGAATCAATGTTTATTAAATATATGTGGAGGAACTTAAGATTTATTTAAACTCATAAGTTCCAGCAACTTTATTTATAATAACAAAGATTCTTTTCTCTGTTGAAACAACATAGAATTCAATTCAATTCTTATTTTCGTGTCGTGCATTAATGTATTTTACGCAAATATTTTTGGAATAATTTCTTATCATTTATATTTTATGTACGCTTGAAAACTAAATTTTAACTTCGCTTTGGATCAATGTATCTAATAAATCAACGCAACTTGAATTAATAATAAAAATAGTTCGTATCGATCGTTTTATTTGAAAAAAATAAAATATAAATACTACATTCAAGTTGTATTTAAAATAATGAAAGTTTATAATGAAATTATTTTCAAATTATAATTACGAAAATATTTATACTTTATTTTTAAGATCCATGTTAAATTATTGTAATGAGAAGTCTTTGAAACAAAATTAATTTTCACATCTCAAATGATATTATTTATAAATATAATAAATGCAATAATAAAAATAACATTATCATAAAAAATATAATCGATTTAAACATTAAGTATTCGCGTGATAAATATACACCTGTATACATAAAACATTTAACACAGTTGAATATACATGTACGTATATACAATATATCATAACTTTTTTTTATATCATTATTTACAAAGCAATAAGTTTTTAAAGTCTTATTTTAAATAATAAATTATATATAATTTTTTATCATTCCATTAATTTACGCATTTGAGTGCAATAACTTTTGTAAATGAATAAACGTTTAAGATACGAGATACTATATAATGTTTTCAGCAGTCTGTATTATACCAAAAATTACTATTATAAAATTTACTACATATTATATTTATTCCATACTCAACCCATGAAAAAAGCATAATTTATCCATTTTAAAATCTTTAAAGAAGTTTTCATTTGGAAACAAAACTTAAGAATTTTAGACATCATAAATCAACAACATATTAAAATTAGGTTAATATGTATAATCAATAAATTATTAACTTACAATAAATTAATGTCATAGGGTTTTAATAACGCATCCAAACTTTGAAAGTTCTACAGCTAATTAAAATCATGATGGAGCAATTAAATTGTATATGCGGTGACTAAACATAACATTTCTTTTAATAAGATTTAATTTATTTTTCTTTCATTATATAAATAATATAATATTATTATAACAATATTTATAATATTTTTCTTTTAATAATAATTAATATTTGCATTTATCTTAAACGAAAATTGGCGCATACGATAAATACTTTTGTTGTAAGTAAATAAAATATTAACTATAACTAAAATATTGTTCTGGTTTCGTTGAATATTTCAAATGCAAAAAAATAAACTTAAAAAACAAAATCATGCGCACAACGAAAAAATATGGTTCAACTCAATTTTGATAAATGATTAAAATAGTAGTTAAAATTTTATAAATAAAAAAACAATAAATTTAGTACATTATAATAGATTAACATAGATTCGGCTGTAATAAATTTTTAAAAATTTTATGGAAGACGGTTAAAAGCATAGAGATAAAAATAAAATAAAATAAAATTGGGAGCTTAAAAAATAAGAGATTGTAACGTAGAATGAATTAAGTTATAGAAAGTTTCTTGATATAAAATTTACACTTGTATGAATTTTTAATATTATTTCTGCAAGATAATTGACAAAATAGAATAAATGTATAAAACTTCGAAACCAAAATTAAAATTAACAATAATAGAGCGTATCGATTGGAATCTCTTAAATAAAAAGTAATTTTGTATGTCTATACTATCGATATAAAACTATTCGTACACGAATTCGTTACTAAGAACACGAGCATATTAATTTTGAATTCGTCGTAATTAACTACGTTTTATAAGATAATTCACGAAAAGCTGAGAAATTATAGTAGCGAATAAAACTAAATATACCAGGATTGATTGTTTATCATCAAAAATAGAAAGATTTAAAATGACTACAAGCTTTATGTAGACTTTTATTGATGTTGGACATATTTTTCTCCTGTTTGCCAATGATTCAATGTTTTACATATTTACGTTTCGAGTTTAACCGAAAAACGGATACAAATTTTACATTAAAGCATCATTTTTATTTATAACAGTAATAAAATTATAGTATAACGTCATCTTATATTTTATGTTTTATTCTTAGTAAATTGAGTTTATCTTAGATTTTATTATAAAAAAAGAAAATAACGATTTTACATATTTAAAAATACATTAATAATAATATTATTTGTATCGTAAAAATTTGACGCACTTTTATCACGATACAAATTATGTGAAAACGATCTAATTTTTACTTAGCCTGCTACGAACATTAATGTTTATTTTAATGGAAACAAAATAAATGGTATTTTTATTAGCGAGTTAAATTTATCTTAAATGTATACACTTTGGTATATACTCTTATCTAATACTTTTGAAATTGAAAGTGTCTGCAAACATTTTAAATAAAGTTTAAAAGTATACCGATGTTTTTCTATCTTAAGAAAGTAATTTTATAAATGTCTAATCTTGATTCTCGAGTAATGTCGGAGAGATACCTTACCTGCATCGAATATAAAGTGATATAATTTTCGATAAAAGACGCATAAATTAGAAAAATAAACAGCGTCTAAAGTAAGCGTCGAAGCTCATCATTGTCTTACGGCATGTCCGAATAATGTAGTACAATTTCCGATTGTCTTAAATCACAACGAGTGAATATGTTCAACGTTAATTCTTAAAATTCTGCTAAATTTCGTTAAACGAACGAAACGAGAGATTTTTTAATTTATATACAAAAGCCAATAATCGATTCATTCGGTTAAGTTAAAATTCAATCCAGATCGCTCGACCGAACAGAAAATATTTTTTCCTGCAAAAATCGAATAAATTCTCTTTTCTCATAATTCGATTTCACGCACGTCTCGCGCAATCCATTAGGTATCAAGGCTGTGCAGCAGTTGGAAGTCGGTATACTCTGCTCCAACGGTGCAACTTAAAATCATCGGATTACCAGATATTTCGGAAGTTTCGAAAGAATCTTATTATTGGTTTGGTTAACCCGTGCGACTTTCGAATAAGATTATTTAACCCGAACGATTATTGATTTTAAATATACGAAAATATTTATCGGAAAATTTTTTATTTTTTCGTACAAGTGTATAAAACGCTCGCAGTTTTATTATAAAACGTATTTTGATAAATGAACGAACGTGGATAAGAAATGTACGAAATAAAACTAGAAATAACAAAATGTTCCGTCCGTATTAGAATCATTCGTTATAAATTTTTCGTAATTAGTTATTTTACAGATATTTAAATTAATCGGGAATATTCTGAAAGTTTGGATTAAAATTTTAATTTAAAAAATCCATAAATCTTTGGTTTTATCGCTACGAATTTTTTGTAAAAATGGAATCCAGAGAACTGAAAATGGATATTCATCCACTGGATCGATCGAATGGATAGATTTGCAAGTGAAGCAAATGTAAAAGTATCGATAGGAAATAAAATTTCTGAGCAAAATTAAAATTAATCAAGGTTATCGTTGTATTAAATTTCATCCAAAGCATCGTAGCCAAACCAGCAAAATATCCTATTTTTTTGGCGCTAATCCATGGGTTAATTCATCGAAGAAACTTTTCTCCCTCTCGGTATTTTTCACCTCGTCTTCATCCGATCTCTGCATCCGTCTCTTTTTTTCTCTACAACCTCGTTCGCTCTCTCTTCCTATCTCTATCCTCCCTATCCATCCACTTATTCCATCCCACTCCGTCTGTACACACACACACACACACACACATACACTCACGTATTCAAATTATTATTCATCCAGATTTGAAATCTGTAAGGTCTGTAAAGGAACAACGTCCTTTTTGATCGGCCGCCGCGGTCTACAGAATGTATTATAAGACAGGACGTCGGTATAGGCGAAGTTTTTTCGACATTCCCGCTCCACGTTGGATTCTTATGCGAACAATCTTCCTCTCTTCGTATACGCGAAGTGAGCGAGAGTCGAAGACGCCCGGCCTTCGCTGGAACATGGCGCACGAAGAAAGGGTCCCAAGGTTCCCGAATAAATCCCGTCTAATATTGTACCCTCTCCTGCCCCGCTCGGCTTTTGTTCCCTCCTACACTAGCCTCAGCCCCTCGTTCATCCTACTCCCCTCTCGCTCGCTCGCTCCGTCTATCTCCGTCTATCTCTGTCTATCTCCGTCGGCCTCCGTCCGTCTCCGTCTCTTGGTCTATCCGCCTTCGTCTCTCGCTCCTATCGATTCTGACCGACTCACGCACATGCCGCAAATTCACTCGCTTCCGAATGCCTATGCGCGATACGCGATCAAAATGGCTCTTCGAAGGTGTTTCGGGTGGCAGTGACGTTCCGAGGCTTCCATCCTTGCCTCCATCCTTCCTTCCATCCTCGGGGATAGGATACCACCCGAAACGGTCCTAAGTTCCGAATTCGAAGGGTCTTTATCGATCGATGCGTACAAGATTATCGTTACAGGTTTTACGTCGCACTTTCTTATTGATTATCGTACGTTTTATTTCTCCCAAATATTCGTATGCGTTTGCTATATTGTACTCGAACGATTACGTAACGATGTCGAGCCTACAATTTATCGTTCGTTAAATTCGTATCGTTGTCGAATTATTTTACGCGTTTCACCACCCGATAAAATTATTATACGCAACGTTGGTATCGAAGTAAACGATTCTTCGCGAGCGATCGAATCCGAGCGATAATTTTACAAAATTATGATTCCATATTTACAATTATACGCTGGATTTTTTTGCTTTGAATAAAAAGTAACTTAAAAAAAAAAAAATATTGTAATCGATCCGCCAAGATCGAATCAATTTCTAAACCATTGCGAAACCTATAGCTTCGATTAAGAAGTCAGAAAACAAATTATTATCAGTTCTTTAGAAAATTAATTTTATGAGATTCTTAAATCATTTTGCGTGTCAATTCTCATAACAGTGTTTCAATACTTATCGACGTAAATGCTCTTGCATCGTATAAATCATTACTCACCTTTAAGATCCCATAAGTAATGGCGCGTAAAAATCAAGCTGTAATATATTCTTCAACCTATACAGCATTCGCTAAATGTAACGTGTACTAAAAGCGCTTTCTCTAAAAATTTCAATCGCTAAAACACATTCGAGAGTGTAGTATTTATCTCGTAAGCACGAGAGAGCAATTCTTTACGACGAGAGTAAACAAAGTGAGAGCACGGTATTATGGAAAATCGGTCGGTGTTGTTTCCCTTCTGGAGCACGATTCCAGTGCACGAGCGAAGATGCCATCGATATCTCGCGTTTACGGATGCAAGTTCTCGATATCCGCGAATATTAGTTCGGTGTAAAATGTAGAAAAAAAATAATAAAAAAAAATAAAATCTCGCTAGGAATTTTTAGAAGAATTTATAGTTTTTATTCGAATAATAAGTAAGGATATTGCCCGATCGGTATCCGAACCGAGGAGTGCTCGAATCATCCTTTCAAATAAGTATACCGGCAAGATTTTCTGTATTTCCAACGGTTTTTTCCTCCAACGATACCGAACGAAAACATTGGTAAAAAATTTTTCATATAAAAGAAGGAAGCTTAAAAAATTACTAAAATGTATTATTTTACGGTTTGATTTGTAATTGTAAAGAAGGTGAATAAATAAGTTTTATTATTCTACAATATATATATATATATATATAAATAATACTTATCTTTACGTATCAAAATATTTTATTTTCAAAATCTATAAGATAACGCGATAATTTATCGTATCGATATATTCGGAGGTAAAAAGATTTTTTTTAACGATACGACATAAAATGAAACATGAACTAAATAATACGTACAGAGCAAAAATAAAAAAAAAAGAATACGTAATTAAAAATTACGTAAAAACAAGTTTACGACGTTGTAAGAGTATATTATAAATTGGAAAAAATTAAAAATCGAAACTATTAAAAATTACAAAAGATGTTACATTTTGAAAGAAACTTTTTTGCAATCGAACGAAGTTGATAATGATTTTCTAAAAAAAAAAAAAACACAAAAAAAAAGTTGATTTACAACGAACATTGACTGTGAAAACTGGTGTTTAGATCGAATCTAATTTTTTACCAAGTCTTATCTCGTATCCTATAAGTTACATCTTGTTCGTAAAAGTGCGATACAAGCACCTACAAAGTAAGTTTGAAAATAGAACGATCGAACGATTATTCACACGCGCGACAAAAGTAAACAGAGAGTTCTCGAATAGTATTTTAAAGCTCTCGTTTCAACGATTCCCCGTTTCAACGCAGTCCTCCTTTGTGCGCGAGTCGAACACGCCGAGGATCGAAAATCGCGTGAAACGCAAGTAAAATCCGACGTCGTTGCTGCTCACATCCTGGCGGCATCGTTCGCTCGGCAGTTGTGTATTTTCCGGTCAAGGCCCCGGGGGAGCGGCGCAACTCGCTGCTCCTGCTCGGACGCCCCTTTCCCGGGGCATTTATCTTCCCCCCCTGCCTCCCTCCCGAGGCCCCAGTCGGCCTCCGGCCGCCTTTTTGCTCTCCGTGGCGAAACCAATAAGTAAGGTCTCGCAGGAAAGGAGAGGAAAGGAGAGGAAAGGAGAGGAAAGGAGGAGGAGGAAAAGAAGGAGGAGAGAAGGACGAGAAAGGCGAACCGGAGAGGAGATATATCTCCGAGCGCGGATCTTCTCTCTTTCTCCAAAGAGATAGTTCTGCGTGCGTCTCTTACCTTCATCCGTGCGGAGCTAACCCTAACCCCACGCATTCATATTTTATACGCGCGCATAGTTTATATACGAGCAACTACCAACAAAAATTAATCACTAATGCAAGAGCTTTATCAAATTGTTCGAGTGTACTAAACTTAACGAATGTTCTAAATTTAATTGGATGATTCACCAAAATTATAAATATATATATTACTCTCGATACTTCATTTCTAAGGCTCGCGACCATTTTTTTCAAATTAGTTCGCTTCCGATTCACGCGATAAGAACAAACGCGCAAAAAATATACTTTGCGTCACTTTCGATTTTTATTTATTTATTTTTCTACCATTATTTTTCTACGTTTCGTATCAAATATTAATCTTGTATTTATTTGATTTCGTTTAATTACGTATTCGTTATGGGCGTAAAAGAGGCGAACCGATTGTATCGAATAACATCCATCCGCGATGATCGAAAATAATTTACCTGCTTATAAGCGATACGTGCTTTTTTTCCCAGTGAAACTAATAATTTTTGTCGGACGTTGACGTATAGATCGGTTCTCGAAAATTACTAATGGCATGGCTTGGAAACGTTGCACACCGGAACCAACGAAGTCTTCTTCGCACGATCGCGAGAACAAAGGGATGTAATACCTTGCGTAGATGTCGAGGACGAGTTTTTCTCTCTCTGGTCGAGAGAGATTTTTCTTTAATACGGCGAGTTTAGCTCCGTTCGTGTTTGTGTCCGAGCTCGAGAGTTAGTTGCCTTAATCCGCGCGTGATTTATAATAATGGGAACGGTTAATTTATCGTTGCTGTTGCACTGCTCCTGCGACTTATTAACATATTGCGTTTGATTATGTATATACGCAAGAACGTAGAGACCAGAAAAACGAGTACCTATGTATAAATATATAAATATATATATACACGATTTGAGTGCGTACTCGAAATATTGCAAATAATTTTTCGTGATTTAACGTCTTTATATTAAAACTAAATTAACGGTTAAAACTAAAGTAACCTTTGACTGCTTAATTATTTAAATTTTGTATTGTGAGAAAATTTTTTTCCATCTTCGACCGAACGAACGTGATCGCGTAAAAATAATAAGATATCGTTCCCTAAACTAACGGCAAATAAATCCACTTTGAGATTAACGTGTAACGTCTGCTTGCAAAATACGTTATACGCGATTAAAATTATTTTTTGTAAATTATTTCGTATAAATATGTTTTTCAATTTCTTAATAGAATATAGATATTGTATCGATCTATTTTAATAAAGAAAAGTATATAAATTTACACGTTTTAAAATACGTTATAAATGTATGACTTTAAATCGAATTAAATCTGTTTATACGGTGAATTAACTAAAATTAATTAAAATTGTATTCGCGAAATATCTATCGTGACATTTTTAATACAAGTATGCGATGTATACGATATTTTATTTCGATGAGTTTAATATTTTTATTTACGAGCTGTGCGTGCTCAGCGTTCTACGACCACAATGTAAAATTAGCGTTAAAATTAGAGTACGTTGATAGTTTCTTCGCGAAAATGCGTACGTGTACACTCCGTTTCTAAAATTTTGAAAACACGGATGTTAAGCTCCCGTCGATTAAAAATATAAGTTTACCGATCGAATATTAATTTGCGTTTATAATTTTAATAGAAAAGATTAACAAAAAGAAACGATGAATAACAAATAGAGTCGATGGAATTTTTTAATATTTTACGAGCTTTAAAAAACTGTGTCAAACCGTTATTTGTATTTAATATCTAATTTTATCATCGATGTATAATTAATTTTTTGTAATAACCAATTATCGAATATAGAAAAAACTCATTTATTAAATAGAAAATTAAATTAAATTAACCGTATTGATCGTTTGAAATTGAAATATAAGTAAAATTCTAACTGAAATCGCGAACATTTTTTTAATAAATAATTTTAAATTACACAAATTAGACCCGGGAATAGATTGAAATTTACGAATACTTTTATGGAATATTACAATTATAATATATTAAAATACGAATGTTATTCATAGCATAATATACTTAGATCGAGGATAAATTTGAATTTAAAGAAAAAAAAGAAGCAAGGAAAAATGAATGACTGTATCGAATAGGTATATTGGTAAAGATTAAAAGGAAACTCCGATTACTACTAGCAATTACTAGTAGGTAACGTTGTTTAAGTCGATAGAAGCGCTGCGAATAGACGAAGCTTATGTAAACTAACGCGTCTCGGGTAAATCGGAATCGATTTCATGGATTTGCGATGCACCACACCATGTAATTATCGATGACTTATCCGTGCCTGTTTGTGCAATCAAACCATAGTATCCTCGTATTCTCGTATCCTCGGACCCTCGTGTTTCTAAATTAGACACAAGGCGCCGATAAACATTCATAAGCTCTCGCATCTTTCAGCAGCGCTGATGCAAACTAGACAAAACGTAGCTCGTTTCCATGCTTTTACGCTTATTGGCCACTGCGAGCTGAAGCCGAAGCCATAAATGCGCGAACCGGTGTCTACGTTTAGTGTAGCACTTTGGACAACGACGCGCGTTTGGTTCGTCCGTTGTTGGCTCTTCCGTGATTGTATGTACGGCGCCGACTTTCGCGAAGAGGCGAAGAGGCGAATACACGCGCAATATTCCTCAAAAAACATGAAACGCTGAATTATATGCTATGACCCGATGTGCGTAACAACACCGACGTTATACACGTTTTACCGTCAATCTATTATATGCAGGAAAAGCAGAGTTGACGACGATAAGTGATCGAGGGAAACGGACGTTTCTTTCTTTGGTTTTTTCCCTTGTCTTTATACGTATTATAATTATTCCACGGTACTCGGAAGAGGCAATATATTCTTCGTTATTATTATAGCGTTCTCTTATGAGCTCACTGTTTGCATGTTTTCCGTAAAATTACCTTCCGAGAAAGTTATAACGGCTTATATTGTATTGTGAAATACTAAATCTAACTAAGAAAGACACAACTTTTGCTAAACTCTATAAATATACTCCAGCGATTCGTTTGCTGCTTCTGCTGCTGCTTCTGCTGCTGATGCTGATGCTGCTTCTTCTGCTGTTGCTGATGCTGCTGTTTACTGTTTACTGCTACGAAAAATGAAGAATAATTAGCGTGATAAAATATTTATGAATATAGTAGTGGAGGAATGGTTATAGCGACTATTATAATAACTGTAAATTTCAAAACATACATTCGCAATATAATTAATAATTTTTAATTATTTCGTAAATTATTTTTATTATATTCAAAATATATTATTAAGACGCCTGACGAATCATTAAACCAAATTTAGTTCTAATTTAATAGTTGTATTTTTTTATTCTTATTTTAGAAAACAATTATTAATTTTTTTTTTTTTTTAACTTAATTTTTTATTCCATTTTCAAATAAAAACAATTTCTTACTTCTTAATACTTAATATTATCTTCGTAATAATTTTATTTTATATTTCGTATAAATTATAAATGAATAAATTTGCATTTTCGCAAAAATTTTATATTATATACATTCGTACGAACTTATATATATGTATATATTCATTAATGTATTAATTTACAACTTTTCATAATTATAAAATACTTGATAATAAATGTAATTGTAGATAAGATCTGATAAAGTTTATACAAATTAAAATATTATGCATTTCTATAAGAAGTAAGATAAATATTTATAACGATTTTTTATATTAATTACGATTATGAAAATAGTCGACTATTAATACATAAATATATTACAAGTTGTTTTATGCAAATTTAAATAGAGAAAAGTAAACATACAAATAGATTGAATGATCTCATCGTATTTTCTCATCGATTACCTTATAAAAAAAAAGGTACACGGTAAAAAAATTCTTGGGTAAAAGTTACTTAACAAATTACTAAAATCTATACTGCAGGTTAAATTAAGTGTGTTTTTTAATATTCTTGATTATTCCGAGAACAATTTAAACTTTATTTCAATGCATTCTTACTTCACTGATTGTAGCGCATAAAATAAACTTAACTTTATTCAATGTATTTTTAATTTATTCGATGCTTGACTGTTAAGTATTTACTCGATAGTTAAACCAATTTTATTTCATTTTGATTTCGTGTAACCTTGATCGAACAAATTCAATAAATTTCAGTGTTGTTTTTTTCTTATGAATACTTTAAGGGGTGTTAAAATGAAAGTTAGTAAAATTTGAGTGAAAACGTAAGCTAATACTTTTACTTATTTATTATTACGAATCGTTAAATATCTACTCCAAATAACGAAAAAGAATAAAATCAAGTTGTATTTTAATTATTTAATATTTTCAATTTGTTTGAACATTTGTAAAGTTTATTAATTACAATTACCTTTTATTATATTATACGTATAATTATAGTTTCCGGATATTTATTTTTAATTCTAACGAATTAATCGTTATTTGTAATAAAAAAAAAACAGTACATATTAAGCAGAATATAAATATTAATGTAAATCGTCAGATTCTCATTATCCAAAGTTAGATCGAAATAAGATTTAATATCAATATTATAAAATTTTGCTCGCGTGTATTTAATTTCTTTAAATAGTATTCATTAAAGTTCTCGTAAACAAAATTTATTAGCATTATTTAAACTGTATCAATTATTTACTTTGCGCTTTCGTTTGAAATTTTGAAAATTCAAATTAGGACAGCGATCAAATTTTCTTGTCGAGCCTCTCGATAAAATTACGTCGTTCGAATAGGCACATTAAAACCCAATTAAAAATATTAACGTATAATTTTAAACGATCTCTCGAATAATATATTAATATTATCAGTGTACGTTATTCAAATAAGGATAATTAAAATTCGAAATAATTTATAAAGGGTAGAATTTTTTATTTCAAGTGCATACAAGTCTTAAATTTTCTATGAATTAATAAATAACGTCGTTTATTATATTTCCTTAATAAAGTAAGTGTATTCGCGTATTTTAATTGCATACATCAACGTATCGTAATATTAAAAATTAGCATAAACGTTTAATAGAAACTATGTACGAATTTCGATACCAGAGTATTCGATGTACGCGAGTCTTGGCAAAATTGGAAAAAATTGAAAATTATTTAGCATTCGCTTACATAAGACGTAATTCAATGAGCCCGCATTAAAAGCGAATCAAAATTTCTCGGGTAAAATATTCATAGTTATTAAGAGACGATTGCTCGCATATGAATGAAATCGTGTAAAAAAAGGTCGAAGCTCGAAGCTCGAACCTCGAAGTTCGAAGCTCGAAGCTCGAAGCTCGTATATACGAGCGTCGCTTCCTTCCCCTCTCTCGGCTCGTAAAAATTGTAGTGCGCTCGATGGGCGCTACTTGTAATAACCGCATCGGAATTTTATCGAGGTAACGGGACTTTTACGCGCGCGTAGGTTTCGCGTGTCGAATTGTTGTTGCAAGGTGCAGTAATAGATACATAGGCAAAACCGACCGCGAACGATCGACCCTATCTCGTGGCACTTGCGATACATTGTATCGACACCCGACGCGTTACGGTACACCGTTGTCATCATCGATACGAGCATTTATGTTCCGTTTATGTTATTGCATCGTCCGTCCACCGATCGCGTACCGCGGAATACGAAGTTACGCCACCCATTTTTCTTTTTCTTTCCATCCCCTTCAACCAATGGCTTTTCGTCTTCTTTCGACATAACCGAGGCTTTTACGTCTTTATCCTTTTCCGGTCGTACCCTTCCTCGATCCTCGCGTGAAACGGAACCGCTTTATCGATTCTACTTTCCAACGACGGCTTTTCCAAAAAGGTCAAAATTGGTTGTTTTCAATATTTTATGAACAACTATACCGTTACTAGGCACTACACCCGTTCTTATACGCCCCAGAATTTAGGTATTCCCGCGTATTACGACAAAATAAACGAGCCTTATTACCAACGTTTTTACGACTCGTTTAAGTATTTTTATTAACCTGATATATTTTTATCGCTTTTTATATTTAAGCGCGACGCTTCAAACGCGCTTATCGATTTTAATATGGATCTTCGAATTTTTGACACATCGCCTTTACGTCAAATAAATAGGATTCCGCTCCTACTTTTAGATGAATTAGATTTTCGTATCGAAACTTTTGGTAATTATATCAAACGCTCCGGTAAATTAAATTATTTTAAACGAAGCGAGATTTATACTCGAATTTGAATACGAGCTCATTTTTATGCGATCGAAACCGATACTAGATTTAAACGACGCGAGAACTATGCTCGATTCGCTCTTTGTTTAATGGAAGGATGTTGGTAATTAAATATACTTTAAGCTATACTTTAAGCATCGTTTATGCTATAAATTTAAATAGCGAGTTCGCTCGCGGTCTCGAATCGAACGAACACGACGATTTTAAAAGACTCGGGCGACGCGCGATTTAAAAGAGATATCGGAAACACGGTTTTTATTAATTCGAAGGATGCTTGGATTTTTGGAATCGACATCGTAGAGTATCGAGATCGCGAGATCGATACTCGGCTTGTCGTTGAATCGTTAAATCGTAGAATGATTTATTTAATTACCGTTGGGTCGATAAGATGTTTATCATTGGTCCGGGAAGCCTCTCGATTTTCGAACCGCGAGATATTCCATCCACATTTTCCTTTTATCTCTTTCTCGTTGTTATTATCGCCTTCGTCGGAGCGCGCGCGCCTGCGTAGTTTCATTTGCATACCAAGAGAGCCTTTATGGGTGGTTTACTTTCGACACGTCGTTCACCGTCCGTTATTACGCGGAGCTGCGCGCGCTCCGACGAACTCCATGGCGGCGGTCGGCTACGCGCAAAAACGAAAACAATGCCAGCGTTTGAGAGTCCAGCGTCCGAGTACAGCGTCCGAGCGACGGAGCGGGAAAGGAAAAACGCACCGATGCAACGTCGTGCTCGGCCCGGCCTTTACGAGACTTTCATCGCTGACTCTCCAAGTCGTAAATTCCGCAAGGTAGCTATAGATACGAGTGCCCGTGTCTACGTACCGCGTACCTGCGCAGTCGTACGCAACTCGCGCTTAACGCTGTAATTTCAGAGAGAGAGAGAGAGAGAGAGAGAGAGAGGAGCGAGTCGAACGCTTCAAACGACTTACGCGCCTTCTCGACGACCTCCTCTCTCGGTTACCCGATCTTTGGACGCCGGCGAGGGACTCGATTTCCCGACGATGCATCATCCCCGAGAACCGCGAGAGAGGAACCAAAAGTACCACTCGACGTTGACCTTATCGTCCGGATTTGCGATACCGGAGATTCGGAGGTGACTCGATGTTGAGTTTTCGACGATACCAAACGATAACGACTCCTTCCGCGCTTTTTTCCTTCGGGAAGCTGCGGGAATTTACAGTGTCCGAAATAACGAGCGTTTTATAAGAAAGTAAATTTTTTAAATTATATAAGATAAATTTCGTTACTCTCGCGTCGAGTATTGCTAATTTTACCGATAATATTTTCATCGATATTTGTTCGAATCGAAGCGTTACGTTGCGAAACGATACAAAGATGTATTAAATCTTTACGATTTCCCTTAAAGTTGTATTCTTTAAATTTTTACATAAATTATTAAAAATAAAAAGTTAATGATATTTGTTGAATAGTATATAATTCTTTCGAAGAAAGGTAAAAGATACTTTGGAATTATGTGTAAAATGCGGTTGACCGTAATAAACCGAGAAAATATGCCGACAAAATGTTTTGCAGACGCTAAGTGCCAATTCTTACGCGAGACGTAAGAAGCCTACAGGGGATTATGGGATCCATAATACCGACACGCGCTTGTTTTGTAACGTATCGAGAGGTGCGTGTACCGCACACCGAGAAACTTATTCGTCTCGTTTCTTTCCTTCTAGGAGCGTAAATTGCAGGCTCCTTAAATTCAAAAAAATGACTCCTTACTGATTCATGCGTCTATTAACTTGTTTTTAAAGCCGGGTAAACTTTTCCAACTTTACAGTTACACTTTTACAGTAATAGATAATATGCGAAATAAAACTGAGCTTCTCCTCCGATAAAACCTGCGTTCGTCTTTCGTAAAGAATGTTTTATTCCTTTTTTTACGAACTGTGAAATATATTAATTTCGATGCAAGTCGATCGCTAATTCATCGATATTATTTTTATATTCTTCGAGTATACGTTTAAATAGACGAATATATAGACAGATACGAATCAGCCGATGAAACTCGTGAAACTCGTGAAACTCGTACGAGTTGAGTTTGTAATAGTTATCGAGAGCTAATTTTTATCCTTTCGTTAACGTCGGAAAATTTACCATAATTATATGCATTTAAAGTAAAATATATTTGATTCGTAAAAAGGAAAATGTAATTGAAAATGAAAACAATTTTAATAAGTGTCTTCTAAAAACCAAAAAGAAATTATAAAAAAAGTATCCGTTGTCTAAATATATGTCATTAATTTGTTTATCAGTGACATTTAGTACGATAATAAAATTGAAGTAACAGGAATAAATGCGAAAAAAAACAAACAAAAGTAATTTACTGTACGCTTTTATTTCGTTCGTGTATCATATAGATATAGCTTATGAGTATAATTCTACATCAAATTTCGAAAATGGATACATTTACATTCATTGTCACTGGATTACTCTTCGCCGTAAATCTTTATTTCTGTTGTACGTAGGTTTCGCACTTTTTTCATCGCCGAGTTGTAATACTAAGTTCAATAGTCAAGTAAACGTGAGATTTTTTACCTTTATTATCTCAAACGCGGTAAGGTATTGTAGGACAGTTATGCTCTCTTAGTACTTTTTTTTATAGTGTTAAACATTAATTAGGTATCAATGTGTGGGTTGCTATGTGGCTAGTTTTTCTCACGCATTCTCTTACTCTTGCGTAGTCTCTCTATCTTTTCTCTCGCTCACTCACACACTCTCTCTCTCTCTCTCTCACTCACACCCTCTCTTTCTTTCTCCCTTGCATCTTTTTCTCTTTCTCCTTATATCTCTCCCTTTCTCTCTCGCTTTCTCTCGCACACTTACACGCGTTTGTTATTAACGCATTTACGTTCGCTCTTACATTTTTACGCACATTCTTACACGGTCATCCTTTCCTCTACTCGTTCGCACAAGACATACGTGCGATCACCGGAGACATTACTTCTTTTTTTCTTTAAAGAATACGTAATATTAATATTTACATCGAGAGTTACGAGTTTGAAAAAATTTTCACGATTCGTTCACTCCAACGAGCAAGTAATTATGTTTGCAGCGCATACAGTGGTATGAATTAATGGGAATCCAAAAAATTTTCCTTGTATATTTAAAAACATCTTCTATATTCAAGAAGAAACTTTAAGGAAAATAAATCGCACGATGTACTTTGTTTAAACATTAAATATCGTTTGACAGAAACGTACTATTTCGGTGCTTGCGAGACAATATATGATAAAAGAAAAGTCTCATTCGCTTATAATATTATACGAGTGCATCGAGAACAATTGCTGAGAGGACACTGGAAAATTTTTTATTTCTTTTATCATCTTTAAGACTACGTTACATTCTGTTTGGAGCGAAAGTGTTCCTTCGTGGAAAATGTTTCATTGGCCTGTCAAAAGAAGTAACCAACGCTCGTATCAAACGCTCGAGATAAAATTTTTATTTAAGAAAACGCTGTGAAACTTAATAATCATTACACATATTGCTAAACAAATCGAAGCGAAGCAAAATAAAAACAGTCGCTGGCACAAAAGCGTAAAGAAGTAAAGAGTTAACGTAAACATATTGATTCAGCTGCCTTTTGCAATAACATTGGTTCAGGAAATTTGAAACCTCTTTCGTTTAACTTTATTTAAGTAGGCGAAAACCTTATTTTCGCTTTATAAATATTAAATTAAAAAAGCGACGCTAATAAAATCACAATAACGCGCGAATACTATCAAGTTTTGTACGGCTTTTGTTGTACGTTGGCTGTTCGTTTCCAATTGGACGTTCGTACGCACATGCGATGAAAAACAAAAAACAGAACATATTTAAACCGACAAAGTATCTTATGCTCGCAGCACTCATTGACACGACACTTTCAACTTTTTTTACTTTTAATAATTCTACTTACTAATGCTTGTAACTTTATTAGAAGCCGCAAGCGTCATAGTCACGTTACTCTACTTTTTTTATTTATAAAAATTCAACCGCAGTTTTTTCTTGCTCGCACTTTATCGATATTTCACTTTTCACATTAACAAAAAACAAATATAGGACAAAATACAATGTAAAATAAACAGTTAATAAATAAACAATGATATCTATAAGTATAAAGAAAATATAACAAACAATTTTATTCAACTTGATCCATGCGCTTCCCGTGAGACGGATTTCGGTTACAATGTCGTCTGTTTTTTCTTTTATCATTTAATAATAATAATAATCTTTTTTTATTCAAACGTTTATTGTATTAATTCTATGGTTTCACAATGAAAATTGGCTTTTACCATTTCGATACGGCATTCTTCGCACGATTCGCGCTTTATCGGGAAAATTTTTTGCCTCGAGGTTCACGCGACGACGACGAGTGAAAATTTGCTTAAAAAATTGTCCACGGTAATTTATCTTGAGAAATTTTTCTTACGTCGTTTTACGTCTTTGCACACAAATTCCCTCCTTTATTTTGTTATCTTTGCTACGTATAGTAATTCGTTTTAAGAGAAGTCTGCGCGACACGATTGATCGCGAGTTTGGCAAGTCGGGCAATTGTTGTACTACTTAGAGAAATCCACAACGGTAGATCGGGAAATATTTATACAGTTTTACTGCATCTGCGAGTTGAAATATCGACGAGTTTATGAGAGAGTATAGAAGAGTAACAAGAGTAAGAAGAGTAAGAAGAGGAGACTATGTAACAAAATTCATATTGCGAGAAAGAAATATATGTTACAAAATATTGCCGTAAGCAATTATATTTCGATAAAACGATATATAACGAAGCTTAAAAATCATTACTTAAGATAAAAGAGTTGCTTAATCAAGAAATTTTATTCGTAAAAAAATAATTTTATACGTACGAGGACACGATGAACAAAAAAAAAAAAAGAGAGAAAATAAACTCGCGGGACAAGGATCAAGAATCAATAATCAATAATCAATAATGAAGAAAGGATTTTTTAGTATTTGTCAAAAGATTCGAATATTAGGTTATGATATGATCAAAGTTCATTAATTATAGGTCTAAAAGGATAAATACAAATTGGCCAAGAGGAAGCTTTAAAAGTGGACGGCGCCTGCATTTGTCTTTCGTTTGCTTTGCATTCGTTCGATTTCATTCGATAACACCAAAGGCTTTAAATATTAGGAAGCAAAAATTTTGAGAGCTTTTTTTTCTGTATACATTTTCGTACTTTATCCGTTTCTCGTGGCTCAGCAAATGAAAAAAAAACAGTTAAATATTTTGTCTAAAAAGTTACAAATATCTAAGAATATTAGTATAGTGATTGCATAATATAAGCATTATTTTCGAAAGAGCTTCTCAAAATTTCCTTGTCTAAGTATCTAGTATAAACTTAAAAAAGTACATATAATACACACATCCTCTGACTTTTGTATTTAATTTTCCTCGTCCTTGCGGAAAACAGCGTACCTCAGTCATTTCTGCATATCATGTACGGCAAAATACCCGCCATCCTCATTTGTACAGATCACTTTAGCTATCAGCTATCTCGCAGTTTTGTATTTTTTGTTCCTGTCTTTCATTATTTTACGTATCTATAATTGTCGGACGTTATATTGGCGCCGCCACGCACTGCTGCTTCGTTATGTCAGGATAATCGTACGTATCACTAATTAACGACATAACATCAAACGTAACTAGCAATACAATAGGTGGTGTATCAATACGGAATATATGTCGTGTATATATAAAGCTTTCTACAAATAGTTACACCATTCTTTTAAGTCATTCGTAAAAACACGACTTAATCTATCAACCATGCTAAAACGAATCTTTTGCAACTTCCTTTTCTCGTATTTAACTCCGTTCCATCGAATATATGCCGTATACTTATGCCAGGGTGGGTAAATGCGTGATCACACTTCTTTTGACGCTTCTGCTCCTTTTTATTTTTCGCAAGAGATCTAAGGATCTTCGGATGCTACACAGGAAACATACGATTTAAATACGATATACGTTATACAAACAACTCTCGCAGAACGGAAACGGTTTATTCTACTAAAAATCGAACATTACGCACTCTACGTCATACGTATTGATAATAAGAAATAATTCCTTGTTCTATCGATCTCTTTTTCCTCTCTCCTTCCTCCTCGCCTCCTCCTCGCCTCCTCCTCGCCTCCTCCTCGCCTCCTCCTCGCCTACCCCTCTTACCCTCCTCGTCAACTCTGTCTCTACTTTGTTTTTTCTCGCGTCCCCCGACGCTTTCCGCCCGACCAAAGAGCTGCGTTTCCACCATAGTACTTCAATACTCGCGCCATATATTTTCCACGTATCTTCGCATCCTTCGTCTCTTTTTTTAGTTCCTCATTATACGCTACACAATATTATGGTTACACGGTATAGGTACGCTCGCTATGTGAGATTATACGTGAGTATATTTTTTCCTTCGTTTCTCTCCTCGCATGGACTCGCTTCTTAATTACGTACGGTCGATTATTTATAATAATATTTCATTAGGTAATTAACGGCGGGGCTGGTTATGCACTTTTACCTTCATTTTTTTAATTATTATTATTATTTTTCTTTAAGTTTAGTTTATTTTATTCTATTTTATAGATTATATGCGTTACACCGGACGTTTATGACGGAGTTGTCTTTCGTCGTGCCGCGTTCTTATACGTTTCCTTTTTTTGTGCTTCTGCCTCCTATAGCAGTGAAAACTTTCTGTCTTTACTACTTTGTTACGTACATTTTTATTCGTATGAGAATTTTCTTTTTCATTACTAGCTTTATATTTACCGGGGATAGTTTTTTTTTTTTTTTTTTTTTAATACGCTCACGTTATTTCTTTCCTTTTGAGAAAATTCGAGAAGATATTCGAATTGAGCTACAGAGAAACAATTTTGATTTATTTTTCCACAGATTTTTCCATTTATTGTCTCGATGTATCCAACAGTTCGTATAATAAAAAATAAATATTATAATTATATTTTAAATAAGAATTTCTTTTGCTCTAGATTTATTTATTTATTTATTTATTATTTACTTTATTTTATTTACTTTATTTTATTTACTTTATTTACTTTACTTTATTTACTTTTTTTTTCATTCTCAAAACGTGTATCAATTACGCTCGATCCTTCACAGCTCAATCCAATAAATCTTCCTGTATTTAAATGCTATTTATTATTGTTTAATATGTCTATGCTTTACGTATTTTCGGTTATAATGGACAATAATTTTTATTCATTCGTATTTTAAATCCTCGTTCGTAATATTTCTACAGTGCCCCGTAATGTTACTTAAACGTTTTCTTTTTGCTTATACCATCGCGTTTTTTCTTCAGTTTTATCTTTTTACGAGTAAACTAATTAAGTAATACCAACAACAGGTTTTAGATCTACTGAAGGTCTACCCTGACACCAAATTACGTATTTAATGTACTATGAGTGAGATACTCGTCCGGTAGTAGTTTCGCCGTTTCCACATCCTGCGTTTTTTTTCTCATTCCCCATCATCTAGATCACGTGCGCTTTTTGTTTCGTCTTTGACGAAAAGAGTTCGATCGATTTTTATCGATCGACGATTATTATACGCTTCGTTGTGCAGTAAGTACGGGCTGAATATTACACAAAGTAAAAGACTTTGAACAAAACATATAATAAAAAAGTAGTATTTATAAACGGACGAAATTTTCAACTCTCAACCGACGCAACAAAAAAACAATGGGTATTTTTCGTATGGCTTCACCCAGACGCTAATTTATCAAAAAGCGATGTAGAACAGACGGATCAACAAAATTAACTTTTTTCCTAATGTCGCCTGTGTTCTCCAATCATCGATTCCTCGGCGAGGTTTCAGAGATGCAACACGCGAGAAAGCAATAAACTTCTCGGCGACGTAATTCTTACTTTTTTTAAATAAAGGCTCTAAACGCTAATTACGTAACTTGAACACAATAAAGACTCTCGTTTTTTATTTTTAACATTACACAAAATCAACATGGCTGATTCGGAGGGAAACAGAGCGAACCAATGTATACGTCTTTTATGGTACGATTAGCAATTAATAATAAGTCTTTTCATTCCTCTTATATTCGTCTTATACTTTTTATGTTCCATTCACCGGATTGAATCAGTACGTTTCGATTCTCTCGCTCGTCGTTCACAACCACCGAAAGCATCGCGCGATTCGCCGCACTCTCTCCTCCTCCTCCTCCTCCTCCTCCTCCTCCTCATCTCCACCGGGAGTCTGCGTCCTTTCCTCCCTCTCTCGCACCGCATCGACTTGAACGCGCGCGACATAAGCGGTCGGTCGGTCGGTGTCCTACGTCTTCCGTTCTACAACCGATCGAAACATGCAGTCTTCTCTCTTCGGACGCCCACGGGCGCCAAATTATTATTTTTTTGTATTTTTGTTTTTCTAACGATTATTACGATCCGTCGGCTTATTACATGGGCACGCTCCGATAATCGAGTATCCTCTATGTGTGTCCTCTCGATGTATCGTACGCCTGGTAAGTCGCGGGATCCCGCCTCGGTGCCTCGAACGGGTTGAAGGAGTAGTTGGGTGTAAGAGGAGGTAGGGATGGGACGGGATGGCACGTTGAACGCTTCTCCGCTTTACAAAATAACATCCAAATAACATCCTAAGGACCATCAGTCTGTGTGTACGTGTGTGGGAGCAGTGGTTGCGACGACTGCGTCGACGACTGCGGCGACGACTGTGGCGGCGACGACTGTGGCGGCGAAGGTGGCGGTGGCGGTGGCGGTGGCGACGGCTGCGTCGTCCTCGTAGCGATATTGCCGGTTAATTTCGCATGAGCGGCCTCTAAGTAAGTACGTAGTCGCGCGGCGTCCGGACGAACCTGTTGTGACATGACGCGCCGAGCCAGGGCGGCTCCAGCCGACTCGCGGTCCGTCCACGACACCTAGGACAGATAAAGGCGGCCCAGGAGGCTATCCTATGTCGGCACCTTGCTCACTGCCTTGAGCAGGTCGCTCTGGGCCTTGTCGAGACCCGCGACGCTGTGGTGCTGCTGCTGCTGCTGGGCGTGTTGCTGCTGGAGGGCGTTTTGTTGCTCCTGTTGCATCTTCGCCTGCTTCTCGGCTTGCTGCTTCTTCATCATGTCCTGTTCCTCCCGCTCGCGACGCGCTTGTTCGTTGATCTCCTTCACCGCGCGAAGCTCCTTCTTCAGCTTCATCCGTCGATTCTGGAACCAGATCTTGATCTGGCGCTCCGTCAAGCAAAGGGCGTGGGCGATTTCTATTCGCCGCCGTCGCGTCAGGTAGTGATTGAAGTGAAACTCCTTCTCCAGCTCGAGCGTCTGGAAGCGAGTGTAGGTCTGTCGACCTCGGCGTCGTGGGCAACCGTTCGGACCTGCGAACAGAGAGAGACGGGAGCTTCGTTAGAGGGCTTCTATCGAACAGAGATTCCTCGACCTCGTCCTTTGCGCTCGAAGCGAAAATTGCTCCTGTCGCCTATATTTTAATATTTTACAAACTCTTATCGAATCAACGCCAACCATTTTCTATTCCCCGTTTTCTTTGTATTCGATCCACGTAAAGATAATACCGAAGCTGTTACTTTCTTGTACGAGATAATATTTATCCGATACGAAGGTTGCAGTCAACGATACCGTGTTTTGCTTAATGTTTAATTTCATATCTGAAATAAAACGAATAATAAAATGTGTGATAAATGTTTCGTTGAACTTGGACAAAAAAATTAATACTTTATTTTCATCGTTGAATAAAATCTCGATGTTTATCGATACAAAAACTACTATCTAATGCCGGTTTATAAATTATTTTTTATGGACGATATCGCGCGAAGTAAGCATCAAAGTTGCATCGATTCTATATTTTTAAAAGGATCCGATGAATGGAAAAATGAACGGGAATCAATTTTCCATAAAAATACTAAATATCGAGTACTCGTATCCGAAGTAGTTGTAAATTTGTAAACAATGTATCGCTCGATGTTTTAGTTTCGGAGTATCGTTGGTTCGGTAGATCAATGTACCGAATGTCGTTCGTATGGAAATAACTACTTAATTGTACTCTTAAACAAGATTTTATGCATGTATTTATCCAATCGAAGGTCAAAATAAACGTTTGCTTAAAAGTAAATAAAATATGTTAAATCGAAGCCTCGTTTTAAACGTACGAACGACGAATAATGTATCGACGATGCGATCGCTCGATACAAAATTTTGCTAATCCGGAATTGCGGATACGACTGACTACGAACGATTGAAATTGGAAGTTCTCTCCGTTTCCAACCTTTTCCAAACTACTTTCTCCTTCGACCAAAAAGTAGCCGAACGCTATCACGGATGACCAGTTTATTACAGGGGTTGTATCGTGCAGCTCGTTGCAGAAAAAGAAAGAAAAAAACAAAGAGAAAGGCTCGAGGGAAAAAAAGAAAGTTTTTTGAAAGAACGAAGGAAAATGTCGTGTGTACCTTTCAGCGCTTTTTTTATTCTCTCGGTGTTACATGCTTACACCACTACGGTAACAAACCCGTCGGACAAAAACCCTTTCTCTCCTACAGAAATTCCTACTCCGGGCAGATACGGTGGATACGGCCCTGACTTTCACCAAGCAGCGTAACAGACACACAAGTTAAAGTCGTAAACGAGGGGTAGGGTCGAGTCCGGGAACTTTTTTTACGGTGTTTGGTTAGTAATAGTTATCGAAACGCCGAGCCGTGGGATACTCCCGCACAGGTAGGTGTAAGACTCCGCTTTGGGATTACCTGCGAGAGCGCGCGTTACGCATAGTCACTCAAAACGATGACTTCCACGTTCATAAATGTCAAAAAGTCGCCGATCGTTATTTATGTCGCGGCAGTTTTACATCAAACAATATTAGCGTTATTTTGATGCGTCCGAGCTACTCGAACCGAAACTGTTTCGTCAATTAGTATCGCATAAATCATCTATAAATGACAGTTAATTTTCAGTGCTCTTTTTTTAATGCGAGCTATTATTTATAATTATTTAATTCTTTAATGCAACGTTCATTCCTGCGTTTAATACTCTAAAATTTTTAAGTATATTCAATAATATTTTAAGTAATTACATCAAAATAAAACTATAAAAAACATTTTTTTTTTAATGAAAAGTGCCGTTTAGTTTGTTAAATAATCCGGAGAAAAAATGGTCGAACAACGCGGGAACGTGTTCAAAGAAAAGGGTTCGTTCCTCCATTTTCCAAATATCCGAGATAAATTAATTCGGTTATCAATTTTTAAAAAACGCACTCGAAACTTTTCTGTCCGACAAAACTTAACTTATCGAGCTAAATTCGTTGTATAGAATTCACGAAGGAAACTATACGATAATGGAATTAAAAAAAAAAAGATACGAATAAAAAATGAACCGTGATTCGCTTTATATAATCTGCGAAAAGCGTTGAAATGAGGAAGTTACGAAATCACTGTTAAACAACATAATTTTCACACCAGAATAACTCTTTACGAACCATAATTGAATTTCCGGATCAACAAAGTTGGATTCGATTTCACTGGTGAACGCTCGTGACGCGCATCTCCACTCGTACATTCCCGCTGAAGCCAAAGAAAATAAAAAAGAAAAAAAAAATCGCGGCGTAATTTTAAAAATCGAAAATCCATAAAGCCTCTTCCCTCCTTGTCGACTTCCCCGCGCACACGGATAACGCCCGCGATAAATAATCGTCGTGAAAGCGATGCGCCCACCTACACACGTAAACATTATAACACCCCTTGGAGATAGCAATGCCGCTGCTCGGAGTGGTGAAAAGAGAAAAATGCGCACACATAAGCGGACGTGTGTATTCGCAGGTGTATATTCGCAGGCAAGCAAACGTCCGAAATCGAGGAGAAAATCTCGCGGAATGCCGGGAATGCCGATATTGAATTCAACATGGCTGTTTCAACACGTGAACTCTGTGTCGCAGGGACGCAGGGGGAGAGAGAGAGGAATACATTCACGCACTCCGCGTTGGTCGATTCCGCCACGTGTGCGTGCGCCCCTACGGAGGCGTCGGCGGGAAACTCGGGAGCGTGTGCGTGTGTGCGTGTGCCAGGGGGAGAACCGAAGGGTGGACCGTGGGTTACCTTGGCAACCGGAGGGGAGACCGTTTCATCCTGCTGACGGTGTTTCGCGTAGGGGCCCGGCGAAATCTTGCTCGGTTGCATCCCCTGTGTAAGCATCATCTACGTGTACTCGGATCTGCGCATTTGTGTACGTACGCATCGAAAGAACGCAAACAAACGGAGTTCGTCCCTTCTTTTCGGCGGATTCTTCGGAGCTACGCGCGACACACGATTTCTCGAAGGTGGCGCGAGTGGCACGTCCCATAAATAGTCTTCCGCTTCCCCTTCACCTCTTCCTATCGCATCGAATCGACTTGGAAATACGAAAAGCCATTAAAAAAATCCCTCAGGAATTAGCCCCGAAGCGCTCAAGGAGAGCGACGCGTCCCTCGTTGGCCAACGACGAGCGAGAGAGAGCGAGAGAGCGAGAGAGAACCTAAAAGAATCGAGCCAAGATTTGGGAGCGTCTTATTCGACCTATTAAAAGAGCGTGCCGTCGCAATAATTTTCTTTCGGAGATTAATTATGCATCAGCCCTTGCGACCGATGCTCCGACGATACAATCTATTCATCCGATTCGTTCGGGTCTTGATGGACATAAAAACATGTTATAATGCGCCAAGCGCTACGGTACTCTTTGGAATTTAAATAAAGAGATGTTTGTTCGATATACAATGGGGAATCTTCGGATCGCGAATCGTAAAATTATAAGCTAAATTTATACGTTAATCTTTCCAACAACATCCTTTTAGGACTGATTACTTTTCCTTTCCCTCGGATTATAATTCGGGAATCATTTTTTTAGCGGAATCTGCTCCGATCGAATAGAAATATTTTAGAAATAATGACGACGAAAAATCGTCGTTCCTTAAATTAAATAACAAAACTTCCTATCGCTTTTTCGAAAAGAATCCTTTTTTTAAATCTACGAATAAATTCCTTTGAAAATTTGTTCATTTTCTAAAGATAACGCGAGTTAAATAATAGCGCGATCGCTTTTGTATAATTCGAAAGCTTTACATAATATATTGCGTATTAACACGAGTTTCCATAAATTAGTTCTTGAAATAATTATCCCGCTTCGTAAGTACCTCGATTCAATGAACTTCGTACGATCAACTGAATTTCCGAGTTGACATTCTTGCAGCATTAACGACCTATAAGACCATACAAAATTGATTCTTCGACAATTAATTTCTTAAACTCGCCATCAATCTGCTTTATAAACAGAAATAATCGTAGCTTCGAGAAGTTTCTATTATCCTCGTTGGTAAAGAAACATTAAAGTACTATTTCATCATTTTCAGTTAAGTGCGAAGCTAACGAGGCTTCCAATACTCCCGTACGTAAACCAAGATTCCGTCGTTGCTAAATAAGATTCTCTTTACGTTAGTCACGACTTTTCTCTCTTCGTAACGAACCAACTGGAAATACATTACCAAATATCGATACAAGTAAACGTCTTTACTTTTAAAAATGGAAGAATCGATAATTAATTAAAATTACTGGTAGAATTTAATTATAAATATTAATGGTAAGCTACGAACGAGCGTAACTCGAATTAATACGTGAAAAGTGTATTAATTCGAGGCTTTTCTTTTTCCCGATACAACGAAACCTTCGTCGAATTTAATTCAATTATTTTGTTAATCGAAGAACATCGACTAAAATATTAGTCAAAATTTAGATAGAATTGGATCGATCGATTCGGTGAAAGTTCGCGTGGAAATGACATTTTAATGAAATTACGTCGATATCGCATAAAATATTTACATACGCAATTCGGCTTTGCGTCGTTGGTAATTATTTTCGAAAGGTAAAGGAAAAGGTGAAACGTGGAGCGATTAAAACTCGCGCGGAATTATCTATGAAATATCTTATAAACTATCGCGATAAAAATTGATTTACCGAGTCGATTTAATAAAAGCTATATATTTAAATGGTAATTTAACTGGTCGCATCAACGACAAAGAAAATTAATATCGAAGCGAGTTAAGCGAATTCGACGGATCGATTCGTCGTCAAAATCCTTTAGCTTCGATAATTACCAAGTTTCGTTTTTATTTTGGCACTCTCGCATTCTAAATTTATTCGATCGAATATTTTAAGGCCGTTGGTATTTTCGGTCGCGACGAGCATCGTAACAGCTTAAAAAGGACAGAAGGTGATTTCGAAGCGCAACCGAAAAACGATAAAACTTATAAAAATAATAGAGTAGCGATATATCGGGAAGCAGATGGAGAAGGAGAGATCGGAGAGGCTCGAGAGGAAAAAGAACGAAGCTGTGTGTTGATCCAGCGAACGCGTCCGCGCTATAAATCGAGCTCGAACCGCGTGACAAAACAATCAATTTCAACAAAATGAAGGAGTCGCAACGGCAGTGGGGCAGTCGTCGAACGTAACAGGGAAAGCCTTTCGCCTTTCGCCTTTCGCGCGACACGTTGCTACGAAGTGAGTCTGCTGCTGCTAATTGCGGCCGTATATTAAGTTTAATAACCAAGCCTGGAACACGCGGGACACGAGGGACGGGCTAAGCGCGATATTAGGGAAGTTTGCCGCCGCCCTGCCGACGCGTCGACGTCGTCGCGGTTGTCCTCGTAGTAGTCGTCGTCGTTGTCGTCGTCGTCGTCGTCGTCGTCGTCGTCGACGTTGCTCCGTGACACTCGAGGCTGGATAGCACAGCACCTCTCTCCGAAACTCCTCTCTTCCACCACCGCTGCTACAAACTTTGCTCTCTCACTCTTTCCCTGGTGAGCTTGGAGAGAAGGCAATAAATCGCGGCCGAGACTGTTAATGCCAAACTCAGCCTGGCCCCCTACGGATTTTTTTTTCGATAAGCATGGAGCAGGGATCGTGAACATGCCATTGCTCCCTCCTCCGCCGCATCGCGCGCGCACACACCACACACCACACACACACACACGCACGCACACACACACCCCTCGACGTCGCCCGACTCGCTCCCACTCTCGATAGCGCCACATTTTACGCGAGGCTTCGTTTTCTTTTGTGCATTCGTTCCTTTATTTATTTATTTATATACTTCGAATTTTTAGTTTTTCGGTTATCGAGTTTACTCGTTTTTTCTTCTCTTCGCGCTTCGCTCTTCTTTGGAATATGCGATTATCGTTCGTTACGAGTATCGTATTTATCGTAGTATCGAGTTTACGTTATCTTTGAATTATTATATTATTTTTTTTTTGTTTTTCTTAAAACCGAGACTTTTAGACCTCGATTGATTCTCTCGTAGCATATTTATTAATCCCGTAAGCTTTATTCGTTCAGACTTGGGCAAAGAAAGTAAAATAAACGTATTATTTAAGGAGGTATGATTAACTCGTTTACCGGTACTAATAAATAATAATATTCTTGGTTATTATATCCGATAGCAGTTAATATCTATAAATAGTTGTAAAATAAAAAAAGACTCCGCTTCGAGCTCGTGTGGGAAAATAAATTTTAATTTCACGATCGACTAGTTTCGTTTGTACACTCGATATCGTCAAAATTACAGTTACGCGGATGAAATTAATTTTATAAAATAATACGTTAAAATTGATAAATATAGCGGATCTTTTCGTACTTGTAAATTTGTTGGTCGAAAAATGTTTAACGAATTTAATTTAACGGTTGCCGTGGTTAAAATTGCGGAAACTTGTCAAAATTACCACATTTAATATTATTCGACATATTTGTAAGTAACTATAATTTACTATATCTAATATTTTTACGACTCAGGCTTATTCTTGTTCGAAAATTTGAGTATTTAAGTCGTTAAAAAATATAGAGAATGTAACTAAGTCACATCTCGACTATTCTTCACCGATACGAACATTTCGAACTCGCGACTGTTGCGTAATAAATAAATAAACCGTTAAATCGTTAAGCGTACATTTACATATTTTCAGGTTACCTCAACGGAACAAATGTCATTCTTTCCAAATACTTTATTTTCATTACCTATAAAGCACTGTTTTCTTATACGACATTAAAATAAAGTAGACGTTCATCAATTAACGTCATCGTTAAATGTACCGTTAAAAAAGATGCAATACTAATAATTCACGACAACGAGAATAAATAATCTCCGTTGAAAATGACTAGTTAACAAGGATAAAAGTTAATATCGTTGGTAAAAACGGCTAGATAAAAACGGCTAGATAAAGATGGTTAAAAATCATCTCGATCGGAATTAATTTTTGTACTCTGGATCGTTGTAAATTTCCATCCCTGATATCCGATATAATATCCCTGCCCTCCTCCCACTAATGCAGTCCTCCACTTGGACGCCTCCTTTTATTTCTTGGGTGGCGTCTGAAAAAACATCGAGAAGAATTGATCATCATCTGCCTCTACTTTCGGCACCGAACAAAAGAGGAATTTTATTCGCTCGAGCAGCGGGGCGTGCAAGTGGCAGTTAATGGAAGTGGACCCGACGGCTCGCGCGTTTTCGCTCAGCCGATCGACTCTTGTTCGCGAGTTCCGTCGCGAATATATATACATACATATATATATATATATATATATATACAGGCACACCCGAGAGGGCCTCCAGCGGATATAGCCGAGTCTTCCTCGTAAATCTCGCCGAAGCGATTAAATGTCAACAGCGCGAGCGGTCCTCTTTCCGATTTCGGCTTGTCTCCCCTCTCTCCCACTCTCTGTCTCTCTATCGTTGCATCGCTCTCCCCCTTCGACTCGATCTCTTTCACTACAGGCTAACATCGCACACGATTCTCCGCTGAAAACAATAACGTGATTTTAACGGCCATTTAAGGCCGATCTGACCATTTACACTGACGTTTTATTGCGGTCGATTCAACTTATCTCCTGCAACTGCCATTTAAATACTCCGAATCATTTTCTATCAAAAGAGAGTGATCGAGCGAAATTAAAGAAATATCGAGAAGTGGGTGGCACGGAAGAAAAAACTTACAAGGATAACGATGTAACGTCATTTTTATTGCACCGCGATCTACAACTAAATTCGTAGATAACGATGCTTGATCCGACCGTGCAGAGTTTGCGCGGATACGACACGAATTACTCGACGAAGAGAGAGAGAGAGAGAGAGATATTATTCGCGTTGATGTACAACTCTTTTGGTATCTCTTCCGTTCTCGTTATAAATAGGTGTGTGATACTCAGCGACTAGCAGAAAAGGAAGAGAGTCGAGTATTTATTGCCGATTGTACATAGGGTCGGAGAGAGCCACTCTTTTGCGACTCCCAACTCTTTACGATTTCCTGTTGCATGAGATTTGTTTATTGTGGCATGCTTCCGGAATGTATTGAGTACCTGCGTATATAAGTGCTTTGGTGTGTGAATTTAGAATTATGCTGTTTCTAAAGTCTTATTTATAAACTGTTAAAGATCAAATACGTAATTTTTGAAAATACACACGAGACTCGGCGAACAAACGAAAGAGAAACGGAGAGGCAAGAAACTACGTTTCGTATTCGTTTCGAACCGACTCTTTTACCATTTTTATACGCCAAACAATATTTTCATAATTTAACCGAAATTTTTCACATTTATCATATGTATAATTTATAATAAAATTCTTGTTGGATTATTTTTTTAATACAGGCGATACGTTTGTCCAAAACTAAAATAATTACGTTAAAAATTATATGGTTCAAAATTTTATTTTAATTTGGAATCAATATATGTTTGATGATAATAAAAAGTTTTTTCTTGAGGGTAAATAAAATACCGACTTACAAATACGGATCGTGTATTCCTAAAGATTTAAACGAAAGATTCGGTATTATTTCAGCGATAATTTAATTAGATAAAATCAAACTTCTTCTTGCGAGTCTACGTATTCGGTATATTGTGTAATTAATTCTAGTTGTATTTTACAAACGGTTTAAATTAAAAATACGAGGTTAAAGGAATCTTCTTTGAACAATTTTTTTTCAGAATAATATTAATTAAAAATTTATTAAATTGAAGATTATTAATGTATAATATTTAAAAAATAAGATTTCGTACTTAAAAAAAGATTACGTATTTTTTATAATATGCAAAGAAATCGATCGATGTTGATTCATGATTTAGTTTTTAATATTAATATCGATAAATCTGTTAGAAAAGTTTTTTAACCGTGAATTCCTTTACTAAAGATTACATAATTTTCTTTTTACAACCTACCAGAAATTTTCTTTCTTTAGTGGATTTTTTTGTCTTTTTCCTTCTACATTTCCCGCTCTCCCTCTCTCTCTCTCTCTCTCTCTCTCCCTTAATCTCCGGCTTTTTGTTCCGACAGCAATTTTTCGCACTTAACCCAAACATTCTTCCTTACATTTCTATCTCTACCCTTCTTATTTCACTCCTATTAATTTCTCCCCTATGCCGAGCGAAATTATCCTTCCCTCTCATTGTCAATCGTACCTTATTCCTCCCTGTCTTTCTCTTTTATTCACTGACAGCCCTTGGAGAGTTAACGCAAGCGTAAGAGCACTCCGCGCCTTTCACAGATACCGAGGTTTTATTCGCCTCCGCTTGCAGCAGCAGCAACGTCGTCGTCGCGAAATGAAGCCGTTTTGAGATATTTATGAAAGAAAAGCGTCGAACAAAGAGGAGTAATCCCAAGCTTTTCTACGAGGCTATCTTTTATATATTCTCCCCCCTCGTTGAAGCGAACCGCAACGAGCGGACCGCTAGATAGAGCGAGCGAGACCGAGAGAGGCCGAGAACACGCCAACGAGAGGAATAGGGCTCTTCAATTTGCGAAATGCCTGTCGAGGTACAATTTATCGCGTTTGCCTGCCTCGAGAACAACCACGTGACCGCTTGTTAACGTCGCTCCTTGCAAATAGCACGAGGCTGTTTTTTCGCATACCGAGGAAAAAATGAAAAATTGAGGAAAGAGGATCAAAAAAATACTTCAACAAAAAATCTTCCTTTGATTCAAAGATAGTTGGTACCTTCGAGAGCGAATTTTAATGGCCGACGAGCGAGATACGCGATCTTAGAAAAAAGAAAACGGAAAAAAGGAAGGTCGTTTTATAAGCAGGACACGCACGTGCATTATGCGCGTAATGACGATAAATCAAGTCGTAAATGTGATGTTTCGTCAAGCGGAGTATAAAACGAGACGTTAATTGCGTGCGAATATGCCGATAACATCCCACGTGTGCGCGATAACTTTCTTTTTGAGAAAGATAGAAAGATGTCGTCTCGGCTGAGCCCCGCCCCGCCTTTCCTTCGCTATCCGTTCGATACTTTATAAATACGGATTAGAAATATTTTTAGATTCGATCGCGGCTCCGAACGCAGCTCCGAACGCAGCTCCAAGTACACGCGAGTACTCGTCTTTGCGAAATACACTTTGCATCCTTTCGACGTTTCTTTATTTATCGGTCGTCTTTACGCCTTGAGTTATTCGCGAATGATAAAATTACGTTTCCCTCGTTGTCGAATAATTTAATTACTCTACGATTCCAAATATAAATCGAACGTAAAATATTATTACCTTAACGTTTCCCATTATCGCGAGCTACGTAAAATCTCGACGATACATTTTAAAGAGAAAACTGTTCGTCTCGTCTCTAATTTCCCCCCAAAACAAAACAAAAAAAAATCTCCCCACGACTTTTTCACCTGAATCGATAAAATTGTACTACTCTACCGATCAACGAGGGGAAAATATAAAAGCATAAAAAATGATATAACTAATTTTCGATCCGAACAATATTGTAGGAATTACTAAAAGATGTAAAATGGGAGCTATCGGTTTAAGACGCGTATTATGACTGTCGGTGGGACGCGATGATCTACGACACAGCATCGCTGGCGCGCCATCCGAGCGACCATCGCGTCTACCAATAGACTTAAATCCTGATTGGTTGGACAGCTCATTCCAGCCTTCTCCGTGAGCAACTGACATTCTACGCCACCGCTGCTCCGTGCCCTCGTCGAAGAACGGCGGAGGCTTTCCTATGGTCTACGCGACGGCCATCGAGCATTAATAAAGGATTCCAACGAGAATGAATGGGGGTTAAGGGAAGCTTCTCTTTCTCTCTTTCTCTCTTTCTCTCTTTCTCTTATCCCGTATTGTTCCCCGTAGAACCTGCGAGCCCATCAGCCCATTAGCCATTATTCAATCCGCAAAAAGTGAATACGAGGAGGGTCGCATCTTACCGCCCAATTTAGGATTCGGAAGAATGTTATTGCGATATACTACGACGAGCACTCGACATCCAAAGTCCGTAGAGGCTCTTACGACAATTACACGCGTGTTTTTATGTAAAGAGGTTGCGAGGTTGGCACGAGAACCTTGATTGCGATGTACGAAGGGAAATAAGAAATTCTCGTACATCGATCTTCTTTAAGATTCTGTGGATACAAATTCTTTAACGATTAGAATTGTTTATTGATTGTATCAATTTCGGGATCGATCAAATTTACGTTTTTTTTTTTCTTTTAAAATTAAACCGCGACATTCAACGATTAAATTAGAAATTACTTGTAAAAACGGCGCGATGGTTTATATTTTGTTACCTTTTTAAATTGTTGCGTAAACTTTAATATTTGACAAGGCGAAACGATAAGCAACGATTAGAAATAAATATTTTTGGCTCTTGTAATATTTACAATTTCTTTACCAAAATGATTTTCGTTATTTTATAAACAGACTCGCGTGTTTTATAAACTCGCGATGCACGTGAATACGTACGCGAGCGAATACATCGAATACATCGAATACAAGGGTACGCAATTTTCACTTTATCAGTGGCTTTACTTCAAATTTTTAAAGTTTGTAGTTGATACGGACTGCAAACGTGGCTCTCGGTGATGGCAAAGCAGGGCAGGAATTTAGAAACATATGGGCGCGATTCACCATATGTATTGGGTTGAACGTAATTTTAGTCTTAAACGCTCGTTTTATGCTCGAAATTGAGATGAAACATGTGTGTGCTAAAATTTTTATGCTCAAATTACGGTTCAAAATTCCATACACATTTTGAGTAGATTATTTTTGGTAATAGAAAGTATTTTATGGACTTCGGCTTATCACGAAGAAACTATTTAGAGGTAAATTAGTTTTTCGAATATTCGTTGGCAAGTGCAATTTATTATTTAACAGTAAAATAGTGGATGTATTTCTTACTTATCCTAATACATATAATTTAACTCTTCGTCATATTTTTACATTCAAAATATAAAATATTACGCGGTGTATGAAAATACATACTCGGTAATACATGAATCATCGAAGGAACGAATATCTGAAATTCTTTATAATAATTTATTTCTTTGCACATTAATTTTGTTCTTTATATTGATTTTTAGTTAAATAACGATACAGGCTTAACTCAATATTATATTAAAACCGTAATTTTAGCTTCGAGACAGATCTATTAAAAAAGGTAAGGATAGACGATGAAACGGAGGCGCGTAATCTTTTAGACAACGCGAACGTTCGAATAATATATCTGTCAAAATTAGCGAGTGAACCGCCACCTTGGCGAAAGTACGCAAAAATAGAAACATGGATAGACTTTGGTAGAGAATAATAGTCGATAACTATTTCTTATTCGGAATACTTTTGAAAATTAAGTTAATGTCATTAATATTGCGCGGCTAAGGTATTTCGTTATTTATTCGCTGCTTCGCTTTAAAGGCTTTTTCAGGCTGGCATCGTATGTGCGCAACTCCGACAGAGGAATGGGAGAAACTGCACCAACACGAACTCACGTACATACTATACAAACGTCGTACAAATATACGTCGGTTCACCCTTGCGGCCTACATGCGAGGCAACTGTCATGCCTCTCGCACAGTCATTTTTCGCAATAAGCTCTAATCTCTCGCAAAATTGTAGTCTGGAGAAACGAGACAAAGATAGAGAAGAGAATTTATACCAGCGGTTCGAGAGCCGAAGTGAGGTAAAGCTATAGTACCGGGGGAAGTGGCTCGCGAAGAGCGAGAAGGAAAGAGAACCGAAGGGAAGAGATATCGAGACGACACGAAAGCCATTTTAGTCTTCCCTAAAGCGTCGACTGCAGGATAAAGAGTGAGAGCTGTATGTGAAGCAGAGAGGCCATATATTGTCGACTTTTTTCAGAATGAAAGAGAAGAAGAAATTTATTTTTAAAGCGAGGATCAGTCATTAACAGCCGCAAGGTCGTCGAGTTTTTAAGAAACTCCCAACACATTTAGACCAGCGTGTCGATGTGTTTCTCGTAATTGAAGTAACTATGCATTCGGCCAAATCTACCGATTTCAAACTTTGATTTCACTCGAGCCAGAACCAACGTAAACCTAAACCATGCAAACGTAATAATAAAAGCTTGTGTTTATTCAACGAAATCTTTTTTCACCGTTTCCTCTAACACTGCATCCATTTTTCCATTTTTATAATCGTCTTATTTCCTTCGAACGAAAGCTTAAAAAAATAATGTACCAGCGCGTAAAAATCACCGATACGTAATATTATTTTCAAATTCAGATATACTTAACTTTGCGTAATATTTATTAAATACGTGTACGTATATTACAAAACTAAATATATCGATTATGTATTTATGTCATGTATTTCTTAATGTTGAGTAATTGACATTAAAATTCTTGAGTTTACCAATTATGTATTTAACATAGTAAAATTAATAAAGATCAGAGGTAACGCAAGAAAGTTTGTTACGAATATTTACGGCATTGAAAAATACATCAAAGAGAGATATTAATTAATCACTCGTAATAAAAAAAAATTGAAAAAACTTGGTCGGCACTCGAAGTAATGGAACTTAAGAAATCATAAACTAACAGCAGGCCTCTTCACTTTTTGCGTATCGTATTTGCGTATCGATACGCCAATTTAAATCGACGAACATGACGCCCGATCCCATGTATTCAAATTATTTTCTTGTGCATTTTAATTAGCAAAACATTTATTCCGGAGTGGATAAACAATATTGCTTACTTTACAAATGAAATATCGTACGAAGATTCCGCGGAGTATTAACTTTTTTTTAACGCGATCGATACAAGTTTACCTTTCCGGGATTCGTAATCGATTAAGATTAGATTTTCTTTTAAAAAAAGTAAATATTATTCGATACATTACATTTTCAAAAGACCTCAAAACGTTGATTTACATTAAATCTAATTACGAATAAACATTCCGTGCTGGAAAAAAATGTTAAATTAATCTTCCGCGTACGTATATTCAAGATCTTATTTATAATTCATACTTTTTGCCACGATGATAATACACAATGTTAATTAAATTAGTATAGTAACGTCGATTTTATCAAACATTTAATTTACTTTATCAATGAAAAATATCTGAAACTGATGAGAAGATAGTTTAAGTTAAATTTAATTAAATTAAGAAAAAAAGAAAAAAGAAAAAAGAAAAAAAAACGAAAAGTGTTAACTATAAAAAGAGAACGAACGTATAAAATAGTAATATTTCAGGCTTGAAATAAAATGATAATTTAGAATAAATTACGCGAAAGGGAAACATTTTTTGAGGGTAAAAGTAGCTGCCAAAAGAATCTTCGGGACGAGTCACGTCGAGGACATATTTCTTGGAGAAATCGAATCCATTCAGAATTTTATATACGCAAGTGCCTCTGTGCAGAGACGTGTCAAAGACAGAAACGGGGTTGTTTGTGAATTCGTGCGCGTCTCTCTCTCTGCTCCGTCCCGAGGGTGGAAGGGGAAGGTGTAATTTTCTCAGTGATACCGCGTCGACTCGAACGGGCACCGCGCCAAATCTAAAATAAATGTAATCTCAACGCAGTCGCTCGAAAGAGGGTACCGTACTCTCGGATTAAATTTTAATTCCAAAATAAGGGAATGACATATTAAAACGGGTTCGGGCAACGCCGCGATTCGGCCCTTCGCGCGACATTATTCCTTGCGCTCGTGTTTTCTGCGTGGGAGGCAGAAACCAGAGCCGCGCTTTGGAATGAAAAGGGAAGAATCGGAGAGATAGAAAACAGAGATACAAATGTGAAACGCGAAAGGCGAAAAGACGCTCGAGAGATTGGAAAGAGAGGCGAGGAAAGGCGGAGACGGATAGAGTTCGAGAGAGACGAGAGAGACGAGAGAGACTGACAGCGAGACGACGCTGAAGACGACGCTGAAGACGACGAAGAAAGAGAGATAAACTTATAGAGATACGAATAGTTTACCCAAAGACTCGTTATAGTTAAAAAGCTTGTTTCGCCTCGAGACACGATTAGTCGTTACCGCTTAATTGGTAATAAGATTAATTTGTGTAATGGACTACGAAAGGAGAATAATATTTTTTATTGTTTTCATCCGATACAAGCGATAAATTCATTTTATGTTTCGACGACAACGTTTAGCCTGCTAAAATTAAATTTCACTCTCGTTAAATTGTTGGATGCGGAGGAGAAGAATATCGAATTAACAATGATTCGATAAAATTACGATGATTATCGGTATCCTAATAAGAGTATAACTAATATTATAACTAGATGCCGAAACCAGTAATACCGATAATTTCAAACATTCTTATCAAGAGCAACTTAACGACCTGGTTTCTAATAAGATTCCAATATTACAAAGTCACGAGAACGTAAACTACTCTGGCAGTAAGTTTGACAATAAATAAATGGATGTTTTATGATTTCTTTCTCGTTTACGAAACCCATCCGTGTTAGCTTAGGAAAGTAGAAGAAGACCGAGTTGAAATTTCGAGATTCTCCCACCGCGAACGTTTCAGCTACGGTCGAGTCAAATAATTTCCCGAATCCAATAAATACGTTTAAAAATTTTCTTAAAAATCGGGCGTATCGCGCGTTTCCAACAGACAGAGTACAATAGCGGAAGGGCAAACTTGGCCGAGAAAGAGCGAAAAGAAAAGAAAGAGATAGACTGGGAACGTTAAAGGGGAGGAGCATGGGGAGGGCGTGAACCCTCGTATACTCGAAAGGTACGATGCCCCGAGAGCCCTCCCGACACCGTATCGTCGTCGCCCGTAGTCGTGCCGTACAGAACCCCAAGGCTCTAATTACGATCCAGCACAGCTCGCATAGTCTCTTTGTCTCTCTCTCGCTCTCTCTCGCTCACTCTACTCCGACACGCCATATTTCTACCACCCTCGGCGTCGTTACATGCAAATGCTTCCGTCTTTCTTTTTGCTAATAAACGTTCGAGCGGCAGTGGCTATGCCAGTCCGTCCCGAGGAGTCGGAGGACGAGGAAGAGGCCAAAAAAAGAGGAGACGCCGAGAGAAAAAATATAACGAGAGGAAAATTACGAAGTCTGTATAGGTGTACGCTGGCACACGTAGCCGAGCGAAACTCACACACACGCCCGCACACCCACCTCTATTTATATACGTGTATTGGATAACGCGAATTAACAATGTGGGTGCTGGTGCTACCGAGTCGCTTTCGGTAGCACGAGTCTCTCTTATTAAAAAGTAATCGAGCGCGAACGAGCTTTTATTAAAATTAATGTGAAGAAGGTTCGGAGAGAGAGCGAGCGAGAGAGAGAGACGAGGAACTCATTCGCCATGCTCACCGTTCCGAACAACGTCGATGATATCGGCATAATATGTTCGCGAAAAAGAAAAGTTTGCCGATCTTTAATGCGATTATCGCTGCGGTTCGGTCTTCCGAACTATAATTGGATTCTCGAGTAGTCGGTTCGATAATTATATAATGTACAACATCCAATAGCTTAATTTAATTGTAATCGTATACCGCACCGACGAGCGTTACGATTTTTAATTTCTCCGGGTTTTCCTGCCTCCTTCCAATTATTCTTCCTTGAAAAAATTTCCTTAAAAAAATAGACGTTCTCTTATTTCGAGCCAACGTTCGTTAAAATAATGCTTCGACGTTGAATAAAAAACTGCGATCGGGCGAATATTGATTTGCGAAGAAGCGTGGAAAATTAGAGCGTTTATCAATTAATGCGATACGATGCCTGGTTCAATGAGATCACGGATGTAAGTGGATATTTTTTTATCAAACGACTTGTCGGCTTCGCCGGAGGAATAACGTTGAATAAAAGTCGGGAAAGATGAAAGAAAAAGAGAACGCGAAAGTACGAAAAATGCCTCGTGTATGTGGTGAGAAATACTCGAAGCCACATAATGTTTAATCAGAGCACGTTGCGGCTTTACGATATTAGCCAGTCGTCGTCCCCCTCCGACTTATATAGCGAACCGAGTAGAACCAGAGTTTCTCAGACGCACCGTAGCAGCGTTGATCCTCGTTTCCAGGCTTATTTACCCTCGTTTATCCTTCGAGACACTTCAGAGATACTTTTCAACCCGGACGTGGTGGAATAGAAGAGAGACCCGACTCCGTTCGAACTTTGGCTCATGCCATCTTATTTTATTATTCCAACACTTCCTCTATCTTCGTTTCTTGTCTGATTTTTCTCATCTTCTCTCGCTTCGATATTTTTTTATCTTTAAAGTGTGAGATACGAGAATTACCGACAGTGTGTGTGAGACAACCCAAACGCGCATATATATATATATATATATATATCACCAGGCCGTATCGTATATATATATTTCTCGAGCTGTTACAACTCCATCGAAACGTCACTGAAACGACGTAACCCGATCATTCGATAGCGATTTGCGGGAAAATCTATCGTAAACGGTTACCGACCCGAAACGGATAAAAGCTAAGAACAAAGATTTTTTGAATTTTTATACGCGATGGGAGACTTTGCCCTGACTTCACCCCAGCTTCACCCCAACTTCACCCCAGCATCACCCCTGCGATACGTACATCTTACGAGCGGAGAGATAAGCAAAGGAGCAAAAGCTCCGTTTCGACGGCACGTGATTGCGCATTCGCAAATTGCTACTACTGGAACATGCTATTTTCATTTTCGTAAAACTAAATTTCTACTACTTTTTTGCTTTTATTTTCTCTCTTTTTTTTTCTTACCTTCTCGCTTCTCGTTTCTTATCCATTCGCGTTATGCTCCTCGAGACTCGTTTTATACGAGCATTAAGGTAACGGATAATTTATTTTTAAAATTTGAATCCTAAAGTAAAATTAATTCGAATGGGATAAACGAGAAGCATTTATTCGTTTTTTTTTTACGTTGAGTATACTTTGTTACATTTGTCAAGCTCATGCGCGAATGATTGCCGGTAATTGATCCCTTCTTACTATCAGCTTTATTGTGTCTGATCAGTTACGATGTTTTCGTTCAGTTCAATAAGAGTAAAATTAATTGAATCTAAATTGCATTTTCTATTGAAAGGAAATGTAACCACTTAAGAACTCGTCGTGTCACGATCAATTATATATCAACGTATGTGTAATTGTTCGATAAAATTTACATTTTTAATTTAATTTTAAATTGTTTCTCATTTTTTAAGTATCATCGATACATCGATTATATTCGTTATTTTATTTATATTCGCGTTATTTATTTCGATTTACTTGTAATCAACCCTCGTAAAAAGATTTCAAATTTTTCATTTCTGATTATACGTGTTAAATTATGCGGGCAACGCTTATATATGTATTCGATAAAGCAATTTTCAATATATAAAATATGTGTACGAGAAAAATTCAAATTGGTCGTCTTACGAATTTATTGGACCATGAAAAAATGAAACTTTTGAAAATGGCAACTACTCATAAAATGCGACATTGTTTCCGTTTATTTGCCTTTTAAAAGCAATTTCGGCAGGTAAATCGAAAGTCCGTAAAAAAAGTAATCTCCCATTCGCTTGTAAGGTCGAGTCGGTGAGAGAAAAGGAAAAAGAGATTATACGTAAACGAGTTATAAATTAAATTTTGCGATGACAATTTGATACGATAAATTTTGAGCAATGCCGAATCGCGCCGTTACAGGAAGCGCTTGTGAAAAATAAACGAAATAGCGAAAAAGCGTAATAGGAAAAGGAAAATGTATACGATCGTATAAGTGGACACGTAAGAATATGGGAAAATGGCGAATCGGTGTTCGATGGGTGCAAAGATGCGATCGTATTATGGTTTGCTGTCGTCGATGCACTGATCCATAACTATGTACTTTTGCAGCCGGCGTTCCCGTCGTAGCCGTCCTCTAAGGGAAGCAGACTTCGAGAAAAGAAAATAAGCCGAAACAAAAGTGAGAGAAAAATATGTGAAACATATAAGTCATATATACTACAAGCGGAACACAAAGCCATACATTCGGAGTTTGCCGCGGGCAAACTTATAATAAAGGCAGTAAGTCGGAAGAAGTACTGTGAAACTTGTCTTTCTTTCTTTCACTTTCTTAGCCTTCGCATGCGTAACTCTGATCTCCATTCGCTATCTCACTTTTAGTTTTTACTTTTATTATGTTTCCTCCTTCTCTGTTTTAAGTCTCTCTCCTTTGTACATTTGTTGAAAATATCATCCATAGAATGTTTTGAATTTTAAGTCTCGAGGTAAATTTTTTATTTTATTTTATTTTTTTTACCTATACAATATATAATAATTGTTAATAATTATATCGAAACAAAATATTTACATCATTTTTATTTTTAATGGCTAAAGTTTTTCTCGATGGACAAATATTTAGTATTTTCCAACATACTATTATTATTATAAAATAAAATAATTAAACGATTTCATACAACATAAATTATGCATCAAAATATATAATTAAAAGTTATTTATGCAACATTATTAAAAATTTAAAGTAGAAAATAACGTTTAAATCAATCAAAATAATTCTAAGATATTTATTTATGAATTTAAAATTATTCTAATAATTCAAATTGCAAATCTTCCGAATTTCGAAATACAGAAAATTTCTGAGAATATCCACATTTTAATTGTAAAGCATATAAATCTTTTGATAGTACTTTTTATTAATTTTTTGAAGACAGTGATTCTGAAAATTTTATTCATAAAAGCAGGACTATAATTTATCGATTAAATCGAATGACCGAATCCGCCACTATTATTTGTTAAAAATGTCAAAATTTAATTTAATAGTTATTAGAAAATATTTTAATAATTTAACTAAATTTCTTAATATCTAGTCATTATTCATGAAAAACTTGATTATTTTTTAATTTTAAATTTATATATACATAATTTATCGAACATAAATTTTTTTAAATTAAAGAAAAAAAATCGATGTATAAGAAAGTTTACTTTTCTGTAAAGTTATCAAAGTTGTAGCTTTTCTTGTATGAATTTTTCGCATTTTGAATATTATTCGGTTTCGGCTACGATCGGAAAGAAATTTATATTATTAAAAAAACACGGCTACTCGTAGTTGTGAAATATATCAAATTATTATTATATGAAATATAATAGTTTAAGAAGCTTCGTAGCGCTTAATTAAATCTTTGTAAGTTTTCGTAAATAACGTTCAAACAAACATATAAATATATAACGATTTAATTGGATAATCATTTTTTAACGATAATATTTAAATAGATATTTAATCAACGCGTCGCATAAAAGTAAACTTTGTTCTATTAATCGAGCAAATACGGTATTTCAAATTAAAATATCCAACTTTTGGTTAAAAATTAAGAGCACGTTAACAATCATCGATCAATTCGTGCGGTAATAACAATTTTTAATGAACGCGTCGATAGAATTAATATTTAGCTATTCTTTACAAAATGGATCAACATCATCCAACGATATTTTACACGAATTTCCATCCGATTCTTATTTTCTACCGATTGTGTTCTTACTCTCTTTAGATGACTCGTTCGAGCGAGTACCTTCGTCGGAGAGAAAGATAGATAGACAAAAAGAGAGAAATAGAAAGTTAGAGAGTGGGAGAGAGAGAAAGAGAGAGAGAGCAATCAACATTACTCGGCTGCCACTAGAAGCATGCGGACAAAGAGGGACTCCAAGCGCATGCGCGGCTCTTCTATTGGCGCTGGTAACGATCCCACCCCCTATTCAACCTGCTCGCCTCTCCCTTCCCCTCGCACAGGTTCTCCCACTCCCCTCCATCGCTCTCCCGCATGCTTCCTCCTTCGTTTCACCAGCTCCGCATCGCGATCTCGACTACTCGCATTGCGAGAGATCTTACCCACACAGGCGCACACAGACGCACACAGGCGGACACAGGCGGACACACGCGGACGCACATTCGAACCGAGGTTTCAAACGCTCGGTCGAGTGCTCCAACGCAAACGCGCGAGGAATTTTTGAGCACCGCCCGCCGTTCCTATGCTTCATCTGTACGGATACCCGCGAGCCTTGTGCAATAAGTGTGCGAGACGATGGCTGACGTTTTTCTCCGGCGCACTCCAATCGCACTCAGACTCGCACTCCAAATCGCACTCCAACTCGCACTCCAACTCGCACTCCGGGCACGAGCCGCCACCTTTCCCAAACTTTCAAACCCAAGCACGCCGAGCGGGAGGTTCGCTGAATTGTACAAAAGCTGGAAACGGGGTATTTGCTTTTTATCGCTGGATAAATTTCTGATAAGCTAAATAAGGTTGACGTATCGCAGCGAGAAGTAGGTATCGAGTAAGCGGAAAAATTTTAGAGCGCGTGCTCCGTTCCTGCATCAATACTTTTTGGGTAGATGCACTTTCCTCCTTCTCCTGCGAAATTGGAATATCGTACGATATCCTACCATATCCTACCATATCGTACCATATCGTACCATATCCTACCATATCCTAAGATATCGCACGAGGTTTGCCGTATTAGAAAAGGAAGCAAAGGAAGAGAGACGAGATAAGAAGATCCGCTTGTATCCGACGGATCGCGCTCTCGCTCAGCCTTTGAGATGCAACGCGTCTGGCTAAAGTATACAATCGAAGGATGGCTGTTTTACGAGGAGGCGAGGAAGTTCTCGACGTGGTGCCGTAATCTACGAGAGAAGGGATACCTTTCCTCCGTTAGTGCGCGAGCAATTGCGCGCGAGCGAGGAGAAAAAAAGACGCGCCGCCATTCGATATTGGCCGACTCTAGCGCGTATATAAACATTATGGTGTGGATCCCTTGGGAAGGTCTCGGGATTACCGAGAGACCTCTACCCCGAGACGCGTACACATGCGCACACGACCGACGTACCCGAGCCTAAAGGGATGTGCAAACTTCTCCGGGGAATTCTCCGGAGCTTTCGCGAAAGCTGCTGCATTGTAAGCCCGTTCCAGGATGCGCTTATGATTATTCGTTAGATACTTTTTTTTTCCTACTTCCATCGGCTTTCTTCCTCCGCTCGCTTGGATTCTTTAGAATTAGCCAAGACCGTTTCGGATTTTTTATTAAAGTCGATCGATCGCAACTATTCGTTCGCGTTTTGCAAGGAGTTACATGTAACATTTTGCGCGTTGAACAGAGAGATCGAGAGAGAAAAGCCGGATACCGTTAAGTTTGGTATGTAGTGTAAACGTTGGTAGTATGTAGGAGAGATCGAGTCGAAGTGCGCAAAGGTAAGAATAAACGTGTAGAAATCCGTGGGAATGAGTCTGAGTTATAAGTGGAATACTGAGTTAGAAGATCAGGTTTCGAATGATCTTGATATCGAACCAACGGAATGGTATTTCATAATATTTGAAAAAATCATTTTTAACGCTCGTACGTTATTTTTCTGCTATAAAATATTTACGGATGACTCGGAAAAACTTAACGTTCGTTTTGGAAATAATACGAAAACCTTGGGTACTCGATTTAATCGACCCGTTACTTAATATTAATCGTATCGATGGAATAATGCTTTGGAAAATATGAAAGGCCGATAATAATAAATACGTTAAAAAGAACAAGAGACGTTATCGATAAAGAAAATCTATGTAAAAAATTATCGCGCTTAGCTACAAAGTAAATTAAAATAGCGGAACATAATCGAGCGGCACCATCACAGGATATACGATAGTCCTGTAAAACTAAACAAAAACACAATATTGCTCGTCTGAAAAATTTCAAATGTAATTACGTCTAATCGAAATGCCTGAAAGGAAATAATTCAAGCGAAGCGTAACGAAGAAAAAAGTTCTCCAAAATACAGACGAAAAGAAAAAAAAACTTTCGAGTAGTATCAGCCGCCCACTCTGACTAAAAGTTCTTCAAGGAATCGGTTACAGGACCAGTGAAATTGGAGATTGACTCAGCTTGTACTTATATAACAAATGGCCAAAATGCACTTATCAAAGCTCAAGATGAAAGAAAGATGAGATACAAGTCACGATTGATAAAGATAAAGCAGCCATACTCGTTCATCAAGGGATAAAGTGGAGAAACTTAAATATAAGAAGTGGCGAAGCGTCGATATTTTAAAGAGCAGTTACACGTATGTATTGTATAAGCTATTCATATTCACAGTTACCGGTCTAGTGACTGTAAGATTAATAGCAACAACACAACATTCAATCACCTCTACTAAGATAGTCGTGTCAACGCACCAATTATTTAAAGTAAGATGTATCGTTGGTACTTTAGATCGATGTATTGTCAAAATAGTTGTTCCAGTATTAAATCTATTGATACTCCAGATACATCGGTAAATCAGAATATGATCGAATTTCAAAAGATATGAAAATTTCAGATTTTAAGTGTGACCAACCAACTATCCAAAATCACGAATATAAATTTCATATAAATTGTAGCAATGAAATTGTAGCGAGTAAAATTAAATTACGAGTAAAATTTTGATCCGTGATCGAACTTGGCAAAATGATTTTTAACATTTATTAGAATCTCCGGTTAATTAAAAATTTGCGATATAATTTACAAATGTACTTTCTCGAAATTAGATAGAGATAGATTAAAAAATATCTAATTATTTCAATAAAGTGGAATATTTGAGAAGTAAAAATTTTAATAGAGGGTGTGAGATATTATTCAATGTTGATTGGACACCAAATGATAAATACTTCTTTTTATCTCAAAAATTATCATTGAAAAAGACTTACACTCGTTTAACGAACTAAAAATAATTGATAAAGTAATTTTGGACTCGGCCAGACAGAAAAAGTAAACCCTTAAGTAAACGTGGCTATATAGATTTTTGTTTCGCGTTTCTTTTTAAATTAAATCGTTATTTCTATCGCAAATTTATACAACACTGTATTAATTATCATAAATTATATAAAATAAAGCTTACGCAAAATATTATACAGTACGCAACAAAATAAATTCTAAAACCGAATTCATTGTTAACGTCTAGAGCTAAACTTTTGTATTACTATTTAACTTTCTCTTTAATTTTAATAGATAAACCTATTTTATCGACTATACCAATAATACGAATAAAACAATAAAAAATAAGATATGTTTTAACAAATAAATATTAAAAGTTTGTTCGCTACATCGTAAGCCAAAGATACTGTTCTTTTTAACAACGGCAATCAATAACGAATGAATTACTGATTTCAATTGCTTAACCAATAATAGACAAGGAATCGATGGAAAAACACTGTATAAAGAGTCTTTAAATATTGAAAAACGTTTTTAAAAATGATACTTATTAGAAATCATATATAAAGCTAGTAAAAAAAAGAAAAATCAGTATTTGTTAAACTAACCATAGTTTCATCGATACTTAAATCCAAACTACGTTTAAATAATCTAAAAAAGAACTATACTAACTATTAATGCAGCTGAGCATCGAACTAAAGAATTTATTTATTTGAATATTGCTAAATAATGTTAAAAATAAACTCTACTAACATCATAAAATAAATTTAGCTTATCGTAATATTTCTTTATTTGTGAACCTTATCGACTGTATTAGTTTAAAATGTACTTTAAATATCTATGTATATATGATTCAGAAGACTATAAGATCAATTATTTATAAAGTAAAGTAATTAAAAAAATATTTTAAGATACGTCTAACATGTTTTTATTTACAAAAGTGTGTTTACATTTAGATAAATTTTGAAATAAATTATAAAGTAATTAATTAATAGGTTTAAAATTAAAGTACTAAGTCTCATTTTAATAAAGTTGGACATAAAATTATTGTTCAAAATTAGAAATAATCACAAATTCGGCAGAGAATTTCAAATTATTTTAAAAAAGTCTGAAGCAATATTAATAATTATAGCTAATGCAAAGAAGAACTTGTTTACAGTTTAAGTTCAATTGTACAAAATTTTCACGAAGCTTAGAAAATGATTAGATCTTGATTCGTTTTTTATATTTTTGTCGTCCATGAAAAATAATTATGAAATTATTTTGCTAAACATATATCGAAATAATTAAGTTTAATATATGCAATTCTTAAATAGATACAAAACATATGTAGACAGTATGTAAAGTAAAATCTACATAGTTATTTTCTTGATAGATATTATACCTGTCGATTAGCTTATGTCAATATCATGAATAACTCTGCAAAGTATCAGTAAACGATACATAACTGTAAGTTTATACCATAATTAAGTAAGCATCTAATATTTGTATAGTATTCTTATGTGTAATCAAGGTATACGTGAGAATACGTATAAATTATAACCATTTTCACCCGAACCGATTTATTTTAAGAGAGAAATATAGAACACGGTAAAAAAACCTAAATATGAAATTTTTTTCGTTAAACTAGAATTGCAAGAATTATATATTTAACTATGCCTTGATATAGAAAGTGGTAAAAGTTTCAAAATTTTTTTAAAAAATGTTAAATTACGCGAAAAGAGATTTTCAGTGTAAGAACGGCGATATATTCATACGAATATTAAGTGAAAATCTTGAAGCGGAAAAAGAAAAGTTTGGTTGGTTAGTTATTAAAAAATGCGTAATGGATTTTAAGCTTACGGAGTATTAGAAAAACCAAAGCAATATTCAATCTATACCCAAACGATGCGTGTTTATAACACTATATACCTTAATTATATAAGGCCAATTATATCGTCGTAAAAGAACCATAATTATTAATTGTCGTCGGTGTATATTCAAAATGCGTAAGTAAGTTTATATATAGTAAAGTAAGAATAAACAGAAAAATAAACACGACGATATTCAATGAGTCGTGTCAAATCCGAACGTAATAGTATAAGTTAAAAGTATAGTTCTAAGATAATCGTCATAGAAAAGAAGATATCAAGTCGTAACTGTTTTCAATTTTTCAAAACTTGTAATCTTTAAATTTAACGCAGGCAATTAAATTTAAAACTTAAATAAATGTAATATATTTCATACAAAAGCATTAAATTAAATTGAATATATTTACATGTTATTTTTTCTCTATTTTTATAATTAAACTATAAGGTTGAAATAATCTCGTAGAATTTTCTCGCGATCGTCTTCGTATTTCATATTTACGAGCGAACGAAAAAGGAAGTATAAACGAAATAAACGAATCGCAAGAAAAATGATCACCTGGATTCGCGTAAATTCTATACGATTCGGTATTTTGGCTATCGCTCACCTAATTCACAGCCTTATAATTTCATACAATTTGCCAGGCATAGACATCGGAGCCTATCCCCGCAAACAACTCGGATGAACCATAAACTTTTGTCTATCCATGCAGATCTGAAGCGGTACACGCGTTATCCCACATATATCTATCTCCGTTTGGTTTCGGAGTTGGCTATCTCCTTCCTCTCCGTCTCGAAAGCCTAAAGGTCTATATCGCGCACCGTCAAACCTGCCCGAATTGCTCGTCGTTGTGTTATGCAAACGGGCGCATTCGTTACGATAGTACTCGCCGGGGAGTCGTTTTCTCCGCCGGTGGCGCGTCGTTCCGAGGCACAACACAGACTCGCGCGCACAGACAATACTCTCCAACTCCACCCCGAGCCCGGCAAAGCCAGGAAAGCACTCGAGAACGCGGATGTATAGCTATACACCGGAATGGAGTTCTTGCGTAATGCCGTCGCAACGGCCGTCGCCAATCGCCGATGCTTTTTGAACTAATTCCGAGTGGAGAGAGCGAGGGAGAGCGAGGGAGAGCGAGGGAGAGCGAGGGAGAGCGAGTCGCTGCCCGAAAGACAAAGAGAGGGAACCTCTCGCAGGAGGAGCGAGTTCGATTTCCGGCAATGAGGATTGTTTAAGCGAATGGCGCGCTAAATAAGCTTTACAAGAGCTCCGGAGCCGCTTTAGTGGTGCCCTTTGTCAGGATTCGCGTTCTGAAGCGAACTCAAAGCCGCGCGTGCGTTTCCATCGAGGAGCTTCCATCAATGGCAAATTTTCCGAGCCCGAGATTTTTACGATTTCGAGAATCTTTCGTCTCTGGGATTCTTTTTCCCTTTTTTTCTTTCCTCCGACGCTTTTATTTTTCCTCGATGACTGCGTTTCAAAGCTACGCTTCCGAGCTACGCTTCCGAGCTACGCTTCCGAGCTATGCTACGTTTCAAATGGCACAACCGGCTTTCGGTAAATATTCTTCGCCAAAATATATTTACGCAACATATATAGAAACGCGTAAAAATAAAATTATTTTTCCGTGCTAACGATCCTTTACCGTTTCCTTTATTTTTACGTTTTACGCAAAAAGATTCGCGATACTTTTCGCGATACCCGAAAGCTAATGATTTTTTATTTTAAATTATGCGACATTTTTTTATCGATCTGTTTCGTTGTACGCGCGATTCCTACCCTAATATTTTCGCGTACGGAGTACGATTTTATAAAAATATCGACCGTTCCCCTCGAGGAAAATATTTCTTTCAAAAATTTTGTACGAGATGTACCCAAGAGAATTAAACATTACCAGTGGAACTTGAATTAATCAAAGAGGAATTTAATCGCGCGACTTTTTAGATTTTAATTAAGTATACTGTATTGAAAATTGATAAGGCAATAAATTTCATGCGGTTCGATACGTAAAATTTATTCGACAAGTATCGCAATAAAGCTACGATAAACATGAAAATAAGACGTTATCATTGTATAAAGAAAGCTCTTGTTTGTGAAATATACTCATTCTAAAATGATAATATAATAAATTGCTAATAAGTTCACAGTTTTAGTACAGCAAAGTCAATTATATTACAGTGCAATTCGAATATATTTTTAATCGACGGGAAGAGCCGCACGCGGTTCGTTAAGGCGTGTTTGGTGATTTTTGAAGTCATCCAACAGCCTATTGAGAGAGTTTATCCTGTAATCTTTTTAAAAGTGCCGTTCCCCTCCACTCGTTACTACACATCCGCTGTATCGTTTTCAAAACTCGTCAACGTCGCCTTGCTCACTCAAAAGAGATAAGAGAGCCAGAAGAGTAAGTTTAAAAAAAATATACGCTTACATTTCAGTGAATGTGCCGCGCTCTCCTAACTGTGCTATTATATGCATGTTTTATTAATTTTTAACGGCATTTGCTTTTTTATTACGATAAGCAAGACGACTTGAATTATGATATTCATTTTCTTTTTAGACGAACGGATAGCTTTTGTTATCTTCGGTCAGCAACGGCAACGATCGACGCGCGTCGATTCAATTTCAATAAGTTTAAAAATATAAATCAGTAGGAATGACTCATTTGTCTCAATTCGCAAAAAAGGCGTTCGCTCGGATTATGTACGAATCTAAATTCAGATTATGTTCGCGACATTGAATTATTGTCCACGACAAGGACCTTCGAAGTAGCGCGCAAACTCTTTTTTTTCTTCTTCGACTTTTTCGACGGAACGAGAAAAACATACGATATTTTATTGATTTATTTATTTATTTACAATATTCCATGTACGCGTGTGTATACGATGTAAGCGTACGTACCGATGGAACGACCGCGATAGATAAAATTTTTAAATAAAATTAATAATATGAATTTTTTATTTGCGTAAAGTTATATCTTTAATATAGATGGTTAAAATTGAAATGTTTATTAAAATCATTAAATTATTGGTAAAATGCGTCTTTAGCTTTCACGCAAAGTAATAAAAGTTTTTTTTATAAAATATAACTTTACATCATATCGTCGTTTCCTAGATATTAAATATGCATTCCTCATGTTTTAACGCTTGGTGCTTTCGAAATGATGGAACGAAATAAAGAAAATTGTAATAACGATGGTATTTGCATAAATTAACTTTACTTGACACAGAGAATCCTCAAAATATAGTCTGGGCTCGTAATATCGACTTCGTTAGAAGTACTTGCCAGATATCTCGTACGTATAGATAGAACTAAACTAATATAGTATTTTACGTGCTAAATCTTTAATTTCCGATACTCGATATACGACTCGAACCCTGAAAAACAAGTATTCTTAGAATAACTAATAAACCTCTCGAGAAATTGTAAGATTGGGTAAAGGGAAAAACAAAAAACAAGGAGACTCGAGAGATGGTACTTGTAAAGAAGTATCGAATGTGGGAAGAAAAGATTGACAGAAAACGCGACGCCGTGTAAAATTGTCGTAATCGCTATTAAAAAGAAAAATTGCGTCGCTAGAGAGTGAGAGAGTGTAAGCATTACTCGGCATGACGTCGTCGACGTCGTCGACGTCGTCGACGTCGTTTTATCGAGTCACGGCAGTAACTTTACACAAGACGTTGGCTTTTACATACGCTATAAGTATACGCAACGTACATACATCAGGTTTTAGCTCGATCGACGGCAGCTTGGGCCAGAGATAATACCGACGGAATAATTACGGCAAATTGCTTTTTGAAGGAAGGGGGGGGAGGTATATAATTGCCGGCTGACTGTACATGCATATATACGCGCGCATATATCCACGCATATATCCACGCACATATACATGCGCGCTCACGTACACGTACACGTACACGTGCTTTGCTCTAGCGTTTACTTTCGTAATATTTTTGTTTTTAAGACTCTCTCTCTCTCCCCGAGTTTAAAATGCGACCATTCGTGTACGCTTCGTAAAAGGCATTTACCCAATCGGCTTATGGGAAATGTATATTTTTTTTTTTCGGGGTTTGCGAGAAGACAAAAAAAATAAAGGCTGCGTCGGAATGGCTGAAGGTGAATTGCCAGGAAACTGGCACAGAAACTGTGTAGGAAGTCCAAGAGATATACTTGTTAGCTTCGGCATCTCCCGGTGCACAAGAGCGTTTATGTTACGAATAGACACTCTGCTGTGATTACGACTGTCATTATTATAATACGATGCAATCACTTTAATCGCTATGTCGTGTTATATTAGCTTACAACTATTTTTTTTATTTTGCTTTTACGTTGCTATATTTTCGTTTTTAACACTGTATCAACCACGAGAGAAAATTGGGTGTTTAGCCGAGAAAAGTTATTCGACGAAAAATGTAATGTAACGTTGATTTTTATAGCGCTTTTTTCAGTATCTTATTTGATGTCGAAACAATTATACTTAAAAAAAAAAAGAAAGATTTGTAAATACATGCGTAAACATGTAATTATCGAGTACGTATTATTAAATTTTTATTTTTACTCCGACTAATGTTTCCATTTTTAGTATGTATATAAAGGAAAATGCTTCAATTTTCTGCAGCAAAATGTATCTTCCCATTGTTTAATGCAAGCATTATATTTTATTGCTCGCGCGCAAAAAAAAAAGAAGAAAAAAAATAAACGCATTCGATATCGAGATGAAATTTAATATTTAAAAGCATAAATATTATTTTTAAATAAAAATTAGCGATACATTTTAAAATACATTCGTCGTTTTAAAAATTCCATCTTATTATGTATTTCATAACGTACGCGTATCCAAGCGAAACTTATATCGGTTCGAACAAGTTAATTTTAAGATATTTACAGCTCGAATTTTTTTTTACAACGGTCGATAGACATCTGTTTCGGAATCGAGGAGAAAAAAAACAACAAGGATTTTCGGAAAGCTTACGATGTCAAAGGGAAAATATAGAGAAGCCTTTACTTTCTCTCCATAAAACACTTTTCACGGCGGGTCTTCTTTCCACTTTTTTTTTTTTCAGTCCACAGGTACGATCCAGTGCGAGAAAACCGCCGTACTTCTCACGCGCGCAATGACACAAAAGGGTATATACGAGAAGAGAGAAAGTTGGAAGCTCGGTATAAGGACTGAGTTACGCGTTACCGAAAAAAAACATGCAGCAATCCGGAGAAAAGGGGAAAGTGAAATTCGACGGGGGTGTAAGCGCGCAAGAGAGTTTTTGAAGAAGGAAAAAAAGAAAGTGTGACGGAGGATGGAGAGCGGGTTGTAAAATTTTTTCCGGCCGAATATTCGAAAGTCGTTGTTTCGAGGCATGGCTCGAAATCTCCGAAAGAAAATCAAATAGATAAGATGCGGATGCTCCGAACTCGAGCTTAATATTACGTTCGACATTTTATTTAAAGAGCGTAATCTGGAATTTACGATTATTTTAATTATTATCGTAATTGCGTTGTATTAGCATTTTATTAATTACTAAAATATTAAAGCTAATATACATTCCATTTACTATGCGATTTACCGTCACGCTAGTCGCAACCTTAAACTTAACTTCTAAAAAACACGCAAAACTAAAAAAAAATGATGTATATGTAACACGCTTCGATTAATGTATACGTTAAAACATAGATGTCTTCTGAATTAATTAAATATTATGTTTCATTCAACGTTTAAAAATTTTGTATTCAATAATTTAATACACAATAACTAAGTTTAAGTATTTTTTCTTGCGATTCATGAATATTTTATGGAGTATTAAACGATGTTGTTTGCCTTGCAAATCAGAGGTGCATAATTATACAGCATTAGGATGTAAAATACGAAAATAAGAATGTTTTAAGTAGCGAGTTACTTCTCGGTCAGCATCGACGATTGACAGTTTACCGACTCTGAATTTGACTGGCACGATAGATTTTGGCACGCGACAAGTTCGGAGTATATACTACCGGAGGCACACCGTATGACCATAAAATAAACGTTTGGGGTGGTGGTAGGGGTATACGGGCGGCGAAGAGACATAGCCTGGCAGCACATAAACACTTATATACCGACAATTAAACTGCTTTTAAGGCCCATAAAACTGCAGTTTCAATAATCTCGGTGACAACGCGATTCTGACCTGTTCTTGCACGGGCGACCGAGAGACAGCCGGCAAAGCTTCTTCCGGTCTTTATCCTTGCATTTTCCTGGCATGTTCTCCAATTTGTGAAACTCAGCCGACGTTATGTTCCCGCTCTTGTACTACGCGCTAATAGTCCTGGCTATTTAACTAATGGCCGCATTGTGCCGAGATAAAAAATATATTTTCCAAAGCGCTCATCGGTTTAGGAAGGTACGGAGATAGATAAGAGAGCGATCCAAATTTACCTTTTCTTTTTTTTACAATAGCGCGATAAAATCTAATTAACCAAATCGTTCGTGCCTTGTACATTCCTGAATATATTTCATACTCGGTTGAACGTTGAATTATTTGTTTTTTTTTTTTCTAGTTATTCCGAGTTATTCCGACGCTTGCGATCCAAGCTACAATCGAAGCTACGGAAAATACAAATTTATAAAGAAAAATGTGTACGCGACAGTTTCGGTTTTGCTAATATCGAGTTTTACGAGCAACTTGCGAGTAAGTAGCCGAAGTAACGAACGCACACGAATACGAAAGAGTCCAAGATGTAGACAGTCGGAAGATATTCTTATAGGTCACCCGACACTTTGTCGCGCGCATATGTACGCGACGAGCCGAGAGATAAACGAGAAGAAACCGCTAAAGCGATTAGACCTCTTTTTATAAAAGCACGGTGCCATACATTGCGAACCGATGCGATGTAAACGCTAGTTCGATAAATGCGGTGGGTGTCCTTTAACACGATTCCATGAAATGTCATAATATACGGTGTTATTCCGCGCCGAGATACATTTCCTCGTCGCGTACATCAACATCAACGTACTTTAATCAACGTAATTTAGATTTCATTTTTTCTTATTCGACGACGGTTTTGGTTCTTCTCCGACTCGATTCTTTCAACTCCGACTCGATGTTTCGACACTGTCCGTTAAATTATTACTTTGAAGAAACGTTGTTGATCGTTTAAGGAGGCACGAAAAAAATGTAAAGATTTTACACAATTTTTAAACAATTGCAACATTGACTGAATTTTATGTCTCGCGTACGAGTAAACTGTCGCGCGATAAAAACTATAAAGATTATATTGCGGAGCATTAAAAGCTTTTAACGATACTCCGATAAAATTATGATGCGACTGAAAACTAAGTGTCCGGATTTCTCTCTAACCGTTTTCGTACCATTATAAAAATGTTTTCAATTTGAGCTTGTTATTAATCACGGTAAGAATATTGTCTAGTTTTAACTAGATGGAACGAACATCTTCATCGTGCAATCTATTATATTATACGTACATCGATGAACGACGGTAGTAAAAAAAACATTAATTTTCTTTGGTTAACCTTTGATTAATTCGTTTAGTTGGAACTTTGACGTACGATAAACGAACGCCGTACCAAAGATCCGGTAATACGAGTTTTTTGATAAATCATAATTTTTCAATAACACACGTATCGATCCAAGATTGATTTTATACGTCGTACCCTTTGCTCTTTCGGATCAAAGCAATAAAAATAGATACCAAGTTTAAATTTTAAGGCTAATACGCCGATTTTTAACATTTATAAAATAAACGCGTTAAATCTTAAAAGCAAAAGCAAAGGAAATTAAAAAAATTGTTATCGTAATTAAATTTTGTACGTTACATCGGTGTGTTTTTAATTACGTAAAATAACGAAAATAACGAAAAAAACAAATAATTAGAGGATAAATTTATAATTCGCGTAGGAGGAAAGAAATTCTCAATTATTTCACTTATTAATAAATTAATTTATCGCATTAATCATAAGGTGAAATTAACGTTTTCCTGCCCGTGAAGAATGTTCGTTCGAAAACATAATTAAATACGTATAATAAATTAAGGTAATTTTTAATCGGGTATATTTACATAATTTTAAATTAATTTGAAAAATCTTGCATCGCGTACCGAAGAGAATATAATAACAATTTTCGATATTTATCAAATAATTAAATTTACGTCCGATATTAATAATCAAATATTTTTACGTTTATTTCGCTACGTAACATAATCGTACAATTCGGCACCAATAACCATTAACCGACTGCAAATAATAGTAACAATACAAATAACGACAATAACGTGACCGACGATTCAATTGCGTCTCCATATTCATGAGGGACGTAAATACTCGGCAATAAATGTCCGTACGAAAAGCTACAAATTAATTTCACCCGCGCAGCAGCGAACGATTTGCCCGTGCATCAATATTGCGCCGCTCTCCTTTGTCTCTGCGCTCGGATGTACGGGAAATTTTTGGCGGAGCCAGCAAAAGGCAGCGGACAACGAAGACCGACGATGCGATAGGAAGGAAGACGGCGATAGGTCGAGAGAAAAAAGAGAACACGGTTGAATTGGTCGGTTTGGGGGGGATGGGGGGGGAGGGAGACGAGGGAGTTAGAGAGGGAAGGAGGGAAGGAGGGAAGGAGGGAAGGAGGGAAAGAAGGCAGGGCGGTGGCGGCAGTGGCGGCAGTGGCGGCGGAGGCAGTGGCGGCGGAGGCAGCGACGGCGGCAGCGACGGCGGCGGCAGGTATATGTGGGGTGCTTCGGTAGCGCTCGGTGGAATGGGATATAATACCAACGCTGCAGGACGAGGCAGCCATCATCGAATGCTAATGAGGGGTTGGTGGCTGCGCCTTTCTCTCTTTTTCTCTGGAGAATGGAGAAGAGCGCGCGCCAGTCTCTTTCGGCCTGCCAACGGATCGGCGGCCTGATTATAAATTATGCATTATCTTGGGTGAAAGAAGAATCTCGCGCACATATACTACGCGTACAGCCGAAAATCCAGTTAGACTGTTGATACAACATCCACGAATTCCTCGTTTCTCTGCTCCTCCCCTGCGTGTCCCTTTTTATATATATTTCCCAAACTCACCCGAGGGAAGCGTAGCGCGACTCTTGCCGGAGCACGCGGCCGACGGATTATGGAGAAAAACGGGGAAAAACGAGGAAACGAGAAAAAATACGAGAAAATACGAGAATATACGAGAATATACGAGAAAATACGAGCAAAAGGAAAAAAAGAGGAATAATGGGTATTATTATACAAAAACCGAAAAATGGCGAGAGAGTGAGAGAGTGAGAGAGTGTGTGAGAGAGAGAAAGATTTACGCCGGTAGAAGAACGCGCAAAATGGAACGTGTGTCATTGTCCGTTTGACGGAATTCTTACGGAATTACGCATTCGGCGTTTATGCGAGTTACGTGAGATGGTTTGAGAAACAATTGTTATCGGGAGGAAGAAAAGCCGGAGTTTTCAAAATGTTGATCGTAAATTATAATATAAAACTATCTGAAATTCATCGATCTTTTTAATCCAAGCGTAGTTTTTTTATTAATGGCTCAGCCTGTAAAGGAAAAATTCTGACCGAATCTTCCGAAATAGATGATGCGTTTTTTTAAATTATACGTAGATTATTGAATTTGCGTCAAAATAAACGCATAAGTTTGCAAAATTTATTCGTTAGTTGTATAAATCGTGATATATTTTAGAGAATAAGAAATTTAAAACAAATGCGGTGCGTTAATTATAATTCATCGAAACTCGATAATTACGTCATTCCTTAAAGTACTTTCTTTTCTCTTTCGATATATTAATATAATTCTCGCGCATAAGAAACCTTGGTACATGCTTCTTTGATCATAATTCATTTAACGCAAACTATTTTTAACGTCTTCGATGATCGTTCGATGTCATAGACGAGCTGTTTTACATTTAGAATATTTTCTCGACGGTATCGCATTTTCCGATTGCGTAAAATATTATATATTTAATTCAACCATACGAATAATATGTATAATCCTGGAAGGATAGCGAACGAAAATTCTTATTAATTTGTAAATATCCGATAAAACTACTTAAGTCTTAATAGTAGACAAAAAAAATTAGTCGATAACGAGCGAAAAATAACGGACCGAATTTTTCGAACATCGCTTCTATTCTATGATTCGATACGATTCGTTACGCGTATTCGTTACGAAAGTGAAAAATGCAATAAAATTATTTTGTTCCACATACGTGAAAAAAATAATGCGCGATGGTAGGAATGAAGTAATATCAATAACCATAATAAAGGTTTCCATTAAGAAAATATATTGCACAATACGAAAAGAAATATATCTCGTAGCAAGTTGTACAAGTAAAAAGTTTTTAAGAAACTTGGAGAATGAAAGTTGATGATCTTTTATTGCAAATTTTAATTACTCGAGCAGGGACATTTTTGTTTTAAGAGGTCAATTAACTACAATTCAAAGACCAACTGCCTGCGATGTTAAATTTATTTCTCGATGCGGCGAGTTCAAAGTATCCAAGGAGGGACAAACAACAAAAAAAACAAAAACCACGGCATAGCGATGAAATATTCCACATACGAGGATTACGATAAAGACCTAGAATGTTGGGCATTGTGTATGCAAATATCGGGCAGGTTATCCACTATCCACGAACCGTTTTTCAGGAATATCGCGTATTCCGATCTGGTTCTTACCTAATTTTCGTTTTCGACTCGAGTCCATGAAAAGGAGGCAAGGCGGTAGTTTTTAGTGGTAAGTTAGCGATGAATTGTCGCAGCGATAAAAATATTTTCTCGAATAGGAGAAGAAATTGTAAAGTAATGGTTTTATTGTTAAGGCTAAATTAGGGCTGTACGCGTTTGTGCCTTAGCGTCTTATTAAGCGAGTCTTTATCGATACGTGCGAGGATAAGTAATAAGTAGTTTTCCAAAGGTAAGTTTTCCAAACTGCACCGCAGGTACGAAATCGTTACTATTGAAACGTCTACTTTTATTTGCGAAGAATGCTAGAAAACGTCAATTTTTGGACTTCCATAAAAACTAAAACGCTTCTCCTCCGTTCGAAGATCGCCTCCGTTTCGGCTAACAATTTTCTAGACTGCGAGGAATCAAGTGCGGGCCATAAAAGCATAAAGGTCGGTACATAATGATTTTATGAGCTCGCGATGGCCTCCCCTTCGCCACCTCATAGTCATTTCGACGTTCTCTCCCTAGGTCCCTTCGTGCCACGAAGATTCTCGTTTGTTTTCCCATTTCGGAAAGTGCCCCGGTTGGCTCGAGAAGCTATTCACAAACTCCGCGGCCAAATGTTAAATTCAAGCTCCCTCGTTCTCTCGTGTTTTGTTTTACGACGTTACAACTTGACGTGAGTCAACGTTTCCCTGAAAAACTTTGTAAGATTCGATTATACCAAATTAATGAGATTCTGGAGGAACGATTACCGTTTTTGAATGCTCGGCCGATGCAACGATGCAACCATGCAACCATGCAACAATGCAACGATACATGGACACACCGAAATATCGTTCATCGTTTCAGCATCAACTTTCGACAGTATTTTAATTCTTTTACTTTTCATTACTCTCGCAATGTACAAATATAATCTAAATTTAATATCGGTGTTCGCCAACGTCGCTACTAAATACGTATTTAGCAGTTAACCGTCTTAACGATTATTATATAGAAAATAAATGAATAGAATTTAATTTATGCGAGCTTTAGTTCTTTAAATTTTAATAAAATTAGTATTTACACGAATAAAAATTTTTCTCGTTATCGTATCGCTCGAGTAAAACTTTATTTACATTAAAATATGAAACAGTTCGATGAATAAATTTGCTTAAATTTTCTTTATTTATCACCGAATTGTACCTTCAAGTTTAATCCTTAAAATCTTTTTTAAGTATTATTTTTATCTTAATATTCGTGTAAAGCATACGTTATTAAAAAATTATTTAAAATTATTTAATTACAATTTTCGTAATCGTATATTGGATAGCCAAGTATTTTAAATGTAATAATAATAATAATAATAATAATAATAATAATAATTCCGAGGAACGAAAAATACGTAGTTTTCGTTAATATGCAACTTAGTTTATCGGTCGCTATAAATTAATTAATAAAAATAATTACCTTTCGAATGATTCGATCTTTAACCAATCGAGTTTGTTACAATACAATTATAAACAAAATGTAAATGTCTATATACAAAAGAGATTAGATATCGTTTATAATACAATTTTAATTACATAAATTTTAATAATTTACATTTATCTTCGAGTTTTTTTTTAACGATAAACGTTTTTTCTTTTTGAAATATTAATGAAAATTCTAATGTCTCTCGGTACAATCTCGGTTCGTGTAATCAGTTGTATCGAATCAACGGTTAAACTACTCGAATAAATTGACGATTGGTGCGGATTAACATTCAAATCACAAAGTAGTTGCTCGTAGCTCGAACGATTTAAAAATTTGATTCAACAAAGAATTATTTAAAAATCCCCTTATTAATTTTCGCATCAGGAATCGATTTTTGAGTATCACGATATCGTAATAAGTTACCGAACACTCGCAACACGAGAATTACAATTACAATCGTATTTTGGTGCGCTCGAAACTACAACTACAAAAAAGATGGGTGCATAGGATTTTACCGATTATTTTATCGCGACGACGACACCGTAATTGGCGGTTGGCGATCGTCTTTCTTGCATGTCGAAGAGACATATAAAGCGAAAGGGGAAAACGCGTCGTGCACAGAAAATAAGACAACGTCACCGAATACTCGGCCATCGTTGTTGTCATCCAATGAACTATTATTATATTCACCGGCGTTGTACTACACAATGAATTCCGTCCTTGGAATTCGAAAGAACGAGCGAGCTCGCGACGAAAAATTTCAATGCCAAATAATCTAGACGATCCTTCAATGTCAATGGCGCCAGCTTTGCGTTGGCGCGATACGACAAGCATTAGATGAGCAAACAATCATAGTATGCGCAGTACATGCGATACAACAACGATAAAAACGATTCGACTTTTTTCTCCAAGGGTTTCTTTATAAATTTGTTTTCTAAGTCGCTTATTACCCGGGAAACGAGTACATCTCGGCCTTTGGGTATTTTTATGGAAGCGAATAAAAATTAATTGTAAGTTTACGGCGACACTATCTTGTCAAAATGTACGATACGATACGAATACGCAATACCGATACGAAGAATCTTTGGATCTAAGGAGGCTTCGATTTTATTTATTCAACTTTATTCAATCTTTTTCCAAACAATCCCATCGATCTTGACGAGGATCATTTTTTAATTACTTCGTACAAATTTGAAAACGGTGTACGTTCTTCGAAAAGCGCAACGTTGAATAAAAATAGAATAATTTGAGAACGTAACGGTTTTTGTTACTCGTACTCATCGCGTAAAAAAATTGTAAATTACTTTGATATTTAAAATATATGCAACTTTGAGGCTATCGTCTAATTATTTTAATCTTACGAGCTATTTCTACTTATTTTTTACACGGGAGCGGTACGGAAAACAAATAATATCGCGTATTTTTATATCACGCTAAATAGTTACTCTTTGGAACATATTTTTGCTACGATTATCGCCTAATGTGGAGTAAAAATGAAAACATACTCACCACATACAACTCGGTCGAATGGGCTCATCCAATCTGTAAAATAAAAATAAAATATTGATTACGGATAGAAGAATAGTGTTTTAATGCTTCATAACTCATTTCGTACATTTAAATAACTATTATTTTGCATTGAATGATTACGAACAAATTATATCCAAGCTAATTTTATTTAATATTAATTATGCATGCCTTGTAAGTAAGCATGCTGTGGTGTTCTACAAAAATGGATAACAAATGTACCGTACATGCTAGAAATTAATTAAGAATGTAAATTTGAGAACGTTTTTTTAGTACTTCGATATATTTCATTATTATTATCGATGCGATTCGGTATCATTAAATCAAATTATTATTTATAAGATAGGAAATGACACGTATTCGATTTAATGAAAATGAAATAATAATTAAATCTATTTGTTCGATGATTTATGCGATTATAAAGAATCTAAAATGGCGAAATCAATGAAACTTTTGATAAGCGACGTTTTTTCGGCTCTTATTACTCGAAACGAGCATTTTTTCATCAAAATGGCGTTAAATTATACATTTATTCATCGAGAATTGCAAGATCGTATACATCGATCAATTTCACGAATCGATAATATTATTTCTAATCGCTCGATATGTATTAAACAGGACAACATTAATATTTATATACGTTTGTATCTTTACATCTAGTAGCTGAATATACAAAGTAACCGTACACACAACCACAATTAAAGTGCTATCGTCTCGTTTATGTATCGCAACTTTACGGTGTTTATTGTAAACGGCTATTAATTTATCGTAAGAGCTATTAATATAAACGAATCGTTAAAAATTTATACATCGAGCGGATTTTTCGTAAAATTATCGAGAAATCAGTTTTCGCTGATTGCGACGAGGATAATCGAACGAGACAAATTTTGAAACTCGAATACAGTCGAGATGGTTAGAAAATGGTGAAAATATCGTTGGTCGATTCGATGGATCGTCCACCGGTGTCGAAAGGTCGCGAAACGACTCGAATTTCTCCTCGGAAAATATAATTCTCGAAAATAATTCACGACAAGGAATTTACGGGAGGATCGTTCCGTGAAACAATGGATGAAAAGTACGAGACGCGGACGGATAAGAAGGGCTCGTCGGTTGCGTCGGGGTTGGATCCGAACTCGATGCCGCCATCGTCGGCCGACGGCAAAAATTATGGCTACTCCCCGACTCGAACGAGGATCGACGCATTCTACTTTTATCTTTTCCACGAGTTGGATACGTAACGATGTAGGTCTATTTTCATGCAATTACAATACACACACTTTAATCCGAACATGCATATTACTATGCGCAACTATTCCGATAATCTCGCAAACAAAATAGCCCCGATTCTCGTACCACTCGGTACCAATGTCGTCTCTAAACCATCCGCACAAGCTTTCCCTCCGCAGACATTTAAATATAAATACGCGTTAGAAAAAAGCTAACGATCCCATAAATTCGTAGAGCCAAAATAAACATTCTCCATAAAAATACTTTTATCGAGAATAAAAATACCGGTTCTCGTCCGGTTGAACAAAGACTCGTGTTCGCGTCAACGACCAGGAGGAAAAACATTAGCGCAGCAAACAATTCAGCGCCACGTTCATCGGTAAGATTCGACCGAGGAATCGTGCGCTCGAGGCAGACATCGGACAAACGAAAAAAATACAAAGAGGCGTGCACGCGAGCATAGAGCATAGAATGGACAAGGTAAAAATGTAGAGGTAAAAATGTAGAGGTAAAAATGTAGAGGTAAAAATGTAGAGGTAAAAATGTAGAGGTAAAAATGCTAAGGCGGAAAACGCAACCCCTTACGCGAGTCGAGTCACTTGCGAACTTGCGAGTTAATTCGTCTCCCCGAGGAAGAGGTTCGGACTCACCGGTGATGGACATCCAGGGGTAGCGCGGGATCTCCGGGATTCCTGGCTGTCCCGAGGTGGGCTGCTGACACGAGCCCAGGGGGTCGACGACGCTCGCCGCGGCCGCCTGGTGATAGAACTGGGCCGCCGCGGCCATGGAAGTCATCGAGGCCGCGGAGACCGAGGAGGCCGAGGCCGAGGAGACGAGGCTCCCGGGCGTCGCCCCGTTCTGGTGGTGGTGGCCGAGGGTGTAGTTAACCATTGGGTCGGCGCTGTTGGGGGCGACGTTCCCGGTGAGGCTCGCGGTGTACCTGCACGACTTGTCCCCGGCGGTGGCGGCGTCGACCGCGGCGGCGGCAGCGAGGGCCGCGCTCGAGGCCGCTGAGCTCCCGAAACCGGGGACCATGCTGGAGGTGGCGCCGAAGGCCGCGGCCGCCACCGCCTGCTGCTGCTGGTGGTGATGGTGGGCCGCGGCGGCCGAGACGTAGGGGTACATGCTGGAGGTGGCGCGCGCCGCGGGCGACGTCGACGCGGAACTCCCCGAGTGCTGGGGACTCGAGCCCGTGGGACTGGGCGAGCTGTGCTGGGCGTAGTTGGCCGCGGCTGCGGCTACCGCGCTGAGGCTGGACTCGAGCTGGCTGGCTGCGGCCGCTGCGACGGAGGCCGGACTGCTGCCTGCTGCTGCTGCTGCGGCTGAACACGCCGCCTGGACCGAGCTTGGATTCGCTGTCGAGAACAACTGCTGATACGGCGACTGATGCTGGTGATACTTCGGTAGCATGCTATCGATCACGAATTTCGAACTCATAGCGCGCCGGAAGGGCTCTCGCTTTCGCCTTCCGTAGCGGCCCCGTCGAGGCGAGCTCGAGGCGAGCTCGAGGCGAGCTCGAGGCTGTCCTGTCCTGTCTCTTCGCGGATCCGGTCGCTCCCTCTTACTCCCTTTTACTCTCTCTCTCTCTCTCTCTCACTGTCCAACTCTCCAACTCTGTCGTTCGCTCCGCTACCGATCGTTCGCGTCCTGCCGTCGGAGGGATGGCCGTTGACTCCTGGGGGAGCTTCGGTCTCTGGTCTCTGGTTCGCGCGTTAACGCGATCGTTTGGCGCACGCGACACCGCCGAGACGCGCACTGCAGCTGCGAGACGACGAGGCTCTACTACCGCTGCTGTTTCCGCTGCTGCTGCTGCTGTTGTTGCTGTCGCTGTTGTTGTTGCTGCTGCTGCTGCTGCTTGCGATGCTGTTGCTGCTCCGTCCGCACATCGTCGCGGCCCTCGGACTCGCCCGCGAGACGCGCCGAGGAGAAGAGAGCTGGCGAACCAGCCACGAGGTGAAGAGGCCTACTCGGGCTGCTGTTTTGGGTCCATGCGCGCGGTCTCGGTTAATCCCAGCGCACTCGGTGAAGGTGAACGAGGATGAACGAGGATCGACGTGGATCGACGTGGATCGACGGTGATCGACGGCGATCGGCGCGCGTCACTTGGCCGCTGTCAGGCAACTCGCGCACTGTTCCGCATTACCGTGGCACTGATAAGACGGGTTAAATAACGGAGACCCTCGCGACCCTCGATGGATGTCGACGAGGCTCGGTCCGTCGGTCGCGCGCACTCACCGACTCGGAGCGACGGCGGTACGCTGCGGAATAATAAACGAGATGAGAGGAGAGCGGTGCGAGCGCCTCGGCGGACCCTCGCGCTCTCAGCTGATCCGTGCGTGTGACTGCGCTGCTCCACAGGCTTTGCGTATCGAAAAAAATTAAACGAGAGTAAAGACGGAGGAGAGCGAGCGAGCTAGCGAGCGGGCGAGCGAGCGGGCGAGCGAGCGAGCGAGAGAGAGAGAGAGAGAGAGAGAGAGATCGAGAGAGAGATCGAGAGAGATCGAGAGAGAGAAGAAGGATCGATGCGACAGAGAGAGAGTGAGAGAGAGAGAGACGGAGGGTCAGCGCGCGAGTGTATCTCTCAGCAGTTATCGCGAAGACGAAGAAGAAGACGGCCGAGGTCGCCAGCTGCTCCAGAGGAAGTCGGTCGTGGTCGTGGTCGTGGTCGTGGTCGTGGTCGTGGTCGTGATCGTTATCGTCCTCGTCCTCGTCCTCGTCCTCGTCCTCGTCGTCACCGTCGGCGCCGTCGTGGTTCCGCGGGAGCGCGCGTGGTACGAGCGATCTCGCGCACGGGCCTCTCTCCGTCAGGTGTTAGAAGCCGTTTTCTTGCGTACTTCTCGGATAGTCGACGAATCCTTTATGGGCCATGCATGAAGGTACTATAGCCCCCTATCCCGAACGCCGCGTACTAGCCAAGCAAGCAGCGCACACATACGCGCGATACGCACACCATGGCTAAATGTAACCCCTTACAATAATGGCGCCGCTTGTCTCTCCGGCAGCTCGATCTCTGCTCGCCTCTCGTTCCCTCTCGTGGCCTCTCCGGGTTCTCTCTCGCTCTTACTCTCCTGTTCTCTCTCGCTCTTACTCTTTCCAGCTCTCTCCAGCTCACCCGATCGTCGGTCGCTCGGTCTCGCTCGGTCTCGCTCGCTCCGTCTCGCGGCGCGGTGCCTCGTCCCCCCTCTCGCTCGAACGCCGCACCGAACGCGAGGCGCTCCCCCGGCGCGCGGTACCAGCTGGTAAACAGAACCGACGAATCCGCGCGCAGCCTTACCCACCGCGAGCCAATCGGCTGCGGGCTAGGTGCGCCAAGATGAATGGGAACCTTCGAGTGTGTTCGTGCGCGCCCGTATCGCTCTCTCGCTCTCTCGCTCTCTCTCTCTCTCTCTCTCTCCGGCGCGAGCGGGTCCCGGTGCTCCGTCGCGCTCGCTCCTCGAGTGTCTTGCTCGGGCTTGATTCTTGACTTGGACGCGGCGCGCTCCGCTCGGGACTCCGTCTCTCTTTCGCGTGCTTGGAGAAAGAGAGAAAGACAGAGGAGCCTTCTCCGACTGGTCTGTCACACTGTACTGTGCGCTCGCCACGTTGCTTCGGAACTGTGCGTTCCACAACCTTCTTCTCTTCCACGATCCTCGTCGTCGTCGTCACCGAGTCGGTTCGGTCTATCCCGTCTCTTTCTCTCTTTCTCTCTTTCTTTTCTCACATTTCGTCTCCTCTCTCGGTCTCACCGTTGGCTCCGATTTTTTTGTTTTTCTTTCGTCTTTCTCTTTTCGACTCGGTCTTTTTCTCCTTCGATTTCCCTCCCTCTCCCTCTCTATCTCTCCTTCGTGCAAACTCGAGCTTTCTTTGGCCTCGATAGCTATCTCTTTGTTGCTCTCCAACGAGAGACCGACTCGTCCTCTCTCTCTCTCTCTCTCTCTCTCTCTCTCTCTCTACTTCTCTCGTTTTCTTCGATTATCTCTCCGTCTTGCGCTTTTCTTCCTTCTCGCTCGACTCGTCGCTTATCTCTTCCCTCTCGATCCCTCCCCCCAACGTCCCCCCCACGTCCCTCTTCCACGCTGACAAAGTGCGAGCGCGCTAGAATGCATCGGAGAACGGAGTTGGTTCTTCTGCGCACGTCGAGCGAAGCGAGCGAGTCGCATCGGCCTTTCGCGAAAAGAAACGACGACGGCTGAAAAAATAGCGGTAGAAAACGCTGGAGAAGTTGCTTTTGCCTCTAGCGAAATAGGAGCATTTTTTTTTTTTTGTAGCTGCTGCTCCGTACTCGTCTATTATTACTTCTTTAAGAGTTGCTTTATACGGCTGACGAGAGATAGTGTCAATAGTGGAATGAAAATGTTTCTCTCCAGCCACACGCACACAGTCATGCTTCTTTCTCTTTATCGTCCCGTTTCTTTTGTTTACGTCCGACTGAATCCACAATTTACACTGCGTAATGATTTATCGCGTAATAACGTTATGCTTAATGAACCTGCTCCTCTTTTTTCTTCTACCATTACGGCTGTCTTTGCGGTTTTTCGATGACAATTAATTTGCAACGTTCGTCAAATCTAACTTTTCATTTTTTAATGACTTAGCGAACGTTTATCGTTTCGTAATGAATTATTATCGCAGCGTTAAATTACTTTACCAATATCGATTAATAATGCGAATGAATAATGTTTTTTAATGTTACGACCAAAAATTATTTGTAAATATTACTCACCGACTCGAATCTGATCCTGAAACAAATATAAAAATTCGTATTATTATCATTTCGTATTTCATGATTTTTTTATAATGTAATATTATTATATTATGTTCCAAATATAATTTTATCTTATGCTATAAAATTTATTACAAACTTAATTAGACTATTTGTAAATAACAAAATGCGCGTTTATAATAAACTCGAGGGGAAAAGTTATTATTTTTCATGGATAAAATATTGTACAAATTAACGTAAACATAGTTTTATTTTACCGTATTTCCACGATAAATTATACATTCGCGAACAATATTCGAAAAATGTTTAGAACGAATTTGCAACGATTCTTTTCATCGAATAAAATCACGCTGTACTTTTTATTAAAGTATTTTTAATTTTAACAGAAATCTATGGACTTTGATAATATCGATTTTATAATTACTTAGAATTTTAAACAATTTTAATGAAAAAAATTGTTTCGTTCGTACAAAAAACGTATTTATTAAATATTTAATTAACGATACGAAATAAAATTACTTTGAGAACAATTCTGAAATATGCTTTCGGAAATTTTCATGGATAATAAAAACTTTTATGAAATTATTTTAATCTTTAACTCGAAAAATATTATCGTTTTTCTTATTATCGGTTGTAATTTCAATTTACAATTGAAAAGAGTTAGTTAACGGTAATTATTAAATAAAAAAAAAAAGGTTGAAGAAAGCTTTTCGTATTTTAAATATTATTTTTTAACGCGTTTGAAGATCTCGGTGGTATTTATTTATTTATTAAAGTCGAACCAAAGGAAACCTAATGAACTATCGACTGTTATTTTTAAGATATAAACGTATATCTTCGATTATAAATTGAAGCGAGCAACTGTTTAAATATAATACTGGAAAAGGTTTGTAAATATAAATCATTCTTATATACGTTGTTTTTAGATCGCCACGTAACAATTACTCATAATGGTTTAATAGCTCGTATTTGGTTTAAGAGCAATATTTTGACGAATAATTTCACAATAAACAGTGTTTGTAGTATTTACAATAATAGTCTGCCATTTAATTCGAAGGAATTATAGAAAAAGCAAAACGGTTCGACAAAGCAACAGATTTTTCCACTACGTAAGAAAAAAATACGTGAAAAATAGGTTCGGAGCACAGACGAATTTTAGGCGTGGTCCCTTGTCCAGGTATACATTATAGGCGTACTCTCTATACGTTGCAGCAGCGATGCATTTTGTGGCTCGACATGTGGTGGATTGCGTTCATCCCTTGACGAAGAGACTCGTTCCAAGATGAATGGCTCACCCTTAAAGTCTTTTGCGGCTTTACTTTCACTGTCTTTCTCTTCCAGCGTCTGAAAATCTTTCTCGAAACCGCGCCCATACATAAGGCTTTTGTAGACACCGCCCAAGTGCTTTTGGATACTTCCTGCATTACTGCGACGTCAAATTACAAAAAGAAAAGTCTGTGTTTTTCATCTGCAGTGCCCATCAGCGGTGAAAATCTTCGATCCATCTGGTATTTAGGGGAGAGAATATTTTGGTGAACGCTCCGAAACTACGTTGCATATTTCCACATTTCCACATAAAACACCAAAGTTCGTAAATTTTAACAAATTACGATAAAATATACGTTTTAAAATATATTTACTTTCATCGAATGCATATCCAATGTATATCCAATGTATATCGAATCATATTTATATGCTTTTGGCTTTTACATTACTCATCCGATGAAATATTCTAGAGAAATTATCAATGATAAAATTATTTGAAATGTAAAGAGCTCTATAAAATATCTATAATACTAAAATTTATAAAAGAATTACATATGGTAATGTATCAATTTTTTCGTATCCTTTTATTTCGCATTATTTTTAAATAATTTAGAGTTTTAGTGAAATATAGCGTATCGATTTTATTATTTAAAGTTTCTTTTATACTTTAAAAATATAAAGTCTAATAATACGTACATTTTCTAACTATAATTATATTTTTTAATGAACCAAGATTAATTATTATCTGTACGGTTATATTTATGATGCGAACATTATCGATGAATATTTAAGTTTGTGTTAGAAATTATTTTAATTAATACTAAATAAAGTAAGATAACATAAAATATTTGGTGTACAAATTTTTTTTTCATGTGCAACATTTTTTCCATTCTCAGATTAACCGAGAAAGATATGACTTATTATTATACGCAGTTTTAAAATATGCAATACAAGATTTAAAAAAACATTAAAATTATGCATAACATATTTAAATTTATTAAAGATCTTGTAGTTTGGAGAAAATATTTTCTTAGAAATTTTCATAGCTTTACATTACATGAAAAATTTAACAGTACGATAAAAAAAATAATTTGAGTTCATTAAATATCATGTTTCAGAAATTATTCACGAATCAAATCTACAATATTATATTAATACTAGGCAATGAAAGTAAATACGATTTTCTTTCGCACGATAAAATTTATTTATGTGCATCTTAAAATTTTTTTTTACTGTGGGAAAATTTTTGCTTTTTTTTTTCCAAAGTGATATAATTCAGTAATATGTTCAAAAGTTATCAATTAAAAAATGAAATATTAAATTCACACAGTGTTCAAAGTTTAAATAACTTCCTTCTTAATACATATTCTAAATACCACTTTTGCGAATAAATAAAATATAAAATTTAAACAAAACTAAACAGGTTACATTTCATTCGTAACGATAATTCGTTAACCGATAATTTAATTATCGGTTCGATGTAGCCTAGAATTGTATATTACAAAAAACTGAGAACTTTTCATATTATTAAAATATTGTTAAAAAATCAGTTTTAAAACCGTAAATGTTGTTTTTTAAATTTATTTTACTCGATAATTAAATTATTAATTTAAAAAATAGTTATTTGCTCATACTTAAATGTTTCATTTAAATTCGAATAGAAAATAAGCAATTTCTTTAATAATATACTTAAATTACACGTAAAATATCATTATAATATACATTTTCTATTAGGAACAAAATAAATCAAATATAATTTCAAAATACTTTTAGCGATGCTTTACATTTAAATTAAAAAAATAGACTGGTCTTCAATTATATAAATACATGAAAATTTCAAATATTTAGGAATTTATTTAAAGAAAAAAAATATGTATATATATATATATACGTAAAAGATAACATTACACGATTGCTGTACATAAAATTCTAATGTATGGAAATTAAAAAATTATATTTGGTATAATTTTAATATTTAATAAACAGCTTTTTCATTAAATTTTTTTCTATTAAGTTTGCCCTTATACAATTCTGGGTACGCGGATTTTGAAATATACAAATATGTGTATACGCATAATTTGAACGTATTGGCATATTACGTTCGTATTGATATTGCAGTAAATTATACTTTACCGGTTGTCAACTAATTAGGCATTTATCTATAGTAATTTAATTCATAAATTATATTATATTCTATCATAAATGCATGGAACGAAAGTGTTATAAAAAGAAAAAGAAAAGTTAAATATTCATGGATTGCACGAAGGAAGCTCCGTGAAAATTACATTATTCAAAAATTAGCAATTTGTTCTTGCCAAAGACAATTTTAACCGTATACTTTATTTGATAATAAATATTAAGTAAATTAGGGATGATTGCTACTTAATAAAGATGCATATCGCTAATAAAAAAACTACGACTATTTATAGATACATATACTTATGAAAACATTAATCCATAAACCTTTATTATTTTTCCTAAAACAATAAATATAAATAATTGATGCTTTTTCAGGCAGGCACACGATTATTAAAATAAGTGCGTGGGAATTGCAATATTCAGTAAAACTACTTATCGTAGGTACAAAACTGCCGTCCAAATCGATCGTTAAATACGAGACTGCTATGTATTACAGCCGGCTTATTTTGAGATCGATAGATCGAGGCAGTGGCAGGCAGGCAGGCAGGCAGGCGATGTATACGCAACTCCGTATAACCCATACCGAATTCCAGGCACATAGATCAACTTCGAACACCCATCACGCTTCTAAGTGCAGATGCACGTACCGCTGCTATACACTCTGAATTCGTCAGATATATAATCGCTCGAGCAGGTGACTCATCAAAGTATGACCCCCTCTCGCGAGAGGGTTGTACTTTTAAAAGCCGGATCCGCGCGAGGAGACATTTTTTAACAACTATCTTTCTATCCTTCCACGTGTTTTTAATTACTATTTTTTTTTTTACCTGGTGGTTCCTTCGATACGTTTCCTTTGTTAAAAACAAAAATGTGTACCGAGTTTGCGTAGAGAAAATTTTACACTTGTTTCGACGTTTTGTTTTTTATCGAACGAAATTGGTCGATAAATCATATTTAATTTAATCTTTTTCTACATTTTTTCGCATATTTGCAGGTTTCGTTTAGATAAAATTTAATCCGAACGAAAGAATTTACTTGTAAAAATTGGTAGCGATAAATTACTATTCGTGTTTAATTTTGAATGAAACGTTCGGGAATAAAATACATGTTTTCGCACACAGAAAGTTCAATGAATTACGAATTTTCTTATATTTAACGTTACTTAATAGTAAATAATTTATATGCAAAATACTAGATTTAAATTTATCGATAATAATACTAATTTTATAATTTCGATAATCTTATTATATTTGTATACTACATAAATAGTTAACCTTTTAAAACGTGTTATAAAGAATTCAAACAAAATTGTTTCTCATCATCGTTATAGTATTTTTTCAAATAAAAGTCACTTCTAAGTACATTTAAGATTATATCCATTTAAAAACGTCATTTGCAAGTCTATAGTTTTTAAATGATTTAAAAGCACTTAAAACCGTGCACTTTATCAACTAATAGCTGGATAATTTCTAGATTTTATTTACATCACATTTTTCACAGAGACTATTAGCGTTGGTAAATATTTGTAGTTATTTAAATTGTCAAAACTATGATAATCAAGTTAATATTAAATTATTCTTTAGCAAATTTATATAGACAAATACTGTTTAGAAAATAAGGATACTTCCTTTACAACGGGAAAATTATTATATCTAATACCTTCAAATAAAATTCTGTGCACAATAATAAAATTATACAACTCTGGTTTTTGTGGATAATATATTTTTACAAAATTAGATTCGATAATTTATTATTTTTATAAAAAAATTTCTTAATAAAAATTTTTAATCTAATAGCTTTTTTTTAAATGTATTAAATTTTATTATTATATATATTTAGTATATTCTAAACGACGTTAATTGTGATAAATAAATCCTGTATTTTTTGTTATATAAAATGAAGTAATAAAATAACATTTTGTATAATTATATAGTATTTATTTAAAAAGTAATAAATAATATACGAACAAAAAAAATTAATATGTATTTTGTATTGCATCTTATTTTAATATTATTTATTATAAATATATATTTATAATTAATATATATATATATATATTTTAAGGCACATATAATAAAAATATTTTTATGTTAGTTCTATAATATTCTATTCATTTTTAAAAACAAATAACAATTAACAGTTTTTTTTATACTTACAAAAAAATTCATCTGTGTATGCATACATGTAAAAGAGATACTATTTAAATATATTTGTGAACAGTTTACATTAATTTTATATTAATTTGAATTTTTAAAGTACTTATGAATTGTTTTTACATAGGTTATAAAATATTTTAATAATATATTTTATTGAAATACAATGTCTACTAAAGATTATTCGCTAAAGTTCAATATGAAAAAATATTTTATAGCATCATATTATCGAATAATATAATTAGCACAACCCCTTTATTATTATTTATATGTTTATTAATGTAAAATTGATAAATTTAAATTTTTGATAATTGAATTTTATAAACAGGAATTATATTTATTAAAAATGGATTACACTTTATTTTACATAAGTTTGTCATTATCAGTTAAAAATTACAAATACAAATGTATTTATAATAAAAAAGCATTAATTTTATAATAAATAAAAATCTGAAGATAAAATAAAATATTATAGAAAAATTTTAATATTATTTTTGAACTTTTTTTATAATAATATTGTGTAAATAAGTTTATTGTACTCTGAAGTAACGTTACTTCAGAATTAAATAAATTTGCCTAATACTTAATAATATTCTTTTTATTTTCTGTATAAAATAAATTAAATTTTTCTTTGTAATATTTACTATTAAATTAATACACACAATTATTTAAACACAGAAAAATACAATTAATATTTTCCTTCGTTTTTTATTTTTTTAATAAATTTTTATGTTTGTAGAAAATAATAAAATTTTACTTTACACTTAAATACATTGCCTCGATGAACAATATATTCTGTTTTAAATAATTTGAATAATTTAAATAATAAAATCATTTAAGAAAAAACGTCCGAAAAATGCAAATTGTTAAAAATATTGATATGAATATTATTTTATTACAAATATCTTAAGATATTATCTTTCTTTAATGGAAATTTTGCTTCATATTACATGAATATGAAATAAATGTATATTACCATTTTTTAATAAAAAAAAGCTTGAACCCATATTACTTCGAAATAATAATATAGAAAAGAAATAAATCTTAATATTCGACATAACTTTTTTAAAAAATTAAAAAATAATTTTTGTTTATAATTATTGACTGATTTGATTTTCTTTTATGCTACTTATCAATTATTTATATAATTTTTCGTATACATAATTTCTATGTAATAGGAATAATTAAAAAATAATTATATTAGTAAAAAGAAATTAAAGTATAACTTATTGACTAAAATTTCGTTTACATATTTTTCTTGGTTGTAAAAATACTTATTTATAATGTTATAATATTTTATATACTGTAAGATACTTAAAGCAGTAATTTAGTTAAATAAAAGCGTCAAAATTGAAATACTTTAATTTTACAATTTTTTAAATTATCTATTGAAATGATGAAAACTTTTTGTAAATAATATAAATTAAACATGATATTGCCCATACATTCAGTATAAGCTAACGATATTTTTATGCGTACGTTTATATCTCTGTAATATAATTTTAAAATAAGTAGGTCATTAATTATCTATATGTGTAGGTATGTGTACGTATATGTGTGTGTCGATTGACTGATGATTTCATAAATTATACCTTTTTTACTCGTAATTTTAATTCGAATATATAAAAAATAATATATTATATGTAGAGATTTCTATTATTTTACAGATTCTTTTACATATTTTGAAGAAATATTTATATACTCAAAACCTACGCAAATAATAATCCTGATTAAAAATACCGCGGAATAACATTTGTCTATTAAAGTAACCAATAAATCAAATTTTCTTATATAATTTAAAAACATTTAAAATTAATATTTTATATGTTTTTAAATTTGTTTGCGATAATATATTTTTAATCGGAAAATTCTGAAATTCCTAAGTGTTATTTTATTTGTTTCGACTAATATACAAAATCCTAATTGTATTTTTAAGCTTATGAAATATCTACATTCATAGTGGAAAATATCCAGGTTTTCAAATATCAATTATACAGATTTGTAGATATTATGCTTGTGAAATTTGGATTCTGTAATTTATAGATACAATTATATATCATTGTAAAATATCTAATATATAAAATAAATGAATATTAAAAGTACAAGATAAATTTAAATATAAATTTTATTAAAAAAAAATGAAATTAATAATGTAAAAAATATAAGAATTTTGTCATCTCTAAATTTTAGTAAAAATTTTATCCTAAAAAGTGGAGCGTATCATTGAAAAAATGTAACAAAATATAAATTCAATTTTTTTATGGTATTGACTTTTTTAATTTTAAAAAGTTTTGATAAGATAAAAAAAAACTTTTAATACACATCTTGTAAAATCAGGTGTATAATAATAAATAATAAAATATCATTTTTTATTTTATTTTATTTAAAAATGTATATTACATTCAAAATGTTTTTATGATTTTATTAAATATTTTGTATTTAATTTTATACATTTCGGTTTGTTAAATTATTATGCGTAAACTCTATAACCTCGTTTATAAACATTTATTCTAATGAAAACGATAATAATATCATACGATAATATGATTTATTTATGAATATACTGATTTTGTACGCATAGTTTTAATTTTCATCAACGAGTTAAATCATCTTTGATATAATTGGTAACGTTATTGAAATATATTTTAAAGTTTTAAATGTTGGACTATTACACGGGCATTTATAATAGGTAAAATGTAGGAAAAACTGTTGAAAATAAAAATAAAAAATGGATCCGTAGAAAAGAATTATCGTGGAAAAATGCAGATAATTATAATTAAAATAATTTATTAAGCATAAAAAGAGTATAAAATAAGGAAAAGCACACGTAAGATGGTATTCATCATTTTTTAAACGATTTGACCAATCTAGTAGTCGATAATTCTACTTCCGTGTGCACTTCCGTGGCCGATCAGTAAAAGCCTGCAGGTTTACGCGCAGACGCGTGCATACTAACACACGAATATGAACCTCCATATCCCGAATACACCCACGTGTTCTCGTACGTACGTCCGCGAATAAGTATGCGTGGACTGAGATTAACGCTCGACAGGGTGTAAATTGCGGCTGCGCTAACAAAGCCGACCTATACATATGCAAACATATTGAATGAACAAGTAGATGCAAGACTGAGACGGGAAGGTATAATGGGAGAAATGGCAAAATAAGAAGGAAAAAAAAAGGCAGGCTTTCCAAAAGATTATGCTCGAAAACTCACGTTCGAGACTTGCGAGACTTTGGAATCTGTCTGACTCGGCAGAAGCTGTTTTGTGTGTATTACAGTATACGTACGTTTCTTTACTTGCCCACGAGCGAAAGAGAGCGAAAGAGAGCGAAAGAGAGCGAAAGAGAGCGAAAGAGAGCGATAGCGAGCGATAGAGAAAGATATACGTGGAGAGAGCGAGAGAGATTATTGGTGGGAGAAACCGACTGGGAAGGGGAATAAGGAGCTTGAGAGAAATGGGCGGTGGTCCCTCGGATAGTTCGACTATCAGTATAAACGGAGACGGGACATAGTCCTGGGATCCAAAAGACACCTGGCGCGCCATCTACGAGAAGATTACCAAAATCTGTCCCTATCTGTCTTTTGCTTTTCTCGCTCTTTTTCTCTGCTGGCCTATCCTTCCCTCTCTTTTCCACGCTATTGGTCTCTTTCCCTTTCTTTTTCTATTTATTTCTTTATTTATCTAACTCTTTTCTCTCTCTCCTTTTATTTATCATTCTTTTTTCTCTCCAGTCGATTCCCGTGGCGTATAGCGCAACGTCACCTACGGTCCAGGGAATGTGTTTTATTCTGGATATTTCCACGGATTGTTTCGCATTTTTTAACACGCGACAAATTTTACGTTAGTTTAAACATTTTTTGCCGTTAACCGATTCGTGTATTTAACTTCGAATTCTAAGATAATTCAAAGTTAAAATTTCAAAGTTAGTTTCGTATTCTAAACCCAACTTCTTTTTCTTCGTTCGACGCACCGATGATCGCGTGTTCGCGAACTAGTAAGATTATAAATAAAAGTTGGAAAAACTAAACCAAACAAAATATATTACATAATTATCACGATAAAAGAAATTTATAAAAAACCGAAGAAAAAATTAAATTTGGAGCTATTCTAGCTTTTTCGAATGCCTGACCAGAGAGGACAGTAACCACTTGCCTGCCTTACCGATAGAGTCTTGTCGAGTCTTGGAACTGCATTGTAAAAATCTAAAAAATACCTGTCGAGCAAACGTTCCAACTGGGCAACGAGGCACATTTCTTATCTTTGACTTTTACAAGACTTTACACGTATCTTACGTACATATATATATATATATATATATATATATATATATAGTTTTTACATAGATTATAATAATTAATTAGTAAAATTATTGGCATACACTCGGCATCCAAGGGCTCAAGTAAATCTATGTCCGTGAATGCTCTGATATCTATGACTTTCTTACGGGGTGGGCCATATTGTGTTACACTGTATCACACCCTCGGCTCATGCTTCATTCATATACATAAAAGAAGTCCTTGGATAAGCGATATTTAAATTTTATACCTTGTTCGAGTTTGCCCTCGACTCGATTGAGGTCTTCTTCCTTTTTAGTCCATTGTCTCGAGAAATGGTTTTTTATATTCCGATTTTTCGGTCGAAACATGCTAAAAAGAATAAAATAAAATATAAAGCAAATTAAATTAATAACGTGCAAATCATAAAAAAATATCGACAACGTTCGCTCGAACGATTAAAAAATATAGAAAGGTAACGTAAAGAAAAATAAATAAAATGCGTTTGCGATTTACGAATCGGTTCGAGAGTCAATCGTTAATCGTCGCTCGAATTAATCTTAAAAAGAAAAGACGAATTTAAAAAATAAAATATCGACGACGCCCTAAAATTGTTTCTAAGTTTGTTCGTAATCGTTATCGATATCGCATGGAAAAAATTAGCGATACCGTTGCGTATCATCGATCGAAATATTTATTAATATCGACGGATGCAAGCGTTGCGAATCCACGATTAAAATATCGGCGCGAAAATCAACGGTGGTCCATTACTTCATTTTTATACGATGAAAAAAAAAGAAGAAAAGAAAAGTATACTCAAAGTTGGATCGTTTAATCTTAAATTCGCGAGCATAGGCTCCTCGAGAAAGCGAGCGATAATAAAATAATATAACATTTTAGACGGTTTTATTAGGTAAATAAAGCAAATAAAAATTGTAGATGTATAAAAAAAAAAAGAAAGGAAAAAAGTGAATGAAAAGAGGTGTCCACCCATGTGGTGGATACTAAGGCATAAGCTATATAGATAAAGAGGCGCGATAAGGAAGGTCCGAGAGTAGGCCTACAAAGTCGCGGTAAAGCGCGCGTATCCTTGTCGATCGTGTTTTTCGCGCGTCGCGTAGAGAAAAGACACGTGACGTGACCGTGACGATGTACGGGTTGGGATTGTTGGGATTGTGCAGGGGTGCGGGGAGTTGGGAGCGGGGTTATTCGACTGCGGGAACGTAGCAGTCCTACCAACGACGGGGCCACTTAACGACATCAGCTGAGCGGACTTGTGACTCGATGCGTTTTACTGCTGCTTTACGACGGTTTATTGCGTCATCAAAACATAAAATGCCGCGCCATGTCGTAGCAGCGGTGCCGTGTCGGTGCCGTGGTGGTGCCGTGGCGATGCCGTGCCGGTGCCATAGCGGTGCCGGGGCAGACAACGAGACCGAGAGAACGAACGCGTGCACGCGTCGCTACACCCCCACTTTTCGCTCTTTTTGCCGGGGATAGTCGCGTGGTTGCTCCATTACTTCTAAGGCTTCTTCTAAGGCTTCCTCTAAGGCCCTTCCCCGACTCCTTCAACCAAATTTCTTACATCGATCTCTCCCGACGTTCGATGGATTCGACAACTTCCATCTTGCGCTACTTTCCTCCAACTTTCCTCTCCTTCGGTCCAATTTTTCAGCTCCGATCGCGCCAATTTCTTAATCGAATTTACTCTCTTTCTTAGGTCGCTTTGCTTATCACCAGCGTTCCAGAGCAAAAGTATTATACAACGTAACGCCGATATTTTCAACGCGGAGATCTAACTTATCTCTCGTGTACGCTTACTTTGATAACACGGTAATCTTTATAACAGTGCAAAGAATGCGGAAGACTTATCCGATCGGAGGTTAGATCACCTTCGGCACTTTACTTATCGTATTTTTCATTGATAAATACGTATTAAAAATCCGTTCGATTTATACGCGTCCAACCTACATTATTCGTAAATAATAAATGTAAAATAGTAGCAAAAAAGTATTACGTTCCACCAATCGATTCGTCCATTCGAACGTCGTATAATTTTTACTTTTATGAATAAATTTATCGATGCGTGCGTATCGATATCTTTGGGTAACGTGGATTAAAATAAAAAACTTGGCAAAATATACTTGTATCTGGGACTTGCATCTACGGTAACACAGAATACTATTATAATTTTTATCTATCGCGGACTTTAAACATGTATATATATATATATACATACATATCATATACCTATGATATAAGTAATTTCGTTCGAACCACGTCTCGAATATTATTAGACGTTTATCCATTGGTTTCGTAAGTAACAGTTTCGCGGATCAAATATATATATCGTATCGAAGTCGTTTTATACTCGTACCGATAAAAAATCTCGGAAGAACGTTGTAACTCAAATCGCGATATCGTTGAACGAGAAAGATATTTTAACGAATGTTTATCGAGTTGTAAATATTCGAAATTGTTTTGATTTTCGTTATCTTCGATATTCGAGAAAAACGACGTCCGATCTTCCGACTCGTCGCGTACCCGAAAGTGGAGGACGCCAAGGGCTGGAGGAAACGGAGCTTTCCCTCCGAAATCAATAATCCCTCCGAGTCGACCGCTTCCCGTTATTCCAACGTTTCTCAAACCTGCGTTCCATCAATAACGAATTATGCTCGGTTTTAACTGCTCCGTGAATTTTTAAATCGGGTGTTTTTACGAATCACCACCGATGGCGTATATTGCAAGGGCAACGTAAAAAAACAAAAAAAAAAAGGATAACGTTGCTTGTTACAAGGAAAAATACCTCTCGGGTGTTAAAAAATGAAAAGTGCCGCTTCGTTGACTCTTAAAAAAAAGTTATCGCGATTATTAAAAATTCCATGAATGGCTGAGGCAAGTCATACATTTGCCGTATATTTGGCGTACATTTGCCGTACATTTGGCGTACATTTCCCATAAATTTCCACTAAAATATGCATCCCCGGGTCTGGGAGGGAATGGAGGAAAGAGGCGATGGAGGCGGGAACCTCGAAAATTCCTCGGCGAGCATGTTACACAGTGGCGTCATCTGCCGAGGGGTTGGCGAAGCCTCCCCTAAAACTGACTACGAGTCAACGGGTCGTGAAAACCCTCCTGCCGCACCGACCGAACTCTGACCTCGACTGATTGGCGAAAAGTCTGCGTGTACCCTCCCTTACACCCGGGAACCCCCGAGCGGTCCTTGACAGGGTTGCAGCTAGGCACACCGGTTCGTACCGTCGGAGGTGTCTATAGTTCGTAAGAGTCTCGCCAGGGTGATAGGCTGGGGAAAATCGAGGTGCGCGCGCAAAAATAAAAGGATCTGTTTTTCACGGGTCCTTTTTACGCGCTGCCAACTCGATGGGATGCTTTGCTGCATCGCTTCCGTTCGATGGCTTTCACCTAATTTAACCAACGCTCCGCTACGGAACGACTACCCACGTTCGGATCTTAAGCGTCCAACTTTTTTCGAAAACTCCGTCGACTTTTCCTACATCCGGGGTTGCCGAATTAAGAGTTTAAGCTTTAATCTTTACTCCGGGGTTGCTGATAAACCTATAAAAACGTTCGAGACTTATCGCGTTGGAATAAAGCTCTCGGTGGTAAAACTCCTCGGTTTAAAAACGTATACCTTGTGGTAAAGTTCCCTGAAATTTCTTTATAACAAGTAAACGCGTCGATTGATTTCAGATTCGATTGCTTTCTCGAAAATTTACGTGAAAATTCTTTATACAAATTTATTTGGGGGTACGCGAGAAGTTTCGTTTGGGAGTTAAATGAAAAAATTAAAATTTGCGAGTGTTGTTGCATCGATCGATGTTGGTTCGTCAAAATCAACGACATTTTGCAAAATAATTTGATATATTATCCGATACTAAAACCAATAGTTACGGTCTAATTTTTCACTCGCATCGAGTGAAATAATATACAAAATATTTTTATAATTTCATGTCGTGTACACTGAAAAATATATGCTATTTATTTTTAAATACACGTTAGCATCGAATACAAAGTTTTCTTACATTTTACTCAACGATAGCACTTAAATATCTACAAAAATAATTAGTTAAAAATATACGTAGTTTCCTTTAAAAAAAAACTGCATTTACTTCATATACAAGTGTATACTTTTAAATATTTGTTCAATAATTAACTGCAGCACAAGTTGAATAAATACATTTCCTATATCTACCGAATATTATAGAAGAAAATCTACTCCAAGCGAGTCTTTCTCAACGATAATTATAAATATTAGTGCTATGTATGTCTGAACTAATCATACTTTCAGTTAGGAATAGACACGAAAGTAAAACAACGAATTTAACGTACGTTCTGCTTAAAGTTGAAGGTGACGTAAACTATCGAACAAACATATAATATTTTATCGAATCTTGTCAAAAACGTATAAATAAATTTAAATGTTTTCTCGTTTAATTTACTTATTTAATTCACGATCTTTACAGCTGAGTATTTAATTTAAAAATATCTTGTGTCGCGATCTCCTAAATCAAATCATCGAAGTGCATTTTTTAAATATATACGTACACAATTATTTATTTAATAAACATTAATACGAATAATATTTTGGTAAAATTTTGATACACGATAAATAAAAATGATTAGGTTAATAGTGCGATATTGCGGTTAATAGTTAAGATCGAGCCTTTAAAGATAATTCAAAAGATTAAAAACACACGCAACTGAAGCCATTTCCTGACTTTCATTTCTTCGCAATGCATACGTATTACTCGTATCTGTTACGTGATCAACTAAATAAACTTAATGGTACTAAAAATTAGTAACAGTTTTCATCGAATTTAGATTATTCTTTTACACTATAATTATTAATTTAAAATATTTTTTCTCTTTTATTCACGAAATATCGAAGAGTCAACGATGTTACATCTATAAAATATATCTATCAATTCTTTTAAACAACGATATCGTTCTCGTTCTTCATTTAAAAATACCACTCTTATATCGCACTTTTTACCTATATGAAATTTTTATACCACTTAGTGGAAATTATATTTTATCATAAGTAATGTTTATTCAGATGTAGATATATTTTAATTTAATCATTAGCTTAATACGTTTTTATTCATTTAAATTTATATTTGATACAACTTTACATTATTAAATAGTTATATATCAGTATTAAAAATATATTTATTATCATCCCTTTATTTTTTCTGATAAAAATGCGTTCTTTCGACAAAAACACTATAATTAAAACGGTTTTTCTTTTACGAAAATATTACTTTCGCCCTTTCGCTGGAAGCTACAAACACGTAATTTTATTAAAAAATAATTGTTTCTTTCGATCGTACGTTAAAAATATTTATCAAAAGAAACAATGAAAGTATGTATTCGAGTAAACGAGGTTCGAGAAGTCGATCAAATTTATCCAATTTAAAATGATAATAAACACAATTTGTCATCTAAAATATTTTACACGGTATAAAGCATAAAACCGTTTCGGAGATTCGCAATTGAAATGAGCAGAAATTAGGTGTGTGTTCTTTTTGGGGAAAAAGTGCGGTAGAAGAAAGACGAGAAGAAAGATGTAATAATCGGACAATGGATTATAAAATATCGCTTTGGGTGCTGGAAAGGAAAACATCAGACTCGTACTCGAAAGCGCATCGCTCGGGATAATGTCTCGAGAAAAAGATCTCGCACGCGGAAAAACATAAGCAAAGCAGCCTCGCATTGGAAACGAGGATCGAAAAATGTTGCGTGTACCGAAGCGTGTACCGAAGCGTGCAGGATCGGTACACATCTGGCGGTGCGGGGCTTTGGCGCGTATATCCAGCGTGGAGAGCTCGTGCCAGTCACCTCGGCTAAGAGGCGGTGGCGGCGGCGGTGGCGGCGGCGGTGGCGGCAGCAGCCACTGCGAGGTATTCATAATGTCGGAAAAATATGTGTTTGGCTCTAGGCAACGTGTGTACACGGTAAATCCACTTTACGCGTACTGGCACGGCGCGTCTTGGGTTTTAAGGCGGGGCTGCCGCCGTTGTCTCCGTTGCTGCTTCTGCTGCTGGAGGTGATGGTGGAGGTGATGGTGGAGGTGGTCGCGGTGGTGGTAGTGGTGGCGGTGGTGGTGGTGGTGGTGGTGGTGGTGGCGGCGGCGTCGGCGGTGGTGGTGGCGATGGTGGCGATGGTGGCGGTGGTGGTGCCGTCGTTGCCGGTGTTCCCGGGTACGGCGACCGCGACGACTACCTTCTTTATCGCATCGCTGCACTGCCCCGACACTGGCACTTTTCACGGTGCACCGCCGGGGGGGAAAGGGAAGGATAAGAGGCATAAACCAATGAAACCGCCTGTTCGCCACGAAATTATCGGTTACATGCGCTTCCTCCGCGTACATTGATTATCGGTCTTTGTCGTCGCGGTTAAGTTATTTTGCATAGGAAGAAAAAAGAGCCTCGATGGAGCCGTGCGCTTACAAATTTCTTTGCGAGTGCATTTTTCCATGATTATACCCTTGTATCATTTCTCACGTATTTTACGCTATTGTTTGTTTCTATGTAGCGCTTATTCGCCTCGGTTTATAAGCAAAAATGATCCTTCTGGATAAAGTAGTCGAGACGGGACGAGGAGTCGCGGTAGTTTCTAATTATATACTTCTTAAGTAATAAATAGTAAATTTTAAAATACACTAATATAAAAAATCGAGGAGCATGAATCCTTCGAATAATCTTGCTCGTGCGTGATCGATAAACTTTTCGAGTCGTTATTTTCGAATAGTTTATCGATCAACGACAAACGCAAGACCGTAAAATACAATTTGAAAGCATTATCGATGTAACTATACGTTACAATTTCGAGAATTTGATTATTTTATCTTTTTCAAATTTATCGAGACTTGGAAATAAAGGTTCCGTACGAAAGGGGAATATCGAAATATAATAACGATCGCCAAAGTTGTATACGTCGAATAGGAATACGTAAAAACGTAAAAACGTAAAAACGCTATTTAAAAAATCTTCTCAACCGCGTCAGTTTTTAATTATAATACGACAACGCGGTGTAATCAAAGATCTCGAAAAATAGATAGATTTTATGAATTATAGGATCGTTATACCTTTTACCAAGATCTCCGTTGTCATTTCTTAAAATAAATATAATCGTGTTTCGCTGCATTGAAATAAACTTGGATGACGAGCAGTGAGCGATCGCGAAAGGATATTTTATCCGATCGCTTTTCTAATTATAAGCTACTCGAGCGGTTTTTTCCAGTCGCAGCAGTTCTTCTTTATTTCCGTCACTCTTCGGTCTACCGCATAGTTAGAATTTACCGATCGCACTCGAGACTCGTCTACCTTCTCCCTTTTCCCTTCTCCCTTTTCCCTCCTCTCTCCTCCATTCTCCATTCTCCTTTCTCCTTTCTCCATTCTCCAACGCACCCAGGCATTCTTCTTACCGTCTGTCTCTCTTCTCCCTCATCCCTCTTTCTCTCTCTCGTTCTCTCGTTCTCTCAACACGTTCTTATCCGGAATACCGGGGTGACAGACGGTAAGAAAGATCGAAGCGCGAGCGAAGGGTTGTCGCAGAGTAGTGGCCTTGGCGTGACTCGAGCTATTTGCGCAACCCACTCTTGAACGCATCCTATTTGCGCTGAAAGGCTTATAGACTGTAGGAGCTCGGAGAAAGCGGTTGCACCGTAATATCGAATATGCAGTCTAATACCGATCGATAAAAAATGTGAACGAAGACACACGGGATATCGTTTCGTTTTTAACTCGTGTCTTTTAATACCTTCTTGGATATTTAATGGCATTTATTTTAGATTTGCGTAGCCAAACGACTCATTTATCGGGTTTTGATGTTTAGAGTGTTCGCTAACTATTTATTTTAATTTATTATGTTGCGATCATGAGAAAGAATTCTTGAGTTATTCGTTCGTTTAACTTTACGTTTATTATTAAATAGCACGAGCTAAAGAGATGGAAATGTTGAACGGCTAATAAAATAAATAAATTCGAGTTGTACGAATAAATAATGCATAAATGTAACGCTCGTTTTAATTTGGTAAAAAATTTGATCTAATTTAGTCGTAAGCTCGTTTGCGTAATCTCGATAAACAATGTAATAACTTAAGGAAGAAAAAATAATCTCAAAATAGATTCACCGAATATCCGGATCGATCTAAGTAACTAAAAGAAAGATTATAATAATTTAATAACGTTGGATCGAAAAGTTGTATACGATTATTGTGGCAATTGATATCGAATAGTACCGATGATACAAATTAGCATTTACTACTCACGCGATATTTTATAATGTAAATTGTATAATTTTATAGATAATAAATTTACCATATTTTTTATGGCTTAAATTGATTTACATTTGAAAATTATCTTGAGACGTATTAAAAATAATACGACATTTTTTTATTGATTTTAAAATATTTAAAATAAATTATTTTGACCATAAAATAGACACGTTTCGAATTGATTGGAAATTAAATTTGCGTAAGTTAAATTTAGTCGATACCTAAAGGTTAATTCTTCGATATCCGGATAAAAAATATCAAAAAATTAGATTTTTAATTTATGCTATGGTTATAATATTCCAATGGATAATAATTAAACATAGAATCTATAATAATAAAAATATATTTTCAAAAGTTTGGAATACACAACTTACGAAAAGAATATGAAAAACAATAGAAGTTTCTTAATTTTTAATTGTTTAAAAATAAGCAATTGCAGATATGCAAAACATGCAATATTTTTCTTTGTATTCTAGAAAAAGATTTGGCATAGTAGCCGTTGCCAAAATTCTGTGAAACTTAAACAGTAAATTCACTAATAATTATTTGCATGATTTGTTAACTAAAGTTATTAATGCCAGAACAGAAATTTTAATAAATATAATGAATCACTCGACACTAAAATATTTTATCGTAGTAGCCAACATATATTTCTATCGCCGCAATTGATTTCATCATAACCTGGAAGTCAGTTTCAGATTCCACTTACTTTTGGTACACAACTATTTCTTACATTATACGTTCCAGTTTAAATTATTTACTACGGAAAGTAAAAATGTTGTTATCGACATCTAAACGTAGCGTTAGATTTAAAATACCTGTAAAAAAATTTGAAGTATCGTTCGTTGAAATTATTTAGGACATCGTTGTTGATTCGAGTAGATCATTTTTATAGAATGAAACGAAAGAATTATAATTACAGTTTATTATCTTCTTTCGAAATAATTACACGAATGTAAAAAAATTTTAATACAACTTTGAACACCTTGTAAGTATTTTAAGTAAAAGAAATTCATTAAAATAAATAAATTACATCAAGATTTTTTATTCCCGTGATTCTGTTAAAAATTTTATATTTCAATGAAATTTAAAGTAACTTATCTCTACATTGTATTAAATAAATGATCAAATTGGAGACAGAATAATTTAATTATCACAAATCATTCAATTTCACAGAAAATGCTAATATCAATACGGTAAAACGTGTAAACGAATACAATGTGAAGAGTACGATAATATTTCTTCGAATCTAAATGTACTTTTATAAACTCGATAAAACTTAAATAAAAATATTATCTTATCCTTGTAGTTTTAAGACTTATAACTCTATAGATTAATGCGCATTCGTGCATAAAAACAACGAAAATCGAGCCTTGGAACGGTGAGAAGTCGAAGTTAACGAGTTCTACTCCCCGTGATTTGTGCGATCGAGGAGAAACACGCGAAAACTAACGAGAGAAAAAAAATGTTTACAACGATGTCGTCCGTTCAAATCAAGCAAAGAATAATTAAGAGACAAAAATATCTATAGCAAGAGAGTGAACGACCCACGAACGCCTGTTTACACACACGCGTGAGTACGCACGTATATATACATGTGTGTGTGTGTGTGTGTGTGTGTGTTGTGTCGTATGCGTGTTTGGCGCGGGCGTTTCTCCAAGTCCTTCCTACGCGATACGCACGAGCAAAAGCGCGAGATATCGAACGCAGCTCGGCGATTCGCAAATTCGATGGACGACGTCCTTTGTAATGTCGCGTGTTGTTCTTTGTGTCTCTCGTTCCCCTATTCTCTCCTTTTCGCTCCGCAACCCTTCCCGCTTCTCTCCTCGTCCGGCGCTTTCTTCTTTAACATCTTTTTTCTTTCGTCGTTGTTTTTAGTACCGATAATATCATTGATTTATCAAACGCTCGCAGTTTGCGCTCCGAAAAATTATTCATCCGAATAATTCGAACGAAAGAGGTAGATACGGTAATTTGAAAGAAATCTTTGATTGTAAAAGAGAGACGATGAATCGAAAGTTGGATCGTTTCATCTCGTTTCAAAAGTCGTACGAATAAAAAAAGTTAAAACCTTATTTTTATTTAAGTTTAACCTTCGTCCGAATCGATCTCGGTAGAAGTTGAACGAGGTAGAATTTCCGGAAAGCACCTGATTCAAGGTACGTAATTCTGACTTTGAAACTAAAATTATCCGGCACCGTCCGACTCTGGAAACATGGAAAGAAGAAGAAAAGTACAAGGTTGTCGTCGGCGCGTTAGGCTCCGGGAAAGCCTACGTAAAAGCAAAGTATCCATCGGCAGTATTGAAAAAGAGCAAGCCTCGACGGCAAACGGAGCCTCGGACTCTAACCGGAGGCGATGACAACGACTACGGATCGATGTCCGAGGTTGAGAACCTTCTCGTGGATTTACGACATCGCTTGCTGGATGATTGCTCGCGATTGTCGTATAATGCACGGCCTTGCCTCGTAAAGCCGACACGGACCGATGACACGGTGACGTCGTTCGCGCTCGTGCCCACGAAAGTCGAACGTTTGCTGAACGCGCGCGCGCCGCCTGCGACTTTATACTTGTGCGCCGAAATTTAATGGCCAATAAAGAGAGAGAGAGAGAGAGAGAGCGAGTGCGCATGTGTGCTAAAGAGACAGAGGGAAAGAGAGAGAGAGAGAGAGAGTCGAGCCTAGACTTCGCTCCCAGTTGCGACTTTTTATACTGTAATGGTTTGTTTTGATGGAGGGATAAGCATCGCTGTCCTTACAGGAAACACAATTTGTTTTTTTTTTTTTATTTATCACGCGTTTCGGTCATTCCTACGATTTTCCCTTCATTTTTACCAATATTTTACGTACTTTTTACTTTACAAGTCAGCGTTTATCGATCTTTATAAAAATTCATTCGAATCCAATTGCGTTTAGTAATTTCATTTTTCCTTTTTTCATCCCGCGACGTAAACGTTCTCTAAACAATTTACAATGTACTTTGAAAAACGTTCGAACGTATAAAGAAATTACCGTATCTGTACGAATCACTATTTTTTATGTGGTAAAAATAGCTTTCGTACAAAACACGTGTTTTCGACACACGCATATGTTGTACATTCGATTATATATAGTAATATTCTTTTATTCGAGAACGTACTCTTAATTCAATGCCGTTAATTATAATTTTCACAAATTTCTTATGCTTTTTAAATTAATGGACAATATCGAATAATATTTTATCAATGTTATAAACCCGATCGGTTGTTTTTATATTTAAGTTTCCTTATGATAATATCCAACGATTATTAATTTTTATTTTCGATAAAACGTCAAACCTCGTAAAATTTTCTATAAAAGTTGTGTATTCGATATACGAGCCGCAACAAAATTAAAAAAAGGAACAAATTTTTTTGAAAACACCTCGGTGTTATCGCTCGATATAAAAAATTGATAATTATAAATTAAATTCCACTTAGTAGAACGTTAAAAATATAAAAAAGTGGTGTTAACAGGTAAATTTAACGGACGTTAACAACAATATTAATAGTAACAATAATAATAGTAATAATAATAATATTCGTCAGTAATGAAAATAACAGTGACAAACATTTAGTTATCCGAAGCACACACTTCTCTTGTGTGTGCTGGCTAGAAAACTCGCGTCATCGGAGAGAACGTGAGCAATCTGCTTTTATTCCCGCCACTATCCATACTTTTTCTCCTTGATTTTTTGCGTTCAACGCCCTTTTCAACCTACATGTCGTTCGAATGATGGTAACGGAGGCCGGCTGACCAATAACCGACTCTCTCGCTAATCTTATCGTCTCCTTGTCTGTGCTTTTACGTCTCTCCTACCGAAAGTAGAAACAAAATAAGAACTACGTACGTATATGGATTTTTGTAGGCGAAGGTAGCAAAGATGTTTCTTAATCGACACTATTACATTCGGTACTGTAGGCAATGGACTTATTTTCAGTTCCTTACACGTAAATGGTGTACTTAAATTTCGCGTATGCAAAAAAAAATATACCTTCTCGGTTACAACTCGAGTACTGTTTCTTTCCTTGCAATTTCTATGCAAATATTTACACAATAATAATCTAACTAAAAATAAATAATCGCAAAATGTAGCGTATTTAAAATTTTGCATAACGTTCAAATTTTTATGCTAAGTAAATATGTAATTATAATTATCGTTTACAAATTCGTAATTATATAATGGTATGATGCTTTAAGTAATCGAGAAGCATAAATGAATTACTAAACTACGATATCAACATTTTATTATATACCGTCGCGCTTTAATATTCAAAAAATTATACTGGTATTACCGCTGCTAAGATTACACCTTAAATTTGTACGATTACCACTTGAAAAAAATTTAATAAAATGTTTTTGTAATACAAAATTATATAGATGAAATTATTATTCGTAAATTTTGTTTCCTATCGGTAGAATTTAAACGGGTTGTACAAACCAGGATTAAGGCCAAACGATAAACAATAAAGATACAAACACGTTAGATAAAACCATTAAGCTTTGATACATTATGTAGACCGTACGAGTATAAAAATGTTTCGAATAAATTGATTTGCAGAAATAATCATAAATATACTCAATTATTTAGTGATAAGCATAGGTAAAACGACAACTCTAGCTGCGAAAGCCACGATTATAACTAACCCATATATAAATGATTATATTTATAGATAGACACATTAGTACTCGCGTTATTACGGTAAGAAAACATTGTATCGATATCAAAGGCACAATTTTATTAAGGCCAAGTATATACATTTTTTCGTAGTAATGTAGAAACTGATAAAAATGTAATAATTTATCCAATTAAATTGTCGTTCAAAAATGCAGATAAAGTATATTAGTAAACTTAAACTATCTATTTCCGCACATAAGTCAAGTTTTACGGGAATTTTAGTACAATATTTAGTTGTAACTTTTTTTAAATAGATGCGAATGTTCAACTAAATAAATAGAGTTTTATAACATCTATTACGCTAAATTACTTAGTGCTTATTCTATTATAAAAAACACTTACCGAGAATCATAATAATTGTTATAAACATCAAATTTTATAAAATATAAGCTTAAACGTACGATGAAAAACTTTGTAGTCGTAAATACGAATTATCGATAATTACCGAGTGTACTTATATAAAATAAAAATAATTTGTACGCGTTGCGTATAGATGCGTCTTTATAAAACGTACATTGTTATTTTAATTAAATATTCTTTAAGAGATCGTTGCATAAAATTGTTTTTGTATAGACGTTTTTCAAATTAATACCGTTTATGAAAAAAAACAAAAAAAAAACAAAAAAAAAATTAATATTCCGCTTAAGAAATACATTTAAATAATACATTACAATTATATATAATTTTAATAGATTTTATTTTATATCGCAATATGTTTACAATCCTTCTTATCCGAATGTAAATATTTATCGAGTTATTGAGTTATAATGGATATTGCTATATTCTTATTGCGGTATAAAATGCGTAGGCGCCATTCATTTTTATTTATTCTTAACTAAAAGTGTATTCGTGTAGTCGATTCTTGCAGTTGTATAAAAAGAATTTTAACTCGATTTTACGATCATATTTTATAAATCTAAGAAAACGATTAAAATTTTATTTGAGAAATTGAATGTTCGTAAAAGTATCATAGTTAAAATAGCTGCTTTTATATTTTTATACAGATTTAAGATCGGGAGAAAAATTACCTCAAAGTACGAAAAATAGCAGAATTTTACGTTTATCGGTCAATCGAATGCATATTAATTCCGTGTAAATTTTAAGACAGATATAAAGTAGTAATAGCGCATGGTAAGAAAATAAGCCTTAAATACGTATAGGTTAGCTTTAATAAAATAAGAGTATCCATTTAAAGCGTCGAAAGGAGTCGGTAATGGTCGTTGCTTCTTTAAAAGCTGTACACGCGGAAAGAAATTCTTAAGAAAGTCTCGACGTATCCAGAGCCGAAAAATAGCTCAATGTCCCATTAACATCGTTCGGCGTGAATAATTCCACAATTTCCTCGCTAAAAGCACCCCTATGCTTTCATACGGGATCGCGAAAAGCTTCGATATCCATTGCAGCGTTTCTGTGGAAGCGAGAGAGAAGCGAGAGAGAAGCGAGAGAGAAGCGAGAGAGAAGCGACTCGAGGAAAAACGCGTGGACGAGAGCGTTGGGAGTTCCGTACGATTTGGAAAAGGGACGAGGAGCTTCGGCAGGGATGGTGGTGGAAGAAGGTAATATATGATAATGCCCTTGGGGTGGCGAAGAGCAGCTACGAGGGGGCTGTTGCTGCTGCTGCCGCTGCTTCTGCTGCCGTTGCTTCTGCTGCCGCTGCTTCTGCCACTACCGACGTACAATCGCTCGCCAGGGGTTGGGCGTGGTGCCCTGCTCGGCGGCGCTATAAGTACCCCGGCTCTCCTCGTCCTGCTCTCAGCCACCCCCACTCCCAGCCCTGTTCCTTCCCTCCTCCACCTCCTACTCCTGGTCAATACTTCGGGGCCTCTACACCGAAGCCCTGCATAGAGGCGGCGGCGTCGCGACGTCGGAATTCGCCCAGGCATGGCCGCCGACTTCTCTCTTTCTCTCGTTCTCGCTCTCGCTCTCGCGCTACGTCTATCGTAGGTTTATCGCGCGTGTATAGAGGCGCGCGCGATCCCGCCACTTAGCTACTCTTCTATACTCCGAAGCTCTGGAAAAACGCGGTGAGTAAGAGCTTATCGAGTTCCCGATGCTGCTGGGAAAAAGTAAAAAGACAGATAGTGGAAGAGGAACGAGGAATGTACGTCTGTGTAAGTACGTCTGTATGTGCGGGCGGACGCGCGCGAGCGTTGGGGAAGAGGAAGGGAGAACGGGAAGGTTAAGAGACGAAAAATTCCGTCTACCCGTGCGAGACGGATTTTTTCGAGTGTCGTCCGACGATGAGATTAGAGACGAAGAGGATGGAGTATCAGAGATACGAATACGTGCTTGGAGTAACCTGCTTAGAGTAAACATTCGAGATCGTTGATATTGGCTATGCGTATGTAAGAGCGTCTTTTATTGTAACGATCCACGTTTTTCGAGGTTTATTAGGCGACTTCCACTTTCCTTCTCAACCCGCGCCTTGCGTATAAATTTTAAATGAAAGAATATCCGTTCCTTTCGAAAATACGATGCAGAATCGGAGCACCACCCCAAGAACGGAAGGTATTTAAATCGATTCGAAGTTAGACGCGTTTATTATTTGGACGAACGACGTTGCGATCGAGTTTTCGCGAAGATAATACGCGATAAATACATTTTTTCGCGACTTCGCGACGGGCTCTTCGCTCTCGATTCGAAACGCGGAATCCGAACGATCGTATGAAACGCGTACGAATACGAATCGTATTTACGCCCGTTATAAAATTCAACTCGGATTCGAGATTATTCTTGGACGCACGCGATACGAAAATAATAATTACAAATATTTACTTAAAAATTTTTCAAACGAAACTAAGAAACGGAACGTCTACTACTAAATAACAGGATTTTTCGCAAAATGCTCCTCGCTAATAGCATCCTGCAACTACAATTCATAGATCATCAATATAATAACTTTGTACAGCGAAAGCGCGTAGCTATATAGAAAACCTCGGCGTATCTATATACAAAAGCTTGTCAATAATAATTCCCCGACTACGTAGTACCGACGTATGTTCGTACAGGTAAAACTTGTTTGCCTGCAGTAAGTCATAGACTTGAGTCAAGAGATATGCCTCCCTCTAATAATAGCGCTCTTACAGCTTTATTTTACAACGCACAAAGCCCATCAAATGATCGGCAAGTGGCTCGCTTTACGACTGCCTTTATGACAATCGCTCAAAAGAAAGACCTCAAGACGAACGCCGAGCCCCTGACCGGGCGTCGGGCGCATAAATGCATAAGCGATGAAGAATCGTAGTTTCCCTGTCTCTCCTCCTCTCTCCTCCACTCTCCTCCTCTCTCTCACACTGTCACTATCCGGGTGCACACCGTGTAATTATCTTCCGCACGGACCTATATCGACGTAGGCTGCAGATTGGCCTTTTCCGGCCTTCTTCTCACCGGTGCAATTACGCGTTCGGATATTTCTCCGCGCAAGGAACGACTACGGTAAGGCTTAATATTCTAATAGCCAGCCACATCGGAAGACGGAGGAAAGTCCGCGTGGGTAGGAGCACGGGAATAACGCGTACTCGAATGGAAAAAATGTGTACCGTGTGTGTGTATATATGCCTGGTGGAGGTGCCGTTCCTACCTAAATCATCGCACGCGTATTCCGCATCTCCTCGGTGAGGAGATAAGCTTCGTGTCTTGGATCGTACGCGCTGTGTGATTCTTTTTCGGCATCTGCGCTTCGAAGCGTGGATAAACGAGGGTTTCGTTTCGACGCCGCCGGAAATTCGATGGTGCCTACGCGAAAAATAAACTGCTTTCGAACCTTCCCGTCGGATCGCAACGGCGTATTCCATTCCTTTTCTTTGTCTTTTACGAAAATGACTAACCCTCGTTCGCTCATCGGCTACTCGTTTATGCTACGTCGCTTAAATTTCAGTTTCCCGCAGTCGTTATCTCTTACACGTCGATTTTTCGACTTGTTGGTTTTCTTGTTCACAAATTTCTTTTATGATTATTAGCGTCGCAAAGTAAATATATTTAAACGATAACCCAGAGTTTGGAAATCAACGATTTCACCAATCCTGTCAAGAATTTACTCCCCGTTATTATTTTTTTGTTTTTTTTTTTATTTTTTGTGTAAAACTATAATTCGATAAAGGTATAAAATTAATATTTTAATTAGCAAATTATTTCAATAAAATAACAAAATTTCGTTAATCAGCGAATTTATTTAAGTAAGTAAGACCATTGATTTTTTATTTTCTTAATAAACCTGTAAGTACTTCGTATAATACTACTCCGTATCAAAGGCAAATTATCGATTCAAAGAATCGAACGTAAAGAAAGCTTTTTAAGTACCGTTGAAGACTGAAAAAATTGTACGCGATAAATGTAAAAAAAAAACTGCTCCTATTATTAGTCGTTTTCCAAAGTTGAAACCATATTATAAACAACGTAAAATCTATTGGAAATTAAATCATTGATATTAATGTAAGGGAATAACGAGAAAGGTAGGAAATGTAAGAATCGTAAGAATCGTAAGAATCGTAAGAATCGTAAGAATCGTAAATCGCAGTCGCTGCTTACGTTTGGCAGAAGCGACGGAGAATTTTACGCGAACAGAGTAGTATAATATGTCCAAGTGCCTTTAAAAGCATTTTTTGTAAATGTAAGAGGAAATTTGGTTGATGGAATATACGGAATCGGTCACTACACGTTGTATATATCAAGCGTTAAGTGAAGGAGAAACGCAAGAAGCGAAACGCGAGTAGCGAAAAGAGGAAGACGGCGAAGAGGCAAAGCAGAAGGAGGAGTCCAGTTGTTTATTTGATGGCGCCATAAAAGGCCTCTTTATGTTTATCTCCCATTTAAAACGCTCGCATAAACTCGGCGACTGCACGCATACACCCGTACCATCAACCCGATATAAATCAGTACGCGAAATGGAACAAGTAGCACGCAAACTTTTTTTTTTCGAGACTTTCGATTCTGGTACGGGTGTGACTAAAATTTCAATGGAATTGTGTCGAGCCAATGCTCCTTTCCGACTAAATTATAACTATTTACAGTATTTTCATTGCGATATTTTAGCCTGACTTCTACAATTTGTTTTATCAACACATTTTAGGTTTCTGACAGTATTTTATTTCGATAATACGGTAAAATACACAAAGTTAATTATGGCCTTTACAAAAGCATTTGCAATAAATTTTAAAATAAAATGTTTTTTACAGAGTCTTAAAAGTTTATTACATTGAAAAGCCAAAGTAACAAAATAAACATGAAAGTAACCCATACATTTATATAAATAATCAATCCATAATAAAAATTCTGAAAATTTCATATAATTTCAAACTTTCAAACGTTTTATTTTCTTCGTTATTTATAATTTATCACATTCGGTTGATTAAAGAAATTTAGTATCGATCCGATCGACGATATATTTTTATTATTTGTGTAAATTCGTTCGGATCCAATTCAAATTCATGAACAAATAAATGAACAAATTATCAAAATCACTTAAAAGAACATAAACAATCTCAAAAATATCAAAAATTTTACATCTATAATTACTTATCGATACTTGAAACAAGTTGTAATCTATGGTAATAAAACAAAATCGATATCAATTATTAGTTTTCAAATTAATGGATTTTATTCCTTTTCAACAAAGAAAACTTTAATTATTCGATCGCATAAAATAATTTATACGCATAATTTTGTTAAAAACGATCGAAATTATTATCATAGACGGATATATTATTATTTTATTTTTAATCTATCGGTTAAATTTTATTGGAATCTCGACGAGTACAATATTTTAAAAGTTACGGTACTTCCTTCGATGTTTTTTTCAATAATACGTAAAATTTGGATTTATTACAGGAAACGTTTAAGAAAACGCAAGTAATTATTTTGTCCAATCCAATCGGAATTTGAATTCCTCCGTAGTTACGAAATTTGTTTAGCAAAATGTTGATTATGTCGCATAAAACGCTTCATTCGATAAACTTTCTTGTTACGTTTACAATAAAAACTTTTATTCGTCTCGTTCGGTCTCGCATCCACAACAATTAAAATTAGTATTCCACTCTCGCGGAGTAAACTGCTAAATTTATAAATTACATAAATTTCAGGCTAATAAATAGAAGGCAAGGATCGATTTCTTTAATTTCCTTACGCAATATTTTATACATCGTCGGTACTTTAAATTTCCGACTATCCTATATTTCACCGAACCGTCCATCCAAGGAATTCTAAATTTACAGTCTTACACCACCTGCAAATAGTTAAAATGAAAATAAAAAAAAAAGTACGTCGCATGCGCGTCCGTTCCGTTACTTCCGTGAAGCTCGGCAAACTGTCATAAAAAAAAGGATACATCTCGTGGAAAATGTCAAAACCGACACGAAAACCCAAACGGGAAAAGCCTTGGCAACGGAAGCAGGTACCGAAATAAAAGAGCGAAGGGTTGCGCAAGGGTAACGCAATTCGGTCCTGCGACCTTCGCATTCGAGAAAGAAAGAAAGAAAGAAAGAAAGAAAGAAAAAAAAAAGGCTGGATCGCCCCGAACACGCGGTGCACGATGCATTCGTGACGTTCGTCAAACCGCACAGTTTGAGAAAACGGGCGAAGGTCATCGGTGCCCCATCCCGGCTCTCCTTAAAAAAGGGTTGCTTTATGCGCGCACGCTTTACGAGCGGAAAACCAGCGTCTCCAAGGTCGCGTACGTGGGGCTTACCCGTTAACAACCCGGGGGTATTCTTTCCTCGTATTCCTACCGTCCCAGGTATCTGGCAACTTTTACGAGGGGGTGCAGTACTACAGTACTTACAGGCGACCTACACGCACGAATGCGGGAGCGATACTCGAGGCGACCTTGGCTGACTCAACCTCGTAAAGGGGTAATCAGCCTTTTCCAGGGGCCCGGAGGCCTTGCCAACTCGCAGTACCCGCGAGCAACCCGAGTTCCTAGTCTCCCTTGTCTTCTAGTTTCCAGTCAGCGGTAGTCACTCCACGCTCGAGGTTAGTCCAGGAAGCATCATCAAAGTAGCGAGACAAAGTAGCGAGACAAAGTAGCGAGACAAAGTAACGGTGCTTCGAATCCTGTGATTCTCGCGAGGATCCTACGTGAGTTGTCGCGTTGTGCCCGGCGACGTTCCGAGGGTTGGCTTTTCGGTCGGTGCGGGAATGGAAAACATCGTTACCGTTTCTCCTCCTCGCGCTCGAAATCACCGAACGTGCTTTTGCAAAGGTATGAAATTTCGTTGGTTGATAGCGCGTTACCGTATCTCCATGGAAAGTGCAACGTGAATAATATTGTGAGAACGGTGGAAGCGCCGTTTCCTTGTTGTTATAAGAATCATTGTTTCAAACCGATACCAGTGAGCTTTACAAGCGTTAAAAATATGATTTAGCATTATTGTAAACTCGGGAAAAATTATTTTCCATTCGTGCCCTATTGTCTGATAGACTTTGAAACGGGAACGTTCCCGTTTCAAAATAACAAATAGAGTTTACTTTTTCACGAACGGGCAATTTTTTTTCACCTTGGATCGCGTGCGAACATCTACTCTGTGTGTCTAATGAAACAACATTGTGTACCTCTCGAGTAATTATTTGCTTCGGATACTTTCTCCGTCGGAGAAAAAAACTTTTACGAAATTATAGTGGTAAGATAATAATGCATTTTGTTTTTAAATAATTTTCGCGAAAACGCTTCCCCCGTTCGTTGGTATCGGCGATATCGGACCGCGACAATTTTTCGCGATTAATATACAAGATAAAGAAAATCGTCGATACCCCTCGAAAATATAAGGTTCGATTTTAAACAATAAAATTTACAGTGACGGTCGTTCGGTATAAAATTTAATTCGATCTCAATTGATTTTATCGACGCATTCCAATCAGAAAGGTATTAATAAATACGCGCTCAACGTTAAAATAGTTTTTCGAAGTATTCCTTTGAATATAAACTTCAGTTCTTTACGATAAATCGCCTTGCGCGGGAAATATTTCTCACGGCAACATGGTACATAAACTTACTAATTACTGCGTCCCTTTAATGAGCTTTCTCGAAGGAGGCACGATCGTGAACATGAAAGAACCTCGCCTGTGTTCTCCAAAGATATTTTCAATCTCTATTTTACTTCGAAGTTATAAAGTAACATTATGGAGGGCCGGTCCCGTGGTCTGTATTAGTCCCGTCTCTCTCTCTCTCTCTCTCTCTCTCTCGATCTCTCCCTTACACTCTTTTGCTCTCGGGTACTTTAGCTCCGCCTTTGTGGTTTCAACTATTTGCGCTCCGGTTTCGTTGCGCCGGTCTCAGTTGTGTTTTACGCGGTTTATTATTGCTCGGAATCCGAACTCTTAACGTGGTTTGCGCGAGTCCTGAGACGTTTTCTCTCCGGAGAATGAAAAAAAACAAAAAAAAAAACGGAGAAAGAGCAAGAGAGAAGGATGAAAGTATAGAGACCGCAGTCGCGAAATATGATTCAAAAGTATTCTTGGGACATAGTCTCCAGTTCATATTTTTTTTACCGACAGCTCCAGTCGATTTTTTTAATCTGCGTTTCTTCGTAATTATATCGTGTACTTAATTAATTTTAGAGTTGAACGTACGAATGAAGATGTCAAAGGTTTCGAGATCGAAAGGAATATCGGTTACTTTAAAACCCACTCGATCGAATATTTTTTTCCTTGTTTTTTTCTTTTTTTTTATTTTGTTTGTATTTCGTTCGGTGAAGAAAATTAACGAAAGTTCGAATTAATCGTAAAATTATTTCCTCCGGTATAAAAAGCCAGCGTTCCTTTATTTTGACCAACTCGAGTAACTAAAATAATATCGCGATAGAGACCAGCTGTTTTTTTTTCTTTTTTTTTTTTTTTGATCGCTGTTTCAAAAAGAAAAAGCACGAAAATTATTAAACCGCGTAATTGGTAAAAAAGAAAAAATATTTATTCTAGAAAATTTGATGGTAAACGAGCCGCGAACGGTTGTCCTTGTTTCGATGGGATCCGAACGACGGGCCACGACCTAGAGTTTATCGAAGGAAACAATCGTTGGATTCGATCGGGGCAAACTCAGGGATCGGAGATATCGAGAGCTCGTTCGAAGCGCGGATACGAAAGACGACCAGTACCGAATTCTAAGAAGATCCCGAGGAGCATTCAGGTAAATAAAGCCGCGAGAAAGTAAGCCGGGACAGCGTCTGGTCCAGCGTCTCCGTCGCGTCCTCGCGAAATATTCCAAAATAGCGGATACACCGGAGGCGAGGCGACTCGAGGCGACTCGAGGCGACACGAGGCGACGCGCGCCGAGTCTTTAATGCCGTCGGAGGAAAATTAAGCTCATAAAAAAGAGATATATGGGCGCGTATATAATTTGCATTTTCATTGCTTCGCTGCCACTGTCAGACCGTAGCTCTCGCAGCCGTATATATTAATGAACTGCACTCGCGTAGCCGAAAGAATATGAAAAGACTAGCTCACGGTAGATAATGACAGAAGCCTCTCCTCCTCTCCTCCTCTCCTCCTCTCCTCCTCTCCTCCTCTCCTCCTCTCCTCCTCTCCTCCTCTCGCATTATCTAACGACCTCGCGTTACGTTGATGCCGATTATTTCTGTACTTTCTTTTATGAAATTCGTATAACATTAGTAATCTCTATGATAATGAGCGAGATAACTGCTATAGTAAATTATTTTCCTGAAATGTTGGCAAATTGTCTAGTCGCTGGTTAACATATTTTTGAAAGTGTAATGTTTATTAAGAATTTATTTAGTGCTCTTAAATTTAAAACCGGTACGGTATAGAATTACCGATTTTGTTTTTACTTTCGTATTTATAATCGGTAAGGCTATACGCGTAGCAATTTGGTTTATCGGGATAGGCGCATTAAAATTTTCAGGTACATTCACTCAATAAAGAATATTTATCATGTTATTATTACGTACGCTTACAATCTACTCGACTATTACAGAAATAATTACCTTTGGCGAATATTTAAACGAAATTGACTTTTATTGCCTCGGAATATTTTCTTTATTCAAATTTACATAATTTAAATAAATCTCTGGGTAATTAAACGTTTACGCGTTTGTAACCGTTATTATATTTATCTAAGACTCGAGACATTGTTTTCGGGTTTAATAGCCCCTTACAACTATATCCGTTAAGTAATAACCGAAGCAGCCTTTATAATTACAATTGCATTTTATAATTACAAAAAATAAATCAGGGTATTGTTTTCACTGTAAACGTTCCGTGAAAGCGTCGCTTCGAAGGATTCCTTCCTCGTTTATTTTTATAAAAGACCTTATTCTTCGATGTTTTTTAAAGTAACCGAATATTGTTTAAACGACACCGCCGACAGCTAATATACAATAAATAAATCTCCCCGAACAATACACGCGTTTCGCAACCTCTGCTCATTTACATCTTTCCCAAAGGAAAAAATTCTCCCTCGTTCTGGAAAGAAGAACTACTCGGAGCGATCGAGTCTATAAGAATCGAGCGATGGAGTCGCCTCGGGCTGAGTTCGTTTTCTTCCGAATCTTCCTTCGTTTTCTCAAACGACTCGGCGGTCTCGGTAACAACGGCGTTGTCGCGCGTCGATTGCTCCGAGAAGCGCGAAAATAGCGACGCGGGTATTGTGCGAGCGAGTATCCACTCGGCGAAGGAAAAGAAGGAAAAGAAGGAAAAGAAAGAAAAGAAAGGAAAAAAGGAAAGAAAGGGTCTCCTTGGACAATATTCATTTACTCTCGGGCGAGAATGGCGGGCGAGTGTAACGCGCGCGCCATAAGAGCTTATATCCGCCGTCTCTTCCTCTCTTACTACTTGTTGGACACCATGGCTCCATAGCTCCATGGCTCGATGGCTCCATGGCTCCATGGCTTCGAAGGGCGGCACGGATGGCTCCTTCTCCGTTTCTCTCTTGTGCGCCAGCTGCTCCGTCTCCCTTTCACCTCGGCCATTTTTACCGAGCGTCACCGGAGAGATTCTCTCTCTCTTTGTCCCTCTCTTCTCGCTGCGGTTACAACAGTTAGCTCGAACCTGGAGGAGACTCGTCGTGCAACTCGAATCCGGATTCGCCGTCGTTTATTCTTTCTTTCTTTCTTTCTTTCTTTCTTTCCTTTAGCTCGCGGCTCGAAGGTCGAAGGAGAGGAGCTCCGGCGCAGAGAGAGAGAGAGAGAGAGAGAAATGATTCATCCACAACTATTCGATTTTTTTCCTCTTTTCTTCTGAGTTAGTTCGGAGAAAGAGGAACAGAAACAGTCAAAAGGTATGTTAATATCCCGAACAATCGATACTCCTCCAGGGATTTTCGTTCCAGGAGACTGAAAATATTAATTATTTATACGGGCTGATCGATGTAATATCTCGCCGCGCTGTCGTTGCTCGTTCGATCAATCAGAATTTAGCTGGCGATCGACGGCGCTCGGATTGGATTACAACGAATTTCTGCCTTGATGAACGATGATTGTTTCGAGTACGCATAATCGTGACTTATTGAAATTTATATTCCTATTAGCGAGAAATGGTTGCGATTATTGCTTTCGATCAAATCGATAAACTTTTTCTTTTCTTACTCGATGAACCGAATCGCTGGAATTTATATAACGTATTTCTACATCGATAAAAGTATAAGAATATAAGAATTTACCTAAACTAATTTTTTAAACCAACTTGCGCCTAATTTTTTCCTTTTCAAAATTTTATCCCTTTATTTTACAAATATCGACGATGCGCTCGATCGATTATTTCATTTAAATAAATGATAATGACTATTAAAGATACGCCGAGCATTGATTCATTTTTTAATGGTCGTATAATCGAAATTTTTTCTCTTTGTTTCGGCTCGGCGTATTTTCGATGCATTAACGAGTTAATTTTATTAGAACTTGTTGCGTTTATATTAATATTAATCGATGCGAACGATCAATATTCGCGAAACGTATTCGATAAACTACGTTACATTTGATTGACGAATCGAATAAAAAATGTTTTTTATAATTAATTCATAATGTAAAAATACAATGTTAAACTTTGCATTTTTAGATAAAAGTACACATACAAAAGTAAACATTTAATTGCTCTTTATCCATAATTGAAAGTAAAAAAATTATTTCCGAAGTCGGAAAGTTTCGATTACATGGTTCCAATATCTGCAGATAAGTAGAGTTAATGCAGTAGTAAATGGCCAGATAAGGCCAGTAAAACCGGGTTACGCGACATTTTTATGTACTAAAAAAAAAAAGAAAGTTTTAAAACTGTAAATGAATTTTAAAGCATCTTTTTCCAGTTTTTAAAAGCATCGGTGTAATTTTACGATTATTTTTATTTTGGCTTTTCTTATTTCTTTTACCAGTAACTAATAATTTACAACTAAAGCATCTCTATTTTGATAAATAGCTTCATCCTTTCCATACGTTATTTTTTGAGAAATCGGTAAAATTTTAATCGTTATCTGTAAAAACTACAAATTTATTACGGATAGTAAAACGAGAAATTAAAAATAGATGGGTTCGCTTACTGTTTAATTATCATGCTATTTTTTTCTTATTACGTCAGTACGGAAAAATAAACAAAGGGTAATTTAAAATAACTTAGAATTACATTTTGTTATCATTCATTTTTACGGTACCTACTTAACGGTCTTACATACGCACGTACTTGAAGCGAGCTTTTATGAATTTGTAAGTACAGCAAAAGCTAGACGTTAATATTTCCGGAACTTTGTTACACGCGTAAATATATATATATATATATATGTATGTATGTATGTATTTATATATGTGTGTACGCCGCCTAGGAAAACCAACTTTGTTTTCTTTCCTCGCGAGTTCAGTGTGACCTGTAGATTTTTCCGGAGATTAAAAGAGAACGGTATACATATATTACTATAATTAAATACTGGCGCAATTTTTAATGCACAAATCGCTCCTCTCTTTGATACATCTTCTGCCGAGAAGGATATTGTGCAAATACTTTTCCGTTATTAGTAGTTATTACCATTTACAATGCGCCATTACTGCGGCTTCTTCGCACTCGAGCGTGAAGTTATATACTTGAATACTACACAAAGAGCGCAAATATATTTTAACTTTCCAATATCTAGTATAGTTGAATAGCTAATGCTGTAGCAACTACCATTTAAACTCGTACGAGAGCTTTTTCGAGATAGCAGAAGCTATATACAGAGATATGGTAATAACTCTGGTATCGTTCATTTTTCAAAGTGCATATCTGGTTTCGAATAATTGTAATACGTGTTTCTTTTTTTCTTTTATTTTTATTTTAGATAACATCGATTAATTTCACTTTATATATTTTGAATAATTATAAAAAGCGATCGATACATTATTTGCGTTCACCATTTTTTTTATCGCGATTACAACCTCTCCTGCTTTAAATTATTTTTTTGAATCGTGTATTTAATTAAATTATATTCTTATAAAAATTATCGATCGAACGTTTATTTAAATTCAAAGTTTCGATATAGAAACTTGAAATAAATATAGTAATCGATTCGATACGATATTATTTATAAGTTGAATTTATGCCAGAATAGTATTTTATTAACGTACTAGAAAGAAATATTATCGATTAGTATTTAGAAATTATTTAGATACTCAGATTTATAATGTCATACGCAGACTCGCGTAAACATTAATTATCATAAGAATCCAAGCGAGTTAATTAAAAATAATTTACATAATGTGACATTACGAAGGAGACTTTTATGCGTACGCATAGTAATACGAATGTAATTTAATACACTATAAATAACTATCGATACTTTTATATTTTCAACTGTTTTTGAATAAATATTAATTTAATTTAATATATATTTATTTATATTCGTTACACGCTTGTTAAAATTTTGTAAAAATATATTCCTAAACGAAGCGAAATAATTTGTCCGGGAAATTATTATCCGCTCGGAGGGATCGACTCTCGAGTAACCTTGAGATACGTTACACGAAAATCATGCAGTTTGTTTTTTACAATGGGAACGTCATTCGTTATACGAAAGTTTTTATTCGGTATATAAACAACCTATTTGAAAAACAAGGGTCACCGTTGGTATCGAGCGAACGGTATTATGCATCGAGCTCAATACCCCGAAACAAAGAATGTAATTTTTATTTCATTCCGTATCGCGCCGCGAAATAATCCTCCCACCCTCGCATATCCATTTAACTCCGAAATTCGCAAAATGCGCGCGTAGGTGTCGAGCGTATCATAAACAACACGCCCGGCTGCAATTAGTGCACGAAACCGAGTTCAGAGGGTAGAACCGTGTCATGCACACTCGTTGCTCACCCTCGAATCCAAATGCGGTACAGGGCGAAAGCCGAGGGTTACGACTGGACGGAGGAGGAAATCGGAGGCTCGCGGCTAAATATCAGCCCATAATAAATATGTCACGTGGGCCCAAGATGCATCGAGTTTCGCTTCGGGCTCTTTTCGTGCATAGTTCCTCGGTTCATCCATTCTATTACATATGGTGGTGTATCGGATAGACGTCGAGAGCGAGAGCGAGGGAGAGACGGAACGAGAGGGAGGGAAACACATAGACAGACAGGCAGACGGACAGCGGGAGGGAGAAATGGAGGAAGCCACAAGCAGGATTTATCAGAAGCCGCGTAACTTTATGACGGCCTGGAATAGCTTTGAGCACGCACTTAACTGACGTCATTTAATGAAAGCCGCATTAGTTCGAGTTATTCATAGAATTTTCCTCTCGTTTTTATATACGCGTACGTGGGTCGTTTCTGGTCGCGCCTCGTACTGTCGTAAATATGGGCATGTACATATATATAAATTATAAAGGGTGTTTTGTCCATTCGCCATTTACCGATAATGGAAACAGGATTTCGGACGAAGATTATACGCTGCGGGACGAACTACTTATTTGTATTCTTCGCGCGAAAATTTTCCGTTTCATTACGCTTTTATTCCTCGGTACATTCGACTAATTGGATTCTCAAAGTTTTTCGCGAACGGGCGAAAATTTCCCGTACATTTGTACACTCTTGGATACTTATAGGTAAAAATTACGCGAGTATCGAGGACGGGGTTGAAGTTGCCGAGTTCTCTAGTCGAACGTAATAAATAAGTGATAGATAAACGACGAGAGCTCATATTTTATTAGACAAAAGTTTCGTTTCGGTTTTCGGTATTTTTTTCGATGATTTCGGCTAAGCTAAACGAGGTATATTCCACGCTCGAATATCTTTTGGCAATACTATACAATGAAGCGGCACATAAAAAGGCTCGAATATCAGGACAACTTAAATTTGCAATTTACGATCCGTGTATATTCGAAATTGTGGAATGTAATCTCGGGCACTTAAAAAAAGTTTGTATCACAAGTGTAGGAAAATATTTTACGTTTATCTGTACGGTGACGTTTGTCGAGCGCGCGGAGAGTAAAGGGCACGAAAAACATTGTTTGGATAAAGCCGTCATTAGAGAGCACGAAACGGACCGTCGTAAGGCCGTTTAAAAAAAGGAACAGCGTTTCCCTCGTCGATCCCCTTCCACCGCGTCTCTTTCCTTCGATAGCAGAATCCGGTATACGTATACTCGCGTTCTTTCGGTTGATTCCGTGAACTCGCAAAAAGATATCTTATACAGCGACTCCGAAGAACATCAAAATATTAAGATTGGGAATATGGCGGAATTAGCTGCGCGTAGTAGAGAATCGGAGAAAGGGAGAAAAAGGGAGAAAAAGGGAGAAAAAGAGAAAAAAAGGGAGAAGAATAGAGGGGGGGGGGAAACAAGAGTAAAAAGTCGAGATAAAAGTATAAGTTCGGTCGATGCGGCGTTGCAGACCATCGGAATACGGGAAAAAGGGAGAGAGAGAGAGAGAGAGAGGCTTCCCGCTCGAAGAAAGAGATGGAGAGAACGCTCGCTCAAGCTCCCTTAAACCCCGTAAATTACGGAACTAACGACCCCAATGGCCGGGGTAGAGCGACAATTTCGAACTGGAAGCGCGCTGCGAAATCGCGCGCGAGCAAGCGTGCTTGGGTCTCCTCGGAAACGCGGAGCGAGGAAAGGCTGTAAAAGGGATGAGAAAGATGGAGAGAGAGAGAGAGAGAGGGAACGAGAGAGGGAACGAGAGAGAGAGAGAGAGACGAGAGAGAGAGACGAGAGAGAGAGACGAGAGAAGTGAGGAGGCTGAATGGCGGATCGCGCGAGGCCACGGTCGACCGAGAAAGGGAAAGAGAAAGATGGAGAGTGTGGGAGAGGAACCAGACGAGAGAAAGAGACAACCGTGGAGGGGAAAGAAACAAGAGGCAGGAGGAGGCAAACAAAAAGAATGGAGAGACACACTGACATCGAGGGAGTATAACAATAAATAAAATAAGGAAGTTGGACTGGGTATTAATGTTCGGTAAAAACGTTTCAGATAACTATACATTTGCAGTTCTTGGGATATGGAAGGTACTTCTATTTTTTATTTTTGTTTTATTGTGTTTGTATACAGAAAACTGATACCTTACCATTTCATAAAATACGTTTTTAATTGAATTAGGAGTGTTTTAATGGGTTTTAATGTACTTTGTGTGAGTAACGAATTGCTAAATTATTGTGTTTTTCTCGGAAGGAAAACATAAAAACGTATTCATATTTTAATGCCGAGATGGAAAATGGAAAAGTATTTTAGTATCGCTGCCTATTGATCAAACGAAGGCTCAACTTATCGAAAAATGAAAGATATCGAAAAGAATCTCGAAAAGAATCTCGAAAAGAATCTCGAAAAGAATCTCGCTAAAATGTAAAATGTAATTGAAAATTAAAATTGGTTTTATTAAAATGTATATTATCCCGATGCATAATTATAGCTAAAAATCGAATGGCAACATATTGCAAAATACCCTTACGTTACAGCCTTACGGTCGTATCGCTAATCTTGTAATATTTCGAAACGGCTTACATGAATTTCTTTGTAAATTATCTTACAACCGATCCTTGAAAAATATAAGATTGTGTATTTATTTTTAAAATACGTAAGCCTTTTTAAACGCTGCGCTCATAGTAAATAATAGTAACGCGAAATAACTCGCGTACGATAAAATTGCTTCGATACCGTCGTACATTAAAATACAGCGGAGAATGTTTTATCGCGAATCAATTTTTATACAAAAATGTGTGGAAACGCTTATAAAATTACACACGGTTATTTTGTAACTTTCACTTATAAAACAAGCCAAGAAGATACTTAAAAAATTACAATCCTGCGTTCGAATTTATTCCAACGGGCTTTTACGCGATAAAAAATATTTCAAACGTTAACATCTTATTTAACGTCGTTTCGATATTAAAAAAAAAAAAAAACAAAAAAAAAAATGTATTCGGTACAATACGATTGTTATCGCGAGAACCATATAATTTAATTGGTTAAAATATCATTCGCTACTTTCGATTACTTTACGAATAATAATGCAAATTGAACGACTTTAGGTTGCAAATATTTTTCACAACCGATATTCGTTTCGAGTATAAATTGGTATCCGTATTCTCGAAACGATGAAATTCAATTTTCTCGGATTAGAATTCGTTCTGAAATTTGTCGAAGTAGCATCGAATCTGATAAGAGAATAAAAGGACAGACGTAACGGTATATTTTAATAAGAATCCGGATCGCGTATAATATACGCGTGTCTCGCGTATAAGAAAAAAAAAAAAAAAAACGTTCGCACTAATATCGGTACGCTAGGATAATAGACGTCGCAAGAGAAAGATGGAAGTTTGGAAAGACTCGAGTTTTTGGAGAGGGGCGGTGCCATCCTCTCTCGCCGGATCGTTGGAGTATCGCTCGCGGAGGGCCTCGACAGTCGAGCGAGATTAAACAAAAGCACAAATTCGAGAGCGGGAGAGGAAGAGAGAGGAAGAGAGAGGAAGAGAAAAGAGAAAAGGAGCGGTCGCGGTATATGGGGTGGATTATGCGCTCTCGCTCGAATAAAGATAGGGCAGACTGCGCAAAGTGTTTGTCTCTGATCTTATATTCACGTTGAATTTTAGCTTCTTTCTCTGCTGTGAAAGGCCAAAATTTAATCCAATTGTATAGCGCGTATTTCTTCATAAAGGTCCCCCTCTAGGGTAAATTATTTATTCGTTCCTTTGTATTTATAACAAATTCATTTTCATGATAATGTAATACGTACGAAACTCTCGACGACGAAAAAAGTAGAGAACGATATTTGTTTTTTTTTTTTTATTTTCTTTATTTTTAAATTCAATATTCTCGCGTTGTAAAGTCTCGAGTCGTTTTTAGAAACGATAAACCACTTTATTAGAATTTAATTAAATTTATGAAAATTATATATTTATTTTTGGGCGAATCTTCGGCTCGGCGAAATTCGTTGTATAACTCGTATCGAATAAAGCAGCGATCGTTTAAAGTTAATCGCAAATATTTTACGTCGCTCCTTTAATTTTATATACGATACGGATATTTTAAAAAGTTTTCCCGTTTAATTTTTCCGAACGAACTTTCTTGAACAAGGTAATTTAGCCAAGTTTCAAAATTCACGAGAGCACCGGAGCTAACGAAATTATTTCGTTGCATCAATGGAAAATTGCGTTCGGGAGGGGAAAAGGCGTGCACTCTTGAGATTTCCACGAGACAAGGAGAAATCAAATAAGGAGATCCGAGGGTAGGCAACGTCGGCTTAAGCGCCGAGTAATTAAAGAGAAAAATCTGGTCTATAGCTGCTATGATCTTCCGCTCACGAAAAGAATAAAGGCGGACCCAGACGCGTAAGATTAAACAAAGTGGATGGAAGCTGCGCAAAAACCTCTTACCGGCTGTACGCACCGAAAAGTTGGACGTGCTACCGTACAACTTAAATACCAACAAGATAAGGAGAAAAACCCTTTCTTCCTTCAAAGTAATTCCCTTTGCTTTCCTTAAAGAGCTTCTCTCTCTCTCCTTTTCTCTCTCTAATATTGCATCGCCCTCTACGCCGTCTCTTTCTATTTTTCCTGGGTTCGCAACGAGTTCGCTCCTTCCATTTCGCCAGCTGTATTTTGTTTTCCTTTTTACGCGTTTTGCACCTATACATATTTTCTAGCAGAAGTCCGATGGAAAAAGAGAGATGAACAGACAGACAGACAGACAGAGAGAGAGAGGGAAAGAGCGAAAGAGAATGAGAAAAGAAAAATGTTCGTTCCTGCATATAAAGTGTAGACGAAATAAGCCGATTGCACCATTTTACAATCCCTACTCCCGGTTAGAAAGAACATCTAGCTCGTTTTCGGTTTTACTCTCTTTCTAGTTTCTTACCCTTAACTTCGTATTGGACTTTGTATACGTAAGTTAAGAGGTCGATAAGTTATGAAACTTGAAAATGAAAACATTCGTGTATCGTATTTAACAATTTCTATGTAAAACCGTAAATAGAGTAATAACCGTACGTCTACAAAATTTCGATATTTATAGTTTTATGCTCGATTATAAAGTCGTAAGTACAAAAAAGCAAATTTTTTTTTTAAACATTTTCCGTAAATTTATTTTACAAGCTAAACAAAAAAATTAATTCATCGTAATTCGATAAATATCTGCATCGGTTCGTTCAAATTCGAACAAATATTTTTCAAAATTCTATAATTATTGGTGACGCGTTCGTTCTTATATAAAATACGAGTATTTCCAGAATTTAAGCAAAAAACGTAAATAAGAAATCAAGTCTTTTAAAATAGAAAAAATTTGTCGAACGAAACTTTAGCTCGAAATTAAGCAATTATTTTTAACGCATAGATATCGTTAACATTTATATCACTTGGTAATATTTGTAAAAATAACTTTTACCCAAAGAGTGCAAGTTTAAAAGTCATCGAGTACAAAATTAATTACCATATACACGAATCCGTGTCGTATATCTTCTTTGATCAAGATTCGGTTTTAATAGTCCCGAGTCTACTCTAAAAGTTAAATCCGGATAAAATATTCTACATAATTTTTCGCCGGAGTTAAAAAATATTTGGTTTAATATACGTAATACGCATCGATATCACCGGTACTAAATACTTTTTCCATCAGTATAAATTTGAAAAATCCGAAACCCCTACTTTCTACCTTCTATCTCGACGATTTCGAAATCTGTATTCCGAAATCGTCCGAAACGCCTCGAAAAATCTCACGGCTCACGCATACGCATACAAAGAGCGTACGGTGGTAAAAAGTGCCGAGACAATTTTCAACTTTTCCGTAACTTCTTTTTCTATTTCTTTCTGCCCAGCCTAACGAGAAATTGCCACAAAAGTTTTTCTCGCTAAAACCTCCCTATATCCCAGATTCCGGAGAGTCACCGGTACGGATTTCAGGAAAGTGAGACGAAAGTTGACGACCTTTGACGCGAGGAAATATCGAGGGAGCGAAAGAGAAAAAAGGTGTCGAAGCGCCGGCACCAAGAGCAGCGGCAACAGCGGCAACAACATCAGCAACAACATCAGCAACAACATCAGCAACAGCAACAGCAACAGCTGTCACGCCTGCAGCGGGTCTTTCCTCGAGACGACGAGCGTTTATCACGAGACGCCAGACATTTCTTCTTGGAAATGAGTTTCTTGCGTGTCTCGAGACACGCATGTACCTTTCGCGGTTTTCCGAATAGACGCGTCAACGCGACAATCGTACCCATGCGAACACGGACCTTATTATAATTATTATCGTTGAAGTCGTTTCGCAGGTAGACGAAGCTTTCCGAGTTGCGCTTTTAATAGTTTCGTGCGAGAGCAACTCGCGATACGGTGTTACGTGTTTATCGTTGCAGGGGCGATTTCCTCTGCCAATCGGAGTAAAAGTTGAGCATTAATGGACTTTGGACGGATAAATTCCCGCACTCGACGATATTCCTCGCGTTAGACCCGCGTTAGACCCGCGTTAGACCCGCGCTAGACCTGTTCGCGAGAAAAAGCTTACGCGGACAAAAATCTGTCCTCCTCGTCGGTCGATGGATTCGATTAGCGATAATCGAACGAGTTCGCGCGAATAAAGCACGATCGAGTGATAATTTTTTCCGAGGATACGCTTAAGAAGAAACGGAGTTTATCAAAAAATTAATATAGTCGGAATCCGACGAATGCCTGAATATCGATTCCCGTATGCGAACGTACGCGTCGATCGTGCGGTGAGAAAATTAAAGAAGGGTAATGGAAAAAAATTTGCGGGAGATACAAAGAAAACGTGGTTCGTGCTCTCGTGAAAACGATAAAAGTCTCGTCGCGATGAGTCGTTCAATACCTACAGGAACCCAGGAAGCCACGTCGTTAATTTACTTTGACGTTCATAGCTCGCCTTCGTCGGTCACGACATTCTGCCGCGATGATAATAAATAACTTACGACAAACAAGGCCTTCATCTGACGTAGTCTAGGTGCTAATGTCGGGCTCCTTTTTTCTTTCCCTCACTCTCTCTCTCTCTCTCTCTCTCTCTCTCGTGCTCTTTTCTGACTTCGCGAGAGTCTCGCGCGACCTCGTAAAAATGAGAGAAGCGGCGCGTGTTTCACCATTTGCACGAGCGCGCGACGATCGACCCCCAAGTGCCCATTAAACGAGGTCGTCCTTTTATTTTTAGAGCGCTCGTGAGGCATAGTAGAATGCTTAACGATTATTCGCACATGATAACACGCGAGAGGAATTATGTAAGTTGCAATGTCTGCCGTTTCGATCACGATCCCAAGTAAATAGCGTCGATTGCCGATGAAAAATAAAGAATCGGATGCGTTTAAATTTGATTTTCGATTTCAGTTTGGGCTGCAAGAAAATTTGGCGTGATTTAATTTTTTACAATTATCGATAATTTATCGATATAATTTTATTGCTTGTTTACGCGCTTGGCAAACGAACAACCGATCGTTAAGAAAAAGATACCAAACGTCGCTTTCGAATACATTTTCATTGAAATTAAAATATTATTTTACGAATCATTGAATTCAAATTCAAGCTTTAGTATCAAGAATATCCATAAACGATATTATTTAAAATTATAACAATCGTCGTGACGCTTTGTACTAAATTTGAATGAATTTTCAAATTTAATCGTTATTGATAAAAAAACTGTTTTGGAACTTACGTAAATTTGTTTTTACGTAAACCATTTATTAAATTTTGGAGAAAACATAAAAATATACCTTGGAGTTTGGTATACGCATCGAGTCAAGGAATAATCCATGCATCGCAGATTTTGTACAACTCGTCTATCACCTCGTTACGAACGGATCGTTGTTCGCGCGTTGGTTACAACGAATACATACTAATGCATCGTAAAATAGAGTACCATAAAAAATTTCAATATTAAAAAAAAAAATGAAAAACGCGTTCGTCAAGGATGAAATATTTGGAAGGTTCGTTCTCGATGGACGAGATCGTTGATAACGCGTTCTCTTTAGTAAAATTCAGGTACATCCGGTAAATAGAACGATCTTTTAGATTCATCGCGTCGCGAAAAAATTAATCGCACGCGATACAACGACTGTAACATCGTCGTTTAAAAGCAACTATCGTAACCCAAAGCGTAGACGTTACTACGTTACTACACGGCTTTCGTAATACGCAACGGTCAACGCATACACGAGAGGATCGTTTCTTTTTTCTAAGCGTACGATACGACTCGCGATAACCAGCTGAGCGAGTGTGTAAGTGTATAATAGACGGTACGCGAGCAGAAAAAATATGAGATAGCACCGAGAGACAAAAAAAGCCTGTTATATACGAGGCCTCAAACCTACCACAATCATCGTCATCGTCGTCATCATCGTCATCATCGTCATTATCGTCGCTCCTCGGGGTGCAGATGTCCGGTTCATCGCCGCGTACACGCATAATCGCGTTTCTTACAACCGAGACGAATCTTGGAGACGATTCGACGAAGGGAGACACACGATCCAAATGTCCAAAGGTAATCGCGCCTCTTTGTCACGTAGTCGAATCGAGGTAGACAGTCCGAAGGGAAGCTTCCCGTCCAATCGTGGATAATTCGGTTAGGTTTTCTCGTTCGAAGATTTCGACCTTTCCTGTTCCACTTCTCCTCCCGTCGTAAATTCTCTTTAATTTTTGCATTCTTACGCGACGCGATCACCGTCCTACCTTGCATAAATATATCTTGGCGCAGTCTCGTACGCGTACACATGCATGATAAATACGCGGGCCACGAACTCGTTCCGTTACCTCCCCGATCTCCTCTCGACCTACGGTGCAGCTCACGGCGAGACCTAGCCCGTTTTTATTAGATTTAACCTAACAAAATATGCAAATTACGGAGCGTACGCTTCGTCGTGGGTTCTCGTGAAAATGCGAGAGGGAGGGAGACGAGAGGAAAGCGAGAGGAAAGCGAGAGGAAAGCGAGAGGAAAGCGAGAGGAAAGCGAGAGGAAAGCCGAGACTCGAACGGAGAGGAAAGCGAGACGGAGGACTGTAATCCTCGCCTACGGGAGATTACGGAAGGACGATATGCGCGAAGCTGGCGAGTAAGCCCTGCAAGCAAAAAAGCTCTGCAAAAAAATCTATGGTAAGCCGGTATGCGAGCGGCGGGCGTTGCTTTATACGTGTCTGCGAGAGAAAATGTTTTAGTTTTTGCACTTCTCTGGTAAATATGTATATACTGATAAGCGAGTTCAAAAATTGCTACGATGTTATGGGAGAAAAAGGGTTTGGCATTGCTTGCGAAAAGGCGGTTTCCGGATTTTATGGCACTACCAACGTAAATGTTTCAGTAGTGAAGAAAGTATTTGTTTGCCATAAATAATAAATTTTATCATTTTCGAAGAAAATCTGATTAGAGAGACACCTGGTGTTTTAGAACACCAATTTTCACCTTAATTTCCAATGTATTTTCTATTATATTGTTCCACAAATAATACTTTACTTTGCTTTGGATAACGGGGAGAAATCACTGGTTGAAACACCTTTTACGGGATTTCGCGTATTTTTTTTTTAATATTTCCAGAATCCGTCCGTATCCCAACCCGCTAAAAATATTTCGAGAAATCCATCCGAAATCTAGGACAAATTATAAATTTCGATACCCGATACGAAGAAATTTTCGATGAAAAAGGTTTTCCCACAAATTTGATCGCAAAATATAATTGCAAAATATATTCGATAAATTTAAGATACTTTACGAGACCCTTTCCCGTAAATCTATAATTTATTCGCAATTTACCGATTCTTGTTAAATATATTTAAAATCAATTCGTACGCGTTCGAAGGAAATTGAAAGTTCGCGTAACGTTTTAACAATTATACTTTTTCGTTAACGTTACAACAACTAAGAAGTTGTTAAGAAAGCGATACGAACGAAAGACGGAATAAAGTTTCTTAACGTTTTCGTTATTTTTGCCGCTGAGCGATGTTTCATGCTTAAGCATCTCGTTTGCATAATTAAATATAAAACGACGATACAGATTTATACAGGCGATAAAAATATTATAAACAATTTCTAAAATCTAGTTACAAGCGATGCATGCTTTTTAATTTCAACGTAATCGCTTCTTTACGATAAAATAGAAGTTAAGTCTGTATCGTAAAATTGCAATAAGAGTATATAAACGACTGCGAAATATTTAATATCCAATAAAAGCTTTCTTGATCTTTCATAAACATAATACATTTAATTTTTCCTCCGCGTATTCGCGTCTGGCTTTTAAGCTCCTTCCAAGCATACGAACGTACGGAGAAACTCGTGCCTCCGATACCGATCAATAATCCATAGAAATGCCACGCCAATGAAGGAAGGGGTGGGATGACGGCCCATGTGCAAGCGTGGGCTAGGAGTCGAAGCTGAAACGAAGCTGAAACGAAGCTGAAACGAAGCTGAAACGAGTCACGCGTCCAATAGAACTTGAATTTTTGCGCGAATGTGTTCGTGCGTGTGGCAAACGCGAGGGAAGATAGGCCGAATAATTTACGCGAATGCGCGATTATATATGCCGCGCGGCTTATATGGACAACGCAGCGTCTGTGACAGAGATGGAAACAAGAAGAAGAAAAAACAAAAACAACAGCAGCAACAACAACAAAAAAAAAAAAAAAAAAAACGGAACGCGGCCATAAAATACAAAATACAAAAATTCTCCAACTTTTTTTCGTCCTTCCATTCTCTCCTCTTTTTAAAAACAAATTCTTTGTTCGTAGGGGTGATTTAATACCCGATGTACTCTTAATAAGCTCGCGCGTACAATATTTTCGTACGAAACGCATTTAAAAAGAGACGTCGTGCGGTCGGTCGAATTGTTTTGCCTCTTATTTAAAAAAAATGTGTACGAAAGAGACGAAAGAGACGAGAGAGACGGAATCCCGATCGAAAAAGGAAAGAATCGAGAGGAGGAATCGAGAGGAGGAATCGAGAAGAGGAATCGAGAGGAGGAATCGATGGGATTGGAGGGGGAAGAAGCGGGAAAGAAAAACGGTGGGCTTCTTCTCTCTTTATACGCATTCTACGCCAAATAAAATGCTGTAAAAAGCTGTTGGTCGGTAATTACGCGAATAAAAGGCATAGCCGCTTACGGACTTTATCGAGTAGCACTACGCGAGAGTTTCTCGTTATTATTATTCGTTTTTATATAGTCGTCTAAGTATGTAAAAAGCAAGAAAAATTTCGCGTTGTTCGCTCGCAGCCCAGACCGCAAGAAGAAGAGAGAAGGAGTCAAGGAGTCGAGCTCCTCACCGCAATCCTCAATTATCCGACGGAGCGAAGAGCGGCATTTGAAAAATTGGCAAAGCTCCGCGTACCTCTGCTCCTCCGCGGTATAGCGCATTAAAGTACCTGATAATTGCGCACTACCCCGAGAGAAAGAGGGAGCATGATGGCGGAACGAGGCGGAGTCGCCGGCCGCTTCGAATATTTTACTCGCGACCTGTACCGTAGCGGCGGCTGACTCCGTTCCTTCGGCGTATCTCGATGCCGTGCCGAGAAGAAAAATAGAAGCGAAAAACGAAGCAACCGAGCGAAGGAGACAAAGAAAGACGGATTAAAGCCGGGAGTTGGCCGCGAGAGAAGGAGAGGAAAAGTGAAAGGGAGGGATCGAGAAGGAGACGGCAGCAAACTAATACAAAGGAGAGGGAAACGGATGACAAAGATGGAAACTGTGCCTTGCAAAAAGTGAGAAAAACTACGCGTACGAGGTTAACGAATGCCGCGCGTCTCAACTCGTATTCGCGAATTCGTATTTAACGTGGTTTAACGTGGTTCAACGTGGTTCAACGTGGTTCTACGTGGTTCTACGTGGTTCAACGTGGTTCTACGTGGTTCTACGTGGTTCTACGTGGTTCAACGTGGTTCTACGTGGTTCTACGTGGTTCTACGTGGTTTTACGTGGATTAACGTCCAACTCGTTAGAGTAGAAATTACTATTCGCGATATATTCTATCGGCATCATTTATAATTATAAACATGACTTTATCATCGTTGTCTTCATCGGGAACTGCATTTTATCGATCGTGCACCTTGGCTACGTTAATTTACAATTAAATTTCGAATCGAAAAATAAACTTGGATGCGTTTTTATAAATAATTACGGACCGACCGACTATCCCCGTCGAAACGTCATTTTTTTTTTATTTTAAATAATACAAAGAAATTTTACGATAAAAATTGCTTTCAAAGTCGACCGTTCGAAAAATATATAATTTTTCAGAAATTTCATCTTTTTAATGAAAGCAATTACACCGACGTATATTTAATATTTACATATATATATATATACATATATATTTGACAGAAATTATAGTTTTTAAAGCGTTACCATTTAAGGTAAATACGATATTTATTATAATTTGAATTTCAATGGAATTTAACTCTACTACCGATTACTCCTATGCCCCCATTTTATCATCGACGGAATTCCATTTTAACCGTCGGATTATAATACGTTTATGATAAAAGTTCTTTCAACGTAACGTACTGTCAAAACCAATCCAAGACAGAAATAGTGTCCAACAACGTAGATGGCGCCAAATTTTCTCTCTCTCCTTCTCTCTTGCGCTCTCTCTTGCGCTCTCACTCTCTCTCTCTCTCTCTCTCTCTCTCTACACTCGCTCAACTATTTTCATTCTTGTCTGTGGTCTTTTACACATCGGGAACTCAAGGGCCGGGGACGTGTTCATTCGATTCTCTCGTCTTCGCTCATTTTAACCTTAATTAAAACCAGACATCCTTAATTAGTTCCACTCTCGGAGCGAAACCGTAGCGGCGGCAACGGCAAAGCGCACGGAGACTAACACTCGGACTAACGTCTTCGTCTGTACCTATATGGGCATATCCGAGGAGGCGGGTCTTCATTTGGTATCACGATCATCACGGTCGATTATTTCTCCATATACTTTTTTTCTCGATCGGTTGGAGAACGTTTGGCTTAGCAAAGTACTACGTTGGTTACTTAAGAGACGATCGGTAGGCGTTAGAGTGCATTTTTATTTACGATACGAGTAAGTGGATTTTATAATTAATCAATGATGACGCGTATGGTTATTTAGTGCGTTATATACAAGTTACGAACAATATTTCATATACCTTCAAAAATTGGTTTTTCGCCTACCGTTCGCACACGCGTACCTGTGTATCGTTAAATGATGTAACGTTTACGAAAGTCTTTTAGTTATAAAACTTACCTTCGTTTCGTCCGTTTTTGTAACGCGGAGCAAACGCTTATTTTCCGTATTCAATTTACATTTATGCAATAATCTACTTAAAAACGCGCGGTCGCTTCGGCTCGATAAAAATGACACCGAATGAAACTTAATCGTAAATTATAAGATATTAAATTTGAAATATCAAAAGTGCATAATTCTTTTTCGGAATAAGCCGTGAATAAAGAACGCTTGAAAAACACGGCTTTACTGGTTGAACGGAGGAAGAGTTATCGCGACAATAACGTAATCTGGAAGAAACGTTAACAATAATATTTTTAAATTAATTTTTAACGTTAGCTAATTCTCGAATTAAATATAATTATTGAAATTCGACGTTATTTATCATCGTTATTATCGATATTAAAATTTTGTCGCAACGATTACCTTCGAGTTCAATTTTTTCGATTTCGTTTTCTTTTTCTTTAATTCTATAGGCCGTAGGCGAGCGGTTAAAGGAGAATAATTAAAAAAAACGGAGAATATTATTTCGGGATTCTCGGCAGCAGGGCGACGGAAATAAATTCAAATCGCTGAGTGCGCGTCCATCATAAAGCGAGAACCCAACGTTGAAGCCAACGTTGAAGCCAACGTTGAAGCCAACGTTGAAGCCAACGTTGAAGCCAGACAAGGTAGAGCGGAAGAAAATCCTGGGAGTACGGAGAAACGGAGAAACCGAGAAAAGCCGACTCGCCTCTCGCGCATTTACTCGGTTGTGCAGTTATCAAGCTAGGAAATGCCATCTGCCCATATATGCCCATTGTCCTGTCTCGCTGGCACAGGTATACATACAGGTATAGGTAGGGAAAGAGAGACGACGAATCTGTATACGAATAGAAAGGCGCTTTGGAAGGGGCGAAAAAGGGGCGCCCAGGGAAGGTCGTACCGACGGCGGAAATAAAGACGAGGATATAGGTGTCGGGGGATGGACCGTTTCCCCTGACCATCCTATGAAAACGAGTGTAGTCCAGGGTACGTGAAGCGCGAGAGAGCACGAGAGAGAGAGAGAGAGAGAGACACAGTAGAGAACTTTATCCAAGACGAGAACGACGAGAACGACGAGAACGACGAGATCGAGATCGACGGGTGTACGAGGGTGGCGGAGGCTTCGTTTATAAGTGGAAGAACGTGTGAAAAGAAAAACGCATAGTACCTCTGGGCTCTCTTTTTCACCGAGGTTATATACGTTCGTACGTAGAAAGAGAGAACGGGGAATCTACCGATGATACCCGGATGAATAGAAAGAGCCGATGAGAGGAAATAAGAAAAGAAGATGACAATTGGATAAAGAGGTGATAAAATATAACGAAAACGAGGCTTGGAAAAATGCTTTACCGTTCCTTCGATAAATAATGTTTATTAAATATTATTGTACGAGTATTCCTGGACAAAATTACCGTTTATAAACATCGACTCGCGCGAGCAGCAATTTCACGATGAAAATATTATTATATTATTTGACATTTTTATATATTTTAAATTATTAAAATGGCCTTCTTATTAAGAAAGTTGTAAAATTTTATTACAATTAGACAAAATACAACTTTTCTTTAGTTCGTTCGTTTTATCGACTATCTTAATATCGGAGAGCTGCGAGTGAGCCGACGGTTGAAATAGGCAAAATTAACACAAATTTTTAACCCAAAGTAAAGCAACGCGTATCGTAAAACGGAGGAAAAATTTGGAAGAAACAAAATTTATAATAAAGCGAAAAAGGTGAATAAAAAAAATATGAAACGGAGAGGTGGTGTAACTTAAGGTGGGGAAAATTGGTTTAGATATTAAAGAATGTACCCGTGCACAGTTGGAATAAAAACTTATAAAGAAATTGAAAAAATTTTGGAGATATCCATGTTTTTCTCGTATAAAGTTTTATATTGTTTACAATGTTTTATATTTCATTTTCCTTAAAGGAATTTTCTCTCGTAATTCCAACGTAAAATAAATCAAATGATATTTGATTCGTAAATATGAAAATTATTTATCCTTTTACAACGGATAATACTACGCGATTGATAAATAAGCTCTCGAGAGAAATAAACAAATTTGAGTAAGGAAAATATCGGAAGCTTTTGTGCGAGAGTATTTGAAAAATATATCCGTTAAAGAGTTGAAAAAAATTGCAGTAGGCTTTGAACGAATGAAAACCAATCTGAAAATATTATTAATAGATGTTGCACAATGACATTTATTCAATCATTGAAGACATAAAAACCTTTCGATGTTTTTTTTCTCTGTATTTAAGTAGTATGTTAATTTAAAAACAGTTAGGTTACATGATAAAAGATTATTATCTTAAAATATACTCGATTCTTTACACTTTTAAGTGTATATTTGAATAAAATTTATGCGTCTGGTTTTACATACTTAAAATAAATATTTAAATTCTTAAAAAATATTTTTAAAGATCTAAATAAAGAAAAATAATAAATTGTTAGAAATAATATATTTTTAAAATATGTACATATTCTTAAGAAAACAATTTTTATATCGCAGTTAAATAATATAAATACTAATTAGAATCTTTACTTTGTGAAAACACACGGGACTCGGGCAAATTGAATGAGTATTCGTTTGAAAAATTTTTGCATTAAAATAATTTTCTTGGTAATATTGTCTCGATTATCATAGTTTTCACTTAATTGTTTATAAAAGCACGCAATTTGAAAGGTATGCCTAGGCATACGATAATTAAGAACCAAAGAATTAAGAAATCTCCGATTAACGCTCGAAAGTAGAGTTTAATGTATATAAGAAGGCTCGTATCAAAAGTAGTTAGGCTCGTAAAATCGAGCATCTTCGACTTGTAATTTCCGCGATTCATATGAATCATAAATAATCCCATAATCCAAAAAGGGTTGATTGTATATAGGTGGACGTGCACACACGCCCACACAGCGAGGGAAAGACTCACGGAACTTTATCCCTTCTTCGAATCAAGCGCCATTGAGCAATAAGGAAGATAATCTATAACGTTAAAATGGAAGCTGGACGTTCTTGCCTAGGTTTCTTGCCTAGGTTTCTTGCCTCACTTTATCCCGATATAGATCTACGTACGTATATGAAATTTTGAACGAATTTTTATCCAGCATCTACGTAAGTTGGAACGGATACACGGTTATAAGCATCGCTCGAGTTCTCAAGACGATATCGAAAATAATTGTAGCGCAACGCTGTAAAATCGCAAAACTGCTGTTTCGGCTTTCCTATCCATATTTCCAAGTTCCCTTTCTCTTTTCATTTAGTACCTAGATTACGATATTCTTAAAGATAAATGCCGGTTCTCATTACACTTTTAATTATCTGCTACCGAGCTTAAGAGATTCTCCGTCGGTGATTTTTATTTGGCCATTCTAAGGGCAATAACTTTGGCCTCCGCCTTGATTAAGTTACTTTTTATTGCGCGTTCGAAGTTAACCGAGAAGCCTCTTTTGCGTCAACCTTCGGTGCTTTTATACGAATTCGCTCTAATTTTTTTTTCATTCCATTATGTCATTTGTATTATTCATTAAATACCTCTTAATGGAGTGTCAGACCGGAGTACGTTGTTGGCGCTGTTGTTGTTGGTACGAGTTATAAAAATATTACGACTGCGAGAGATCGCACTTATATTGCTCGTACATTTAATTATAAAGTTAAATTTTACTAATTTTTTATTTTACGCACCTATAAAAGTTACTTATTTGTTAATAACTCATTTGAACTGCTAGTGTGAGCATTTTGTAACGCTATAAATTCTTTTTAGTACTGATAAAACAGTTAGTAAAGATTTTAATGTCATGCTTTTTTATACTAAGTTTCGCACTCGTTTACTAATTTTACAACCTTTAAATGCGCTATAAAAATAGTGTGCGAGAATCTGACATAATGCATTCGTATAATGAGTCAAGCCAATAAAAAAGCTGATATCGTAAATTGTTTTTATCCCCTTTATCTCAAATCTCAAACGAAAGACGTATCTAACGAGATTTTCAGATTAATAATATTAAGATTTTATAACTCGGGTGATTTTTGAATGGTTCGAACGCGAACGTACACATCGGTAAATAACTACAAAAACCAAAAACTCGCTCGGTCGAGTGTACGCATCGCGTTTTCTCACTTTTTTTTTTCGAACTTTGGTCGGTTGGATGGATTAACGGTACGTCGCTAGATCAACGGAGAAAAAGAAGGAAAGAAAGAAGGTAAAAGTAAAGCAACCCGAAGACATTTTCTTGCGATAAAACGTCTCTTCACATTCGAGGAGATAAAAATAAAGGCAACGAAGGTATTCCGGGGAGTTTTCCGCGCACATTTGACCCTGGGTGAGCAAGGCATAGATCTCCAGCATCCAGCATCCAGCATCCAGCATCCAGCATCCAGCATCCGGCGGAAGAAGCTGCGTCGCTCGCTCCCAAAACAATGGATGGATGGATGGACCCGTTGCGAGAGAGTCAAAGTCATCTCGGCTGAAAGATCCAGGCGATGCTCGAACGGAACCCACAGCTCCCTCTATGTACGCGAACCACTCGAGTCTCATCCCCCACCTTGAAATTTTCTCCGGGTTCCCCTCCCCTCCATTTCGCACACCAACGCGTCTCCTCGTTCGAATTTTCTTTCCTTCTCCATCTACCCTGCGAGTCCCACCGCCGAACGAACGTCGACCCGACACCCACGGCGTTTTCCTTTCCGTCTCCGTCAGCCCCGCGCACACGCGTACGTTCCTGGTCCTTCCTCTCTCTCTCTCTCGCTCCCTACCTCTTCCTTTCTCTTCTCCTCCCCTCCTGCGAAACTCCTCCACACGCCGAGAGAATACATATTTTACGGGCATTCATGATGGCCGCCGCCACGCATCCGTACCAACTCGCTCTCTCTCTCTCTCTCTCTCTGTCTCTCGCTAGCCAGTCTGCGAGGCGGGATCGTCCCCTTTCTCCGGGCAAGCTGGGCGAGAAAAAGAGAGAAAGAGAGGGAGCACTTGGGCTGGACATTGATACCCGTCGGACTCATTATACGGGGTCGCCTCTCTTTTTAACTTTTTCCAAGGGCTGTCCGGCGAATATTATTCCCTTCGATAAGTACGTTTCTTTTTTAAACAATCGAGGCCAATTATCCAGCCATAATCGACGGATTTTATTTCCACGCTTATCGGATCTCGCGGTATTATTTAGCTACTCTCAGTTCCAACGAGCGCCGAATCGAATATAAATTTTTCTGCGATTATTCTCGTTGCTTCGAGTCCGTACGGGAAATAATTATTTAAATACTATTTATCCGCTATTCGATGAATTTTCAACTCGAAAACTTCTATTTTTTTATCGTCGAATTTGCTTAATTTTTTTAATTTCTTATTTAAAAACAAGTTGAATTTTGAATCTAGATGGTTCAAGCGAAGATAAATAAACGGTCGATGCGTTATCCGCGATTCAAAAGTTTTTTAACTCGTTCGAACGATTCCTCGATTCGTTAAGGATGTAACGATTATTATCCTTATTAACGCATTGTTAATTACAATTTCAAAATTTAACGATAATCGCGTCTAAAATTATCGACGAATCGAAACGTTGCCGAGCAACGATTTTAAGAGTTATCGTTCGATAACATTTTTTACGTTAATTATAAGAAGATGAGAACTTAATTTTTGTACCGAGTAGCTATTTTTAATTCGTAAAAAAAATTAATTTATACACTTTGAATCGCGACGACGCGTAATATTAACTTATAGCAAGTTAGAATATCGTCGCGAACGTAAAATCGTCACCTACATGCAATAATATAACGATCGTAAATAATTAATGGGTCGAATAAAACGCTTACGTCAATTTTACTTTTACGACTAATAATAAATGCAACACTCGATCAAATACTACAAATATAGCGCATCGGAGTGTCGAACTTATAATTGCACGTACGCGTCTATGGATACGAAGTAAACATCTTTGCTAAGAAATTCCCATCCGGATGCTTCCACCTCGCGATGACTAGGAAATACAGAGAGAGAGAGAGAGAGAGTGAGAGTAGGGGTCGAATATAGGTGGACCGATGAAAAGAGATAAAAGGAAAGTATAAAGAAATACAGGCGTAAAGTGGGAGTGAGAGGGATGGAGGGGAAGAGGAAGAGGAAGAGGGAGAGGAAGAGGGAGAGGAAGAGGGAGAGGAAGAGGGAGAGGGAGAAAGATCTTCATCGCGCGCGGAACATAAAAGTAGCAGGAGCACGGCAGCGGATTGAGTCCTGCCTAGAAGAAAAAAGGACAGACGGTATCGCAGAGCGGTAATGCGACCGAAATGACTTTCGTAATTACGTAATAAGGCCACTGGTTCGGTCTCTCTCTGGGTCTCTCTCTGGGTCTCTCTCTGGGTCTCTCTCTGGCTCACCGGCTCGCGCACCACCAATCACTCGCACGAAAGAAATCGCCGCGGCGATAATAAGAGCGTATACCCCGTATAATTACCGCTTCACTTATAATTTTCGAGGACCGCGAACGGCTCCAAGCGCGTATTTCTTGTATAAATTGCCAGCAGTCCCCTCGCAAGCTTTCTTGTTTACCAATTTTCTCCGGCGAGTTCATTTCGTTCATTTTTTTTTTTTTTTTCAAGGTTCACGCCGAACGAAACGTCGATTATAATTATTATTGTTCCTCTTATGATTATTTTTATCATTATTATTATTAATACCGTTTATATGCATGCCCACCGTATATTATTACGACGGAGGGAAAGAAAGAAGGCAAGAGAGAGAAAAAAGTGTGAGAGAACGTCGGTTAAATCACTGGTAGGCTTATACGGAGTCAAGCGTGCGAAAATACCGCAGTGATTATGACTACATTGGCTCGGACTTCCCTTCAGACTTTTGCATAGCCTTTGCAGTACTCGAGACTTACGTTGCTAATACGGGACCGTAATCGTTCGCGAACGGTTGATGGTTGATACGCGAGAGTAGATCGAGACTCTTCGGCTATAAAATTTTTCAAAGGACGGTACTGCCAACTTATCTCGGTGATTCTATAATATCCTCGCCGTTGCGCGAATAAATATTCCCAGCGATTAAAGGCGTCCGATTTATCCGTGGTCTTCTTATCTCGGCCAACAAAAACAAAAAAAAGCAACGAATATCAGCCAACCATATTTTTTCCAACGCGCGAATATACCACGATTTTTAAATCGAACGAGACGTTCCTCTTCGTCTGCCGTCGCGTAGCGCGATCGATGGATTTTTTATCGCGATTAAGATACGAGGACTACTCCGAGTATTCGTCGCTTCGGCATCCGTAACTCCAGTGGAAAAGTATCCGACGCGAAAACCGAAGTCTCGAGTACAACCGTTTTTCGACTTTTCTCCGGTCTCCTTCGAGAATATATTTTTAACGTTCAACGCGTCCAAAAATTATTTTATCTCCAACTCGATGATTTAACGTATCGCGCGATATTTGGGATTTTAACAATTTTCTATGAAACTTGTGAATATTGCGAGGATTTAAACGATATTCGAAGAACGTTCGAGATATTTTTCGAGGATAAATAAATTATATTTCGATAAGGCACAATGGAGAAACGTATTCTAAAGATTTTGCATTTTAATATTCCGTAACGATTATATTTCTGTGTATTGGAAGCTACAAAATGTAAAAATATTTCGAAAAAATTACGCGAATTCGTATATTACGTAAGATATAGAAATTAGACAAACTGTAATTAACGTACTTTTTGATCCTACGTTATCAAGTTATGTGCGATTTTCCAATAAAAAAGTCTAAGCTTATGATTTAAAATACATTGATATTTTCTACTCGAAGTTGTCGTAAAATTTTTTAGATTCTTCGAAACAATTTGATTTTCTTGTATTTTTTCAACATTTACAGAAATGTCATTTTGTCCTCCTGCGACCTTTGAGCTATAAAGCGGTTACACCCCAAGCCTGTTAGTCAAACATTAAATTTTTATTTTACGAGGTGCTATAGAGAACAAACTTAAGAAAAAAGTCAACCCGAAGGTGCGCTATGGTCAAAACAGTAAATAGCAGGCAATTACTATTAACCCTTAGAAGTAGATGAAAAAGTACCTTGTCCAGGTTGTCCGAGAAAAAATTTGTACCTGAAAAACACTTTTATAGACGCAAAGTCACCGAAGGCTGCCAAGCTACGAACGTTATACGATGAAATTGTTTTTTTTTTTTATATACAATATTTTTTATTTTTAAATTAATAAAAAAACACCTACGTAAATTTCATTTAGTGACTGTTCGTCCACCGTTTAATTCTTTTGACAGGTAAAATTGGTACCTTGTAATTTATTTTCGTATCTTGTTTACTTTTTACATTTTTCTTTTCTAAATTTTAATCTTCTATTAAAGTACAATTAAAGTACAATTAATATTTTATATTAAAACGGAAAATAACGAATAACATGCGAATCGTTTGGATGATATTTTAATTTTTTCAAAATGGAAAATTTTATTAACTTGTGATCCTATAGTTTATTTTTTATCGTTTAATATTAAGATTAATTTATTAAGTAGAAAAGGGTTTGTACGTTTAAAGTTTTCGAATCGATCGTTCTATTAAATTTCTTACATAGAAACGAACCCGCTAGTTTCCTAAGTGGACAAAGATTATAAAGTCGTAAAAACTTTGGAAACAGTCGACTCGGAATTTATTTTTGTAGTTCCGAAATCGATAAACTTTGATAATATATTAAGAAGGCCACAAGTATTACCGAATCGTTATATTTCAGCTTATTTTTCTTATTGTCAATCAAATTTTTCTGGTCCAACTGTACTTCTTAGAGTGAAACCAAAAGTGGAAGGTGTCCCCGAGCGAATCGAAGTGTGGTACAAATATATTTCCATAGCCTGTAACCGCGAGTAGAGCTAAAAAACGTTACCGTAGAGCCTATCTAGATTTTCTTTCATTTCCGTTCGTTTTTCAGATATGATCGGCGTCACCGCTACACAATTCCGAACTGAGCCGTCGTCAAAGCTAAACGAAGGCACGAACATACACACGATTCGGGTGGATTGAGCACACGGGGCAAGAACGACATCGTGGTCGGAGCTGGAGGTAAGATTAGCGAGGGCTGCAGTCTAGAGAGAAATAGAGTGAGATAGGAAAGAGGTTGAAAGAGGTTGAAAGGGGTTGAAAGGGGTTGAAAGGGAACGAGAATCACCCCCTTGAAAACGAATTCCCCTTTAGTAGACTCTGGTTGACCACAAACTTCATTGTGTAAGGAGTTTTGTACCTTGAAGAGAAAGGATATTGGTGTTTGAGCGTGCGAGTGTGTGTGTATGTGTGTACGAGAGCGAGAGAGACAGAGGGAAAATACATATAGAGAGAGAAAGGGATACAGAGAACGAGATAGAAGCGACGTGTTTAATACGACTCCTTGCAGATGGCAGTAGCAAACAAGTCAATGGATGAACTTCTCATTCTGTCTCGGTTTTCTTTAACATTATCTCTCTCTTCCTCTCTCTTTGATTATACTCTTTAGTGGATAATTGTAATTTTAAATTATAAGAATTTCTGTGAGATTTACTAGATAAATTTATTCGATTATGTTATTAGAAGCGTCGGATCATTAAAAAATTCAAAGTATTAATCAATGTTTGAACCGATGTGGATATTACTATTTAAAATTTGATAAATTGGATAGTTAATGAAAAATTTAAGAAACTAATATTGAAATTAAGTATTCTGAAAAAATTTAATTACATACGGTAAATAGAATGGTAAAATTTGAAAGAAAAACGAAGAAATCAATTGTATTTACATTTTAAAGAATACTTTTCTGAAAGCCTGAAAACTTTATTACTTACATTGTCATAATTAACTTATATTTCAATTTTTCATTTTTATTACAGACAACAAATTATTCTAAAAATTTTTCTAACCAATCTTTTCTAATTTATATTTTTTAATTCTTATCAACAAACGAGGAATAACGATATTTTTTAATAAACTAAATTGGAATGTAAAAATTAGTTTTCTAAGAATCGATACCAGGGGTACGAAAAAAGTACTTTAACATAATTGCTAAAAAAAAGTTTCTAACTAATGACCCAAGAATAGTTTCATTAAATAAAAAATATCGCAGTTCTCGTTAAAAGAACTTTGTTACCGAGAAATATTCAAATTTACATAGCGTAATCAAAATTCAGAAAATTATTCATTCTTTTCAATTTTTATTGTCTATTTTGGATGATGTTTACTTAATAAGTCTACAGTTTTTTACTTATATCCAATTATGTGAAATTGTAAACTTAATGTAAACACGTTGTTGTACGGTAAATGTTTATTTACGTTTGATACAGTTGCATCGATATCAACCTTCTGATAGAAGACTTATATTTATAATAAAAATATTAACAAGTAAACAGTTGGTCTACTCGTGAAACAGTGATCGATTATCCGTTGCATAATAGTTATGAATTGCTTAGAAATATTAAAGATAAAAACATTTATTCGTCGATGGTAAAAGCTACATGAATTTTGCAAGAAAGACTCGTCGAAAGGAGTTGAAAAACGGAGTTTACCGACAACGGAGTAAACGCAACAACGAACGAGAATAACGAGGACACGTTATTACTATAACCTAACTTTTTACGTTTTGAGCAGTTCTGATCACAGACTGAAACAGACTGAAACAGACTGAAAGAGGCTGATCAGGCTAGATTATTTTTTAATATTGAAATCCAAAAAACGATCACCTGGTTTATTCGACTCTTTAAATCTCCGTTGGCTCGTCTTTTCTTTTCTTCTCTCTGTTTGCTCTTCGTACTTGTCAAGGCAATGCGCGAACTGCGCACGGCAATCGTCGGAAACGAAGGAGGAGGTCGCTATGTTCGTTCGATCGAAATTCCGATGTCGTACGCGAAGACTCTCGGAGTGAATTTTCGCCAAATAAGGCTCCTTTCTCAATTATCTCGTTTTACCAACAGACATAAGTACGTTTACTTGGCAAAAACGACCCGAAGCGATTTCGACTCCACTTCTTTCTTTCATCCTTATATATTTTCTTAATTGCAATTTATCTAACCATAGATCCTTATCAATTTCATTTATAACTAAGCATATTTTACACGCTACCTTACCAAATAAATAAGTGAAAAGGCACTTTTATCCGACTCGATATTTAATCTATCGATTCTTTATAAATCCTTCCTACTACTTACATTTTTTAATCAAATACGACCAATGCAAATAACGTAACTACACAATTGCAATTTACCAGTGCTGAATGCAAATTATAAAAAATAAATCAAAAAATAAATCAAAAAATAAATCAAAAAATAAATCAAAAAATAAATCAACGCCGATTGCCGTGATGGATACGTATAAACAGATTAATTTACGTAAATAACAAGTTTAATGAAAAAAAACTTACTTGTAACTCGTTTCTCTGTGAATGAAATGTTTTCGAGTTTACAACTTACTCTTTCGTGATTTTTAATTTCGTTTTTTAAATTATTATTCCTTTTATTATATCGAATACAGAGGTCCAGTATTATTATCATTATTATTATTAACAAACTATATTTTTTTAATATATTTAATAATAGTAAATATATTTGTTATTGATAATACGTATAAAACTTTGAATTTTTTTTCGTACTTTATTATAATATTCGTTTAAATAGTCAAAGTGTTTAATTTTACTTTTTATAATTATGCGTCAATGTTTTCATAATTTTTCGTTTTCATAAATAAAACAAGTCATTGGTTCGAAAAGGATGAAGTCGTCGATCCACTTTAGTATCGCAGTTAGGTTTTGAAAGCGCTTTCAATTTAAAACTTCGCCATTGACCGAAATAAACGATAGCCTCGTATCGATATTTCAGGTGAACATCTTCTGCATAAGAAACATGTTTAGTTATAAGAGATAATTAATCCAAATTGTCCATAAATTATACTTATACCTCTTCTTTATTTACACACAATTCGCTTTATACTACGAACAACTATTTTCTACGAATACATATTTCCGCAGATTAAAATATGTTTACCGATAAATAGTAATTTTTGCAAACTAACAAATTATTCTCCGTTTCTCCGTGTAAGTTCAAACGAACGAGTATTCTTGACATTTCTTTTACGACAAACTCTATCGACTGTGCCTGATTTTACTATCTATTAATTAATTTTAATCGAAAATACACTTTGGAATATTTTATGTAGCGGTACGTTAGCGAACGAGAATTAAAGGGAATATATATTAATGATGCTTTTTGATGCTAATGGATGGAAATTATTACGTTATTAATTACGACATTTGAATTATGCCGCTCGAATCTTTTTCTCTCTAATTTACTTGATTTATCAAACATCGTTCGTTAAAGCAAAATTAATAATATTAATCTAAGATCGATAATTGATTTTAAATACACAATATTTTTATTATGCTTATATGTATTACATTGATATAAATCTTTCGTACACATATCATTTTATAAATAGTTTTATAATTATTTAGATGATTAATATCGATACGTATAATAGAAAAATTTACTTAAGTGTAAGATAAAATCTATATATATATATTATTAACAAAAAATTATAAATTAACAATTTTGTGCTGTTATCGATAATAAAATCAACGTAACCAAGTATAGATTATATCGCAGAAGGCTAATCCAATTATTATAAAAAACTGATATTAGAATATATTTAATAAGTACAAAGGCATTTAACCGAAGTGTAAATTGAAGATAAGTTTATAGCTCTGTTTTATTTTAGAGGAAATTGAATCTTATCGATAGCAATTTGTATTTAATTTAAATCCAGTTACGAATCCTTTTTCTGCTTTATTTTCTCTCAATTATTCATAACGAGGCAAATTTGAACTGCATTTCCATTCTTCTTTGCAGTCGTAAATTATAATTTTACCTGAAATAACGGTAAGAAGTAGTAAATAAGTTTAAAAGATGCAATATCAAAGTAAAAGTGGAAGACCGAGTGAGAGATAGATGATCAAGGAGAAAACAGGGTGAAAAATACTAAAGTAATATGGCCATCTTCTCTCTCTCTCTCTCTCTCTCTAGCTCTCTCTCCTTCACTCCTTCTGTTCGAACCGTGGAACAGGGGAATCGTGCAATAAAAGCAGTGAAGCGAGCGACCGAGAAGTTTCTGGGTGGAAGCGCTTGATGGCGCCAGTCTACACCCGGGCGTGCGTTACACACGCACAGACACACACACAGATTAACGGAGGCGCGCACTTATATGCGCAGTGGGTGCACCGCATCCGTTTTCTCGTCCTCCCGCTAGATTCTCGCACTAACGGAGGAGGAGACCAAGTCGGCCCTTTATATACCGACACGTATTCCCGTAAAAGCTTATATCGCACTCCTGAAACAATACTGTTAAACATGTTAAAATCACTCGTTCGAGAATATGTCCTATTTATTGCCTACTCTTGTCAACGTCGTCCACGATTGACACCCAAGCAACCGACTTCTGAACGATCCCCCGAATTGATATTTTTAAGATTTATTTTGGGAGTGAACCCAAATTTTTATGTATGATAAAGTTTCTTTTATTTTTATGCTCGTTGTTGATGTTACTTAAACTCGTATTGGCAACCGAATGGGGAGTTTAATTGTAAACAAAGATTAATGACGCAAGGAATATTCGAAGGCGCCAATCGGGCTTGAATCCAATTCATTTATGGAAACGTTGTAAAAATAAAAGGATAACACGTAAAACAAACTTAAAAAATCAATTATATGGAAAAAATTGCACTCGCGTATCAGTAAACGACGATTGAAATTAAAATGTAAATTATTTGGAATATTTATTAAAATTAAGAAACGTACATTACGTATATGATAAATAGCGATAACATCATAAATATTTAACAGGCTTTAGATTAATAAACGCAGTTGATCAACGACCGAATAATTATAATTTTTAATAAAAATGGCCATCGGCTACTATATTTTGTCTATAATCGTAACTAAAAATAAAAAAATTTATATCGAGAGAATTATTACGAACAATGATATAAAATAAAATATGGCAGGAAACGAATGGTTTTATTCAAATATCTATATGATGGAATTCAATGTACAGTGAAAAAGACTCCAACAACTATAAAAGCATCGAAAATGATCGGAAATGTACTCTCTAAAAGTACACGAATTAATTATTAACATTTATGCGTAAAATCAAGTTTAAAATTGAAAAACTTGAAAAATTAGAATCTAATGATAAAAATATTATCGAACACGTATTAAATATATTTGCAACGTTTACTTATCAGAATCCAAATACAATATTAAAAATCCATTACTCTTACAGTTTAGTTAAGTAAGTTGACCGATCGTATACTTATATTTAAAATAGTTTTAATAAAAGAATCGTTGATATTCAATATAAATAAGTGAAAATAACAAAACAGATACGAATATATCCATAAAAATATTACACTGTTCTTATTTAAATAGTTAAATAAATTTTACAATTTCTACACAATAATATCGATTAAAGTTGATATTAATTTATGAAATAATTCATACAGTTTTTATTTTAATACTCGAATAATGTCACGCTGTTCCATTCTAATCTAAACAAAAGAATATTTTTCGCGAAAAGTGTATTATTTGAATTTTATTAAAGCAAATTTACGATATCAATAAAATGAAATATGTTATGAAATATGGTATAAAAAATTTCATATTTCATATAACTATGGCATATCTTATAACGTTACGCAAATATATGTACTTTTATAAAAGGTTCGATGCGTGATATTTAAAAATTTTAAACAACGTCTACTCGATTTAAATAATAAGATATCTAAGTTTTCCTATGTATACGATTGGTTCAACGTATAACCAATTATTAGTATTATAACGTTCGATCGTAAATCGCGTAATCGGTTATTCGCTCCGAAAATTTTGAAATCAACGTTCGATAATAGAAAAATATCCTTACGCGCAAACAGTTATAATTTAAAAATTTACCGTACCGGAGTAATTTAGACGCAAGTTATACATTTACACGAAAACGAAGTATACTTTTAAAGTTTCATTGGTGAGATAAAACGCTTTTACGATATTATTTATTCGCGCGATAATTTAATTTAAAAAAATTCGCTTTCGACGAAAGGACTTATATCAAACCTACGTTTATCGAAAATATCAGGCACGTAAGATATTTTTAACAAGAGCTTTTGATGTAAAACGCGACACCGGTTGTCGATAACGCGAAATTAAATCGACCCGTCTTTCTTTCTCGGCGTTTACGTTTCGAAATATAACATCGGCAGCGCAAAAATAAACGAGAATAAATCGCGACTGTAAGCGCAATTCTCGGAACACGCAAACTCGAATCCCATCGAATCGCGTGTTTTCGCGTCTCTTCGCGCTTCTTCGCGTGTCTTCGTTGTTTTCATTTTTCCGACATCCGACGAATATTATACGTCCGCCGTTATTATATTTCCAACATATTTTACGTATCATCCCCGTAATCTGCGTAAGCGTACACACAAACGCGAAAATAATCCGGGCGGAGGCGCACACGCGCGCGCACACGCACACGCACACGCATGCAAACCGGCGTATTCATTAGATTTTTCTCATCTTCCCCGACTGTAGGGCGCGTCAGCGTATTCGTGCGCGCGCGGCGCACCCGTTTCCACCCACCCCCGAACCCGAACCGACAACCCGAGCGGCTACCCGAGCGGCTACCCGAGCGGCTACCCTCCACACGCACACACACACACACCCATCCACCCACCCACACGACCAAGGCGGTGACGGATCGAAGGGTAGCGGACCGTACCACGCGGACGAGGAGCGAAAGTCGACGGGGGAGAGAGAGACGAGGAAAATTCGGTCGACGTGGTGGGACCGAGCCAAGAGGGGTAGTAAGAGCAGTCGCCCGCGACCCTGCGCGTTATCGAGTGTGCCGCCCTTGCCCCCCTCCTTGCCCCCTCCCTCTCGGCCCGGTCGCCGTTTCCAGGGAGCGCGAGCGCGTTTCCCCCGTTCCCACCCTCGGTCGACGGCAGCGGCGGCAGCGGTGGCGGCAGCGGTGGTGGCAGCAGCAGCAGCAGCAGCAGCAGCAACAGCAGCCGCAGCATCACCAACAGCACGAGCATCAACGACGACGACAGCAACGACGACGACGACAGCCGCGATAGCGCCGATAGCGGCAGCAGCTACACCGGCTACAGCGGCTGCGGAAACGGCAACGGCAACGGCAACATCAGCCCCCTCCGTCAGATCGTCCTGTACCCGTTCTCTCGCGTATCGACGGAGGCTCCGCTCGCGCGCACGCACACACGGGGGAGACGCGACGGCCCCCAACGGACGGCCGCGCGGATGTGCGCGCGCGCGCTCCCGGCAGACAACGGCACCAGCAACGGCGGCGGCGGCAGCAGCAGCGGCACCGCGCACACAGTCAGATGCCGGCCGTGCGCGAAACGCCACGAACGCTCGAGACCGGCCGCGATATCTCCACGCCTGGGCGTCCGTCGTCCGTGTGTTGTCCGTCTCCGCGCGTATATACTCCGCCGTCCTCGGGCGCTTTTCCCCAGTCGTCCTCTCGTTTAGTCAGGTGGCTGCCGTCGAGCGGATCGGAGCTGCCGCGCGAGCCGCGACCCGACCGTCGCGTCTTGACCGAGCAGCAGCAGCAGCAGCAGCAGAGCCGGAGCTGGAGCCGGAGCTGGAGCCGGAGCTGGAGCTGGAGATGGAGATGGTGCTGGAGATGGTGCTGGAGCTAGAGCCACGACCGCCCGCCACCGCCTCCACCGCCTCCACCGCCTCCACCGCCGCCATACGCTATCGATCGCTGCTCCCGCCCGGTTGCGCTCGCAGATGTTATTTCCCAGGGCTCCGTCAGCCGTGATCCCCCCGGCCCCGGGAGCCCGGCAACCAGCCAGACACCGCGGCACGTTGGGTTCCGCTGTCCCCGGGGTCCGCCACCGCCACCACCGCCACCACCGCCGCCACCACCGCCGCCACCACCGCCGCCGCGTGCGAGACCGTCGTCCCTGTGTGCGTGAGCCGCGCGCGCATTCCCGGCCCTGCGTCGTGCGCGTCACGTGCGTTCCCGTCAAAGGATCCATCCTCGGCTCGGACACCACGCGAGACTCGCCCTCTTACGTCCGAACCCCGCTACAACTCTGCTACAAACCCCGGCGTTACGCATCCGTGCATTATTAATGACGTGCGTATGTTTACAGGTTGGACCGTCGTACGCACGGAGAGCAGCAGCGCCGAGGACCGACGAGGATACCAACCCAGAGGTGGCGTACGATTCGTTTCCGAAACCGAGGTTTCGAGGTTGCGGAACACCGGCGAGCTGAGAGATGGAGAGATGGAGAGAGGAAGAGAGGGAGAGAGGGAGAGAGGGAGAGAGGGAGAGAGGGAGAGGACACGCGTTATCACTCCTTTGCTTACCGCTCCGAGTCGTTCGCTGCACGCTGTTGGTAGAGCCAGGTTTTCCTTTTCCTTTTTTTTCCATCGATCCGAAAATAGCGATTGGCCTACTGCAGACGGTGTCGGACGACCTTCGGGGCAGGTCCTCGCGTGTATATAAGCGATCCGCTCCTCGCGTACTTCCACTCCAAGGTGCCGACAGCGGACTCACACGACGAGGAATGTGAAACCCCCTGTACGTATACTGAATGTATCCTGAGTGTATTGCTGTCCGGTATACCTTCAGTATACGTAACAGGAGGCTACACCGCTCAACGCTGGACCTCGCTGGACCTCGCTGGACCTCGCTGGATGAAGCTGGACCTCGCTGGACCTCGCTGGATGTAGCTGGACCTCCGTTTCTTGGACTTCTATCCGATCGCATTTATTTCATTGTATTTCGATGTAAGCGTATTCGAACGACGAATGTACAATCGATCCGTGTATTTACGATCTTTACGATCCAACTATGTATAAAAATGTGGTTGCGATGTCGATTACTGTACCGACAATCATAATTATAATCATGTATTTAATTGTCGTTGCTTTCGAAACGATAATAAGAAAACTTTTAAGATTTATAAAACCTGCTTGTACACATTTTTTTCGTACGATTAAAAGAAACTTTATTCATATAAATAACTGCGTATAATTTATTTACACGATGTTTTATCTTGCAAAAAATTTAATTGGAACCCGCGTGGAAAACTATAAAACTAACGACTCGAATAGGCGTGGAATAGAAATAAATGTATAAAAGATTCGATCCTTGGATATATGACAATTTCCTCGCATAGTTGACAATTTCGATCGAATGTATAATTATGAATTACGTTCCCCGCGGAAAATGATCCACCGGCGATGGAACGTTTACGCGATATCAGCTGTACGATATCACCCGGGAGTATAAAAATAAATAAAAATTAGGCTCTCGTTTGTTATTTATTAGCAAAAAAGGCGTCGTTTTGAGAAGGATTCGTCCGTCCGAGTCTTACGACGTATAAATATAGAAGGGGGTTATAATACGGTACACTGGGCATTGTACGCCCGAAAAAAAAAAACTTTCTCTTTTCGGATGGTCGTAAAAAGGGTTGAAGAATACGGAGAAATCGAGGAAGTAGAAAACGATGGAGGGCTTAAAGGATTTGCCGTTTTGGAAAGTAGCCGTTGTCGATTGCTCGTCGAGAAGAGAATCGAGGATCTCGGGGAGAAAGTTAAAAGTTACTTTCCGCGTCTCCGGAGAATACAAAAAAAATTAGAAAGCTCTCAAAAGGGTTGACGAGGTAGAAGGGGGGTAAATTTCACTTTTTACTCGAAAACTTTCTTCGCTTACGCTCTCGGTTAGTTTTTCTTCAACTTGCTCTAGCGAATGTCCATCCGCGAGGAATCGGGGAATCGGGGAGTAGAGGAATATACGGTCGCCGCGTATAGATCGGTTAAACGATCGATAGCTCGAGACTCGGAAGTATATTTAGGAGCAGGTAAGTCACAACGATTATTTTATAGCGCGTTATAAAACGGTTTACGGTCAATGCTAGAATCGTTAACTCGCACGCTCCCTACTTTGCTTGGTAAATCTTGAACTTGTGAATAATACCTTCTTTTATTTTCCACTTACATGTTTAATTTACTCTAGCTTCTTACTAATATTTAATTTTATTAATACACATAATTCTTTTTTTGTTTCCGTAAATTTTATTCCTTACTTATACTGCCGATAATTTTATATAATCGCACGATTTTTTTTTTTTCTTTTACTGGAATCTTTTTAATTTACCTTTCATAATTTAAAACTATTTTTACATATACTCGTACCGGACGATAAATCTAATCTTTTACTACTCGTGTATTTAAAGGAAACATTCGCAATAAGTACAAGTTTTACAACTATTTTTGAGTTCAGTTTCTTTTATTTCGCATATTTTTCATTAATTTATATCCATAGGATTCCAATAAACTTATATATTTTATTACTTTTACATCATGATAAAAATTAAAGAGCAAGTTACACACCAAAGAGATTATCGAAATTTAATTAGATACCTTATAACGTGTAACTAATAATACGAAATTGTAAAATATTTATCACAAAATAATAATTCAACAATTGTAAATTTTATGAACTTTACAAATTCTTTATTTACATAATATTTTTGTCGTTTATTCTTATTTTTTATAAAATATAATTATTCGATTTAACGAGTGAAGAGAAATGCAAGTAAAACGTTAAATATAATTACTTACGATCTTACGAATTAATAAAAAATATTTAAACAATTTTATTCCTTTCCTTCGATGCATTCTTATATATATATATATATATATATATATATATACATAATAAAACAAAAAATAATTACTTAATTTTAAAAGAAACTTTTCCAAAAGAAAAAAAAAATATTTTATTTAAACGAAGTAAATTTATTAAATGCGTAGAACGAAAATACAAAGTTCGATTTTTTGTATCATTGTTTTCTTTTATTGCAACAAAATTTGTCAAGAATACGTTAAAATATATGTTTAAAGAAACGGAAAACGACCTTCGCATCGATCGAGAATTCATAAATATTGAACTTACGTTTCGCGTCGATATAATTTTTAATCGTAATCAAATTTACTATTATAGTATTTTTAAGAGTTTTCGTAATACATCGATATTTTTAAGAATTTTTAATAAATCGTTTAATTATATAAAAGTCAGCTATTTAAAACACTCGTCTCTTTCCGTAAAAATCTCGATTCCAATGGAAAACGGACGGGACTCGAGCGAATCGCAGCTATAAGCCTTTTCCAATTGATGTCTCAAAAAATCATCTCGGAACATTCGATGCATCCGGAGAATAGTCGGGCGTGGTACAATCGAAAAGACATCCACGCAGCGAGATAAGAAACACCGGCAATGATATTTCTATATACGTGCACGCGCAGTCGTCTATATCTAACCTTTCGGACTCTCGCGACAAAGAGAAAAAGAGCGAGAGCAACGGCGAGAGCAACGACGAGAGCAACGGCGAGAGCCGGAGATGGAAAGAGACTCGCCAAGCGGTCGAGATTCTTTCGAGCGAGAGCGAGAGAGACGGTGGAGCAGACACCGGTGGAAACAGAGAGAGAGCGAGAGAGAGATACACGGAGATAAACAAAGAGAAAGAGAGAAGGAGCGAGAGAAAGGAGCAAGAGAGAACAGATAGTGCAGGAGCACAAGGTCGGTCTCTGTTCTTCGTTGACTGTCGTCCAATGAGTCGTCGGCTCTTTTGGTGTAGCCCAGCCCTCGACCCAACATGGCCGCAACGTGATGCCACGCGCAAAGGAAACCGAGTCAGGTTAGACTAGGCTTGCGCGCTCGGGCAACCATCGAGGGAAGGAGACGGAGCGAGGGAGAGAGCGAGGGAGAGAGCGAGGGAGAGAGCGAAATCGAGAGTGATAGCGAGCGAGAGAAAGCGCGACGTAGAGATAGAGAGAGAGAGAGAGAGAGAGAGAAAACGAGAGTCCTTCAGGACCACTGCTTTTGTGAGAGGAAAATGGGTGGGATGGACGTCGGAGGAAGGGGCCGACGTCGTAAGGCAGTCAGCCATCATGGGGACGATGCTGTTCTGTTCAGCTGTGCTCTGTTCTGCTCTGTTCTGCTCTGCTCTGCTCTGCTCTGCTCTGCTCCACTCCGATCCACTCCGATCCACTCCGCTCCACTCCACAGAAATGCAACCGGGCTATTCCTCGTCGCGAATCAGCGATTTTCCCTCTTCTCTATTTTGAGGTAGGTTCGACACGCTGCGAATAAAATAGTAACGGAGCAGCCGAGGGGTTAGTTGGTAGTCTGAAAGTATAGATAAGTGTCGGTACGCGACTACTCGAGATAACCGCGAACAAAGCTTAGGACGATGAGTCCGACGAGACTGGGAAGTCTTCTCCCCATCCTCCCGATACATTTCACCCGTTGTCTACCGCTCGTCTCCTTTTACCCCCAGTCATCTGCATTTCGAATCGACGATATCAAAGAAACGTTTACTCTTTCTTTCTTTCTCTTTGAGAGACGACAACGACTTTCTCCGGTTAGAAAATCGGTTCTAGCTTAATTCGTAAGGAAAGCTTAAGCGTCCAGGATCGGACCATCGAGAAACGTTCTTGATGGTCATCTTCTCGAATGGATTTCCTAACTCGCGCAAGCTTTCCTAGGCCAAAATTTTTAAATTATATCGTTCGAACGATTTTGCGTTTGATAAAATACTTGAAACGTATGAAAAAATCTGCGTTAATTTATCGATAAAATATATTCGCGTATTAAACCGGAGACTTTTAAAGCTGTTCGACTAAATATCGTAATTTAATATTCTATTATGACGAAGTGCGTATATTTATACTCCTTTAAACGTTTAATTCGCTCGGTGATGTCTAAATATATTTTAATACGGCTATAAAAAATTAATATCTCACAAATTAAATTTTCACGATACTTTTTGGTATAATTTTTAAAGAGAGGTGTATTAAAAAGAATCCATTTTATTTCCGAGAATATCCTTAATTTTAGAGTATAAAATATTTTTTGTGGAATCCACGTTGCAACATTGGGAGAAAACTAAGCGGATCGTGAGCACAATGTTAAAAACAATTCCATAATCCCTTGATCCCGTAATCCATCTTTTTCGACTACAATAACATTGCGGTCTTGAAAAAGAATATTTAATTTACATTAAAAATTAAAGGTTAAAGATTAAAAATGAAAAATGAAAAATTATACGAGTATCGGTGTGTCTACAAAATTAATCATTAAAAAGTAATATGTAATACAGATTTGTGTAAAAAAGTCATAGTTTTATGTTATCGTTTCTTTGTACTTTGCATCCTCGCATCACCTTTTTTTATTGCACCTGTTTTCGTGTTTATTGCCACCATAAAAATCCTTAAAGTGGCCGCAACCAGTGCGCTTACTTTACAGTCATAAGCCTTAATGATTTTTATGAACTCAAAAAATTGTCTTCGCATTTAATCCTTGCTTTATACTTCTATGGATAACGATCAAATTCCTCGGTGAATTTTAGGGACGCACCTATTTTAAACCGATAATCATCATCTTGCTTATAATTAAAGACGAGCAACTTGTGCTATCAATTCAATACTTTATAAGTGAAGAAACGTCGTAATTATAGGGTTTTTCTCGTTTGGAACGTTGCAAGCTAAACCTGGCTTTTTACCCTATCTCCGATCATTTGCATTTTGCACTCCTGTTTTTATCCTTCCAAGTCGATAATCATACGCTAAGAAAAATGTTAATGAGAATTTACATCAGATTTTTCTTTATTTTCCTTGATCTCTTTCTTAATTCTTCGGGGCATCTTTCGGTCGAGATAAAAATAATATCAAAACAGGGAATACTTGAAATTTAAAACTATCGGTTTACGAGCGATCGTAAAACTCACCTATGCAGGATCTGGAGGAGTAGGCGTCCTAACTCCATTTAGGTAATCTGAAAATTAAAAAAAAACTACGTTATTTTAAATCCAATCCGACAATGATTAAATAAAACTTTATTAATATATATATATATATATACATATATATTTGCGGATCGATAAAATTTGTAACGAAAATTGCCGAGTTCTTATTTATCGATCCACCGATTCAACGATCCACCGATTCAACCATCCAACGATCCAATAGAACTAATCGCCCGATCGTCCTTTATAGAAATGTAAGCAACGACACCCGAACCTATTATACAAATCCCAACTCGAATTTAAATATTTCAGTTTTACGGTGCGAAAAATCACCTACTCGTCGTACCGTTCGAAAATCGGTGCGACCATTTGATGTATGTAATAATTTTTAAATATGTAATATTTTGTCCGAATCGCTAGCTAAAGCGACTTTTATAGATTTTTATTTCTCGAATACAGCGTTAGAATAAATTCAATTTTGGTCTTCCGACCAAAGTATTCCAATACACCGAGATTGATAAAATTTTTAAATTAAATTAACTTAAGCTTAACTTAAATAACTTAAAATAATAATTCAAATGTTCCATCTTTACCGAAAATAATTAACCGTCAACGAAACGTTAATTTCAACATTTTTACGCCTTATTAGTTTTTAAACCGTTTATTCGGATTATGACTTTCCTAGTAAAATATATTTGTTAAATACGAAATTATTATTTTGGGCAAACGTTCACCGATAAGTAGGACTCGAAGGAATAAAAATATTTTCGAGCCTTTTCACAATTTATTACAACGCGCGCTAAAAAACGTACGGAGCATTTTTAATAGCTCGGTATAAACTGGCAGTTGCATATTTGTTTCTGTTATTTAAAGTATTTTTTTTCTCTCGTACTTTCTAATGAAATAAGCGTAATAATAGAATAGGCGAAATTAGTTTGTTTGCGAATGATTTCTAAAATGTGTAGTTGCCGCTGGCATTTGTAAATAAATGGACTTGGAAGAGAATAATTATCTAAAAATCTATTTCTCCCTTTCGTAAGTAAGGTCTTAAGTAAGAGTCTACGCGAAAGAATGCAAGAGAAAGTGCACCTTAGGAAAATGAGTGTTGCATGCACTTACGTGCCTTTGGTTGGAAAAGGGTTGGTGAAAGTTCGAGGTTTACAGCTGCTGTAAATAGCAACTCTGTAAGGGGTTAAGGCCTCTCGGTTCGTCGTCGGATCTCTCCGACAACGATTTCGAGAACGTCTATTTCGTTGAGGGAATCGCTAAAAATACCAAAGTGTCGTTATATTTGTAGAGGACACAATGTTCGGGGAAGTCGATGAGATTTCTGCTCTTAGGAAATTTTTCGGATGTTTTTACGAGAATGTTGCAACGTAACATTGATTAACAAAGTATTTTAAATCCAAGTTAAAATCTTGCGATTCGATGTCTTTTTTTTTTTCGTACCCAACGATCCTAGTCGAGCATTTCTAATTTAAAACAACCGTGAAAGTTTTCAAAAATATATTATTTACGAAAATTACTATTTTGTCGATATTAAATTTCACGAATTTATTTAGCTTACTTTGTAGACAATTTTTTGCCATTTTTTTTTCCTTTTCAACCAACGAAACAAAGCAATACGGGATCGACATTTATTTTATGTCGAGATGGCGCGGTATTTTTTCATTTTATATACAAATGAAAGATCACCGAAAGCCATCAGCTTTTACAAAGGGAAAATTGTATTTCCCCCGTTATTCGAGTTATTCGATCGCGAGCTTTCAACGAAATCCACTTGGAAAAAAATATTGGAAATTAAGGAATATTTGATCTCGACGATAATCGATAAAAAACATAATTTCTAATTTCCTAAACTTCTTTTAGAAGGTAACGTTGGTCGAATCTGGGGAATCGGCAACGCGAATCGATCAAAGACATCAACGGGTAAACATTTTTTTTATATACAAGTACGATGTTAATTTAAAACGGAAACAAATCACCGCGATATTCGAATGTGGGCCTTGCCCCAAATTATTACTAACTTTGCAAGAATTCGATCGTGACGTCGGCCGATCGTAAACGTTGAATTTTCAATCGTCGGGACAAGTGGAAATAGCATGTCGAGTTATTACACTCGTAAATTCTTTTTTTCCCAGGCGTCAGGAACGACTTGCCGAAATGACCGAATAAACGAGGCCGAAGACACGCGGAACAGCTTCGCGTGCATTTTTCGTCGATGTTTTGAAAGTGATTTTTTTAGCCTACGGAGTTGCGCTCTTTTCTGACTAGTAAAAATATTATTTTATCTTAAGTTTATTAAATCATTTTTGGTCTAAATAATTATTGTAACGGTAAATGTTTTATCGGCCTTAAAAATACGCTTTGCTCAAAGTAACGCTATTTCGGTCGAACTCGTTAGAGACTTACTTATATTAAATTTTAGAATAATTACACGTTTCCGTTGCGTTTAATACATTATTTAAACCTTATTTTTATACAATTTTTTTCATTATTTCGGTAAAAAGATATTTACGACAAAGGTGAGAATATTCAGTTTCGTAAGAATGAATGGATACATCCGTGCGTACTTTTTTTTTTTTTACCTTTTTAAACATAAAATTCTCAAGGAATACAATTTACGAAAGTAACGCGTGAAATATTTTTTCAAAATTATTTTAGAAAACATCACCGGGGTACGAAGAAACTTTTATAAAATCGAGTTCTCGGCGTAAAGGTCGAAAGATCGATGGAAATTAAAAAAAAGAGAAAACATAAAATTAAGAATTTTGGATTTTTAAACGAAATTGTTGCCGATCAAATCGAGCGACGTCGATCGAAAAAAGTAAGTCTCGGAAGCGAAGAAAAATAATTTTTTGCGACGAGTGCGACGATAGACTGAGAGACATAAATTAATCCCCTTCCAGATTATGTAACGTTGCAGATAGCGTTAAAAAAAACAGTCGGATTTCTTCGGGGCAATCGTTTGCCGTCGTTCATTCCTCAGCCGGAGGAAGTTCCTCGACGACGAGACGCGTTCTCGCGACGGCAACGGTGACAGAAACCGCGATGGCGGCGACTCGGTTCGTCCCTCGACTACGCCTAGGCCAAAAACCAACGGAATTCGCGCGTTATTCGCTAACTATTGCGTCACGAACAAGGTCCCGACCAAAGCGCGTTCGGTTTTTAGTTTCTTTTTTCTTCTTGTTTTTTCTTTTTTTTTCTTTTTTCTCTCTTTTATCCCGTGTCTCTTTTCTCTTTTCCGGCGATCTTTCTCTCCTCCGCGGACGGACAGTCGCGTAACCTCGGTAGAGAAGAAGCATCTCCTCGTGCCCGACGCAAAACCGCGCGGGCTGTTGTTAAAATAACTAATGCTGTATAAGCAGCTCGTTAAGTGGCTATGAAAGTGAAGTTAACATTAAGCGAAGCGAAGAAGAAGAAGAAGAAGAAGCAAATGTGCTGATGGAGAATTTGTTCTAGTGATTTTTTTACCGAGTTTATAACCCTGTGTCGTTTTTGCGTGCAAGTGTATTATAACTTTTCGTGTACGGGGCTATTTACGAGATGAGCTCTTTCCGTTTGAGTGTTTTCGTTAAGTGCTCGTAGGGATCTCGTATGGTAGCAGTTGCAAATTTTTGAACGATGGTTCGTTACTTTCGCGACGCGAGACCACCCTTCTTTCATTTGTTCGATTATTTGTTCGTTTATTTGTTCGTTTGTTCGTTCGTTTGTTTGTTTACGAGAGGAAATTACGAGAACTTTCGCTTCCGATCATCGAATTATCTGGAAATAAACGAAGCGATGTCGAAACGCGGTTCCAGTTCTTCCGAGTTCTTCCGAATTGTTCCGAGTAAGCTGAATCGGACCAGATCTACGATATTTCCCAAGAGTAAATAAATAATCCCATGAAATTCGCGTTCGTTAGATTTCATGAAATAATTAAGGGAATTAAATGCGTTGGGAAGGAGTTTGTCGGAGTTTGTTGGCGTCGCGACGATATCGAAAGGAGAAACTCGCGAACGATAAACCACAATTTAGTACAGCCTATGCAGAAATATTCGCAAAAGGAATGAGAAAAGTTTTCTTGAAAATCGATAACGCTCGAGGAAAAAAGTGGAATATCAGGAACGATAGGACGATAAATAAAGCTCTAAAAAGAAATATTTTCGCTATAGCCGGGAGAAAAAGAAGAAGTTGAGCGGTTCCCGTCGGATCATTGTTTCGTCGGCGCAAAAAGGTATACGAAGAAAGGATCGGACGCTCCCAAGTCGGTTTAATATTTGCATATCGAGCCACGTGAAAAATCCGTTAATAATAGTAATTTCGCCACACGTTATTTGCATATGTACCGTGTTATTATTTTTCTCTTTTTCTCCGAGAGACGGACGGGTGGACGGGTGGACGCGAAGGCTAAAGGCGCGGCGGCGAGTCACGATAAATTGCCACACAGGGCTTAACGCAGCCATGCCGTGGCTTATAATACGCGAGGAGTGCGTACCGCAGCGCACCGTAAAGGTAAAAAATGGTAGACCAAGAGATAATCATGACGAGTTTCGCGCGCGAGAAGGAGAAAAGCCACGAGAGGATTCGCTTCGTAACTTTCGACTCCGACCCGATACTTTGGAGCGTAGCGTTCGACTTCTTCCCCGCGGACGAAACTCCCCCTCGCTCGCTTCGCAAAATAAGAACGAATACAAAAAAGGAAAAAAATAAAAACCATCGACCAAACTTGTACTTGGCGTGGAGTACGTATCGCGTACCTCACGTTCCCGATGCGAGCCGAGCATAATACGCGGCGATAAGCGCAAAATACTCGCTAAAATGTATATAAACTTCACGGGTTAACTACTTTAATTGATACGATTATTACCTTCGATACTACTAAAATACGTGAATAAGGTCCCTGTAACCGCATAACTAAAAATGCCGTACACGGTTCTAAGTAATTTTTGTAGGCTCGATAAAATTGAAAAGTTAAAATTGCGAGGTACGAATGGCTCGATTTATATTTAACCTTTTTTTTCCCTGGTAGAACCTCTAGTTTTCTTTAAAATATTCAACCTTCCTTTCGCTAAGAATCGACCGACTCCTCGACGTTCCATCCAGAGATATATTTTTGCTTTTCCTCGAGCGTCGCTCGCAATGGAAGAGCGAACGCGAGTTTTGGGTAACCGACTCGTATCGGTAAAAAAATAACCATGAAAAAGTTGTCATTTTTCAGAACTCGTCTCAAAATTAGATGCGTAACGAGAAAGAGCAGAGAAATTGCAGAGAAAGAGCAGAGAAATTGCAGAGAAAGAGCCGAGGAAGGAGATGAAAAGCTGGAAATGGACGAGAGGCGAGCAAAAGGGCCCGAACGACGGCCGTGACGGCGGCGGTCGGCTACGAAATTTATACGTCCAGATTATACGGGGCTGTTAAAATAAATTTAAGCTCTCTTACCGCGGTTCGCGTACAGTAATTTATGTAGCAGAGCAACGACGGTGACGGCGGTGGTGACGGCGGCGGTGACGGCGGCGGTGACGGCGGTGGTGACGGCGGTGGTGATGGCGTCGACTAGAGTACAACGAAAACCCGCGCACCGGGTCCGAAATAGATACCGGACTCGAACAAGCGCGGTAATAAGGAGAGTACCGAGTGATATAATAAACAATCTACCAATGTGTCGGTCTACCCCTTTACGTGTAGCCGGTGCAACAACTCTCGTAGATAAATTTTAAAAATTAAGGGAAGGGAAAAATACCGAGACACGTGGGAATTCGAGTCTTTTAAATTCTAACGGATACTTTGCGTCTTGAAAACTTGCCGTTTAATCGTCGATAAATTTACGCGAATAGCTACGAAATCTCTAGAATGTTACCATCCACTGATTTATTATAAAAACCATGATTAAGTTTCTTGTTTCTTGTTTCTTGTTTCGTCCTTATTTATTACTAAACTTCAAGGGACGAATCTGCAGAAACAAGAGTAAAAATAAGTGTAATAATGGTTAACGACAACTTTCTTTTTTTTTTTTTTTTTTAGAATAACTCGCGCATCTTTCGCGTAAATTAAAGGAACTATTTTCGCGAAAGTTCGCGGAAGGCTGAATCGTATTTGCGATACACGGATTATCCGATAACTACACTGCTTTTAATGAGGGTAATTATCCGATGCGCCGTTGTTAGAAACCGCCGTAAATTAGAAATACTCTTTAACATTTGACAGTTTATTATCCCGATGATCGTTAACCAACTCAAATTTGTTACGGTTACAGCGAAAAAATACCCGATCGACGAGGATAAAAGCGTATCGAAAGATAATAATATCGATCGCGATGAAACGGAAAGAAAGTGATAAGTAAAAATATGGGTCGATCGAAAAAATGACGGAGTCGCATCGTAAGTCGTAAGTAGCATCGGTGGTAAGTGGCCAGTTCCTGAACAGTGGACGACTTATGGTGCGAGAGTAAGTTCGATTTATTAGTTTCGTCTTGTGCTACGGTTTGTTTACGTTGCTAGAACTCTCGTAAAATATCCATACGGAGTTACCAAAAGCCGCTTACTTTCCGCTTCTGATATTACGCATTGTCATAAAGTGCAATTTACTTTCGCTTCTACCTTATTTGTTTACCATTTTCTCATGAATATTAAAAAATGAAAATGTTGATTGGTTCATTTCTCGGTGGCGTTTTTACTTAGATGCTGGCGTAATTGGAGAGTACATTATAAAAACAATGCTAACGATACATTATTTAACCTTCGGTTAAAATGTTTAAATGTAAAAAAATTTTTAAATCCTGGAATTAAATTTATTTTATTTTTATACGCTGTACTTAAAATCTTTCGCATAAAATTCTTAAGAACATTGTTGAAAAAAATAAGCTTTGGAATGAATTACGCAAACTTTTTAAAAGAATTTTATATACAACTTTATATTCCAGAGTAAATAAAAATAAATATTAAATCGCTGTATACGAGTATAATCGATGTTTTTTAAATTTTATTCGATTGTACATTGTTACATAATCCGTATAGTTTAATGTTTACATTAATAAACGTAATTTTTTATTCGAAACATCGAACCATTTCAGTGCGGCCAAAGATTAATTCGATAACGCAAAGATTCAAATAACAAAAACGAAAACAAAGTATTGGAAGAATATTTAAAAATTGATGATATATTGTAAATTTTATGGAAATCTAATACAACTACGAACGATTATAACCGATGCAACCGATATCTAAAAATCGTACGCACAAAATATTTTTGTTCCACTATCTCGATAGTTTTATATTTACTCTTTCATTATAATTTATCGTAATAAACAATTCCATTATTTACACATAATGCGTAGTAATTAGATTTAAGACTTCGTACCCATGTTTTTTAAGGTTAACAACTTGTAATCCGTTCGTTGGATAAAAATATAGATATTTTTTCTCTAATGTATACGAATCTAATTTATTTGTAATATAGAGGATATAAAATATCTTTTATAAATGTATATCATCGCGAACTACTTTCCTGTTCTTAAAAAGGTTACAAAAGCTATAAAATATTTAGGTAATTACTATAAATTATGTATTTTGTAAAAAGAAATAAAGAATTTTTATAAAGAAGTTTGAAATTTTATTTTAATTATCACGGAAAAACATTATTAACGTAATAATTTTCATTTACTTTGAAATTTAATTAAGATATGCTAATTTTATCAGTACATTTTCAACATTTTTTCCAATAGTATATTTTAAATTATACATTTAAAAATGTTGCTTATAAAAATATAATTATTATTTACACCGAGTATTCAAATCAATTAAAATATGCAAAATCTTGTACGTTTAAGATAAAATATAATTCTTATTATAAATAAACCAACGTTGCCATTTTTGTTTCACCATTCGCAGTGTCAATATACGATTATATTAGAAAAATGTAATTGCGAAAATTGTTTCAACGTTTCCAATTTACGGATTAAACAATTATTTTCGTTGAATAGAGATATTATACGTATTTTTAATGGTAAGTTAATTTATTTTCAAGCGGTAATATTAGCATTATACGATGATGCAATCTAGGAATAACTAAAGTCGATATTTTGAAGAAATGTAAAAAAATCACTCGGTTAACGGTATTTACTTTACTCTTATCCGCTTTCAAAAATGTTTTTATAGTATCCATAGAGAAAAATCAATTGGAAGAAAAGTTTGCGGAAGAAGGTCTGCAAAATCAACCAGATTTGCTCTTTATATAGGAAAATGAGAGCTCTGAAAAGATCGTTGAGTAAATTTCTCCATATTCCCCAAGGAAAAATTGTCTTCGCAAACGCATTCGGAAATTCGATGCGCAGAAATTTACTTACACATCTAATTTCGATTCCCGAGCAAAAACAAATATATATGTATACAAAGGCTAATGCGAACGAACTCAGATGCAGATACGCCATGATCAAATGGAATAATCCTCGTACGTCCGTATGAATAAATATGGGTGGGCGCGTGTGTGTGCGTAGGTGTGCGTAGGTGTGCGTAGGTGTGCGTAGGTGTGCGTACCCGGCTGGAATCGGTCGCAAGATGTACAGCGAAACGTAGGTATCACGGAGCTGGACGATAGACGTGTTTACGCGAGATAAATGGCAAGTTTTGATCGTGTACGTGGGTAAAGTTCGCTCGGAGAAAGTCCGACAATATCGTAAGAACGAAGATGGATTCGATCGTATTCCCTACGGAAGCTGAGAATTTCGTTTCTTTTTCTCGAGCTTCTTTCTTCGCTATGACTTCCTCCTACGTATTTATACCGTATAGATATATAATTTGTAGAAAATACGCGCTTACACGCATTCACCGAGAGGTTTGGTCGGCTATCGGTGGGTGGGCACGTATTCCAATGGAACATCCTCTCGCTCTCGTACCGTAATTTAACCGCGATTTTGCATTGGTTATACAGGGAAGCGTGCAGGAAGAGAAAGCTTTAAGGAGGGAAAGAGAAAAGAGACGATCCCTTTTCTGTCCCTGACGCTCCAGGAATAATCTTCCGTATAAATTGGATCGTCAGGGCGAGCCTGAAAGAGGGAGCGATAGACAAAAAGACGCGGACGGGTGGAGAGAGGGTGAGAGAGAAAGTACGACTGTCCGGAGGGCGGAGAAATGCAATTCTCGTAGTAAGGGAGCCAAGCTCGGCAACGATGGTGGCGGCTACGCTCTACTGCTTTTCTTCTATACTAACTCGGAAAAAGAAAAAAAAGAGAATTGCTTTCTTAGCCGTCGTATATAACAATTGCAGAAGGACGGGGACCTTTTTCGCTCGGTCTTCAAATTTGGAAAAACTACAAATTGAATTAGCGGCCGCTTCGAATTTACATTGAATTTACATGTCGATAAATTATAAAATTTTACTTTCCAATGGTTTACCCAACATTTTACGTTATCTCTTAATTATCTTTCAAACTCCGAGTAGTCCGAGTAGTAATCTTCCAACGTTATTCCAATACTTTCAAATAGTTTAAAAAACGAACGAGTCGATAACATTTTAATGGATTTCACTTAGGCATAAAAACATCTACGCTCCGAAAAAATTCATACTCTCGCGATCGACCATTAGAATTGGTTAAAAATTATATTCGTAAAGGCTTTTAGCGTTATTTTATAAAGAGTAAACGAATAAAAATACGCGCTAAGTAAGATTTCGATAATTTCGAGTTATCTCTTGGAAAATGTAATTGTAAACGTACATTACAAATGTTTATCGAAATTGTTTTTGTTTTAATTTTTGTTTTTTTATTTACGTTTTTTTTTTGTTTAAATTAGACGCTCGAAACAAAATACCGGATGATTTTTACGCGTATTTCCCGAATATTCGATCGCGATTGTACCGTACAACTACGTTTTACGAGGACAAAAGCGATTTTAAAACATCTTTTTACGAAAAGAAAATCGCTTATAAAATTTTACGCGTAAAATATATATCGATAGCTTTCAAAGTAAATAATAAAATATCAATATTTACGAATGATTTATGAAAAACGTAATTGAGATGTTTACTCGAATCTAATCGTGAATCGTTAAACCGTTCCAACGCTTTAACCCACGTATGCGATACGATTAAGAAATATCTCTTTCCCTTAAAATTGTAATATAAAATAATTGAATAGGAGATGCGAATGGCGCACAATAAAGCGATATCTCCTATTTTTGTGCAACGAGTGCGTTATTCCGACTCTCGTGCGAAAATATCGAAGAATACGTCCGAATACTCGGAACGCAAATATGATGGTCGGATGTTGCGATCGTCGGATCGTCGGATCGTCGGATCGTCGGATCGTCCATTCTCCTCGATCGTAAAGAAACACAAAGAAGAAAAAAAAGAAAAGAAAAAAAAAAGTACCATTCACGGATTCCTATTTTATCCATACGCTAGAAATCGGTAAAGAATGCGTATAAAAGTACGAGAAACGAAGCCATCCAATCGCGAGTCTCCGCGCGACTCGCTATTATTCCTTTTGCATCTCCGGTGCCAAGGAAGGAAAAGACCACACCTTCGCACCGACCGCGAGGCGACTACATCGACTCGTACACCCACGCGAGACCGAGTCGATGTCGAGTCGATGTACTTCCTCCAGGATTGGTTCCCGAGTATTCGCACGAGCTACGGATCCGCGCACACGACTAGATCTCCTTGTTTATTCATCGAGCGGTTGGCTCATCGCCGTTTTTACTCGGACGATATCTAAGCGGAGGTAAGCGGAGGCCTTTTCTGCTGCTCCTTTAAAGTTCCTCGATAAACTTCGTCGCGACTTCGATTCCGTTTCTCTTTTTTTGGCGACGAAAGCAACGTTCGATACTCCCGGAATCCTCGTTCGCTCGGATGAACCAAGAGAGGTACGAGTTTAACCGGAGGTTACCTTTTATTCACCGGACTGGGCTCGCAATTGTACCCGCGCTATTTTTATAATCGGGCGACGCATATATTTCGGAGTTTATTTTTTAAGCGAAAGTTTAAACGACGGTTTTATGCTAAATATGCGAACCTTCGGGTGGTCGAGCGTAATGAGACGACGGTATTAAGGTTAAAATGTTTCCAACGATTACGGAGATCCCTCGGAGAAAAAACATTTTTTATTCGTTTGCGCGGAGAATTTTCACATTTTCCGAAAAATTCCGAGGGTATTCGACGATAAATTATTGTTTTTATCTCGCCGGTATCGATTGTTACGTTGAAAATCATTCCGAACAATATACGTATTTATTTTATCGCGAGGATATTTTAAAATATTACAAGGTTAAACGAAAAGGAGATAAGGCAAATTAAAAAATTTTTTTTCTCTCGTGGAATCTCGGTATTTACCGAAAGATTTTATTAAAAAACAGCGACATGCGAATGTACATATATATGCGTATATATATATATCTATATCTGTACATCTGAAAAATCGAAGGAGCAAAAGAAATTAGCGGTAAACTAGAATTAAAAGGATCGTCTAACGAATAAAAAATATCGGGCGTTATCTTGCCGTTGGAAAAGTTTGAAATTGGAATAATCGTTGGTACAAAGTAAAGGAACTTTTTAATACGAAAGATCGAACAAAGAAAGTTGGACGGAAAGTTCTCTCGACTCCCTAAGGCAACTTTCGCTCTTTGGCTCCCACGATACTTTCCACAATTTATTTCAAAACTTCTATATTGTTAACGTCGTTCCCAGAGAGCTTGGAGGACTCTCGGAGCTGGTCGGAAAGCTCCGCACCGTGTAGGAAACTCTCTGGGAAACTCTCTCGCGGGGAGGCAGGAGAGGCGGGAGAGGCGGGAGTGGGAAGGCCACCCGAGAGCGTATTATCGAGCCAGACGTTGCGCCTCGCTTCATCGGTGAAAGTCCATCGAAAAAAGTGGAAAAAAGTCGAAAAGGTAGAGAGAGAGAGAGAGAGAAACGAGAGAAGAAAGCGAAAAAAACACAGAAGCTGCGACGAGTGCGAGGAAAAGCGGCTGGAGTGGCGCAGCTGGTATAGTCGAGTCGGTAGTCGGAATTTTGCGCCTCCCTTTTCCACGGTCGCAGCCTCTGTCTTATTTCACCCTCGTTCTCTCCCTTTCTCTCTTTCTCTCTCGCAATCTATTTTTCTCTGGCGCGCAGACACATAGACACGCGGTAGGACCACGGGAAAATTCCAGGGGCTGTGTAAGCTCGATGCTGCAAGCTCGCTCCTCTCCTCTCCAGCTGGGTTCGAGCTATAGATACGGGCGAGATAGCGAACGCGCAGAGGCGGTCGGTTCGGGTCCCCTCCCCCACGGAGACGCGCAGTGCTCCGGGGAGTCGATCGATAGCGCCGTCGACCAACTCGTGTCCCGCGTCTGGAGTTGCTGCTGCCGATGCCGCCGACGATGCCGCCGACGAAGCCGCCGACGATGCCGATGTTGCTGCAACAGCGAACCGAGCGCGAGTTTCCCCCGACGACCCTCGAAATTCTCCCTCTCTCTCTCTCTCTCTCTCTCTCGAGTGTGGCCAGGAAGGAAAGCTTTTTTTTCTCCGTACCAACGACGACGCGTTTTGTTGCTGCTCTTGTTGTTGTTGTTGTTTTTTTTTTGTTTGCGGGGAACGCGTTACGCTTTGTATACTACGGTACTACGACGAGCGGCATCCGACGGACGAGTCTAATTTGGGAAAAGTATTTCTCTCGACTAGCGATAAGGACGCCAACGAGATGGGAAATTTTTCTGCTCTTTGTTTACGGCTAACCATTTTTATCCTTTTTATCCTTTTTATCATTTTTATCATTCTTATCATTTTTATTATTTTCCTTACGACTCGATTAATCCGCCGTTGATCCGAGCGCTCGATAAAAAGACGTTTTCCTTCGTCCCTCGATACAATCGCGTTTTTCACCCACATTTTTATTCGCTCGTTTAACTTTATCGAATTGTATCGCCGCTAATTAGAAAAAAATTATTTTATCGGACTCGACGTTCGCGGTTTTATTTCCAATCCCTGATCATCTTCGCGTATCTTTTCTCTTTCCTTTTCTCTTTCCTTTTTTCTTTCCGAGTACTTATCCAACGATAAATTCGAGATTATCGATGGACATCGGTAACGCGTAATTAATTACGCGTAATAATTTTTAATTAATTAACGAGCTGGAATTATTATTAACACAATAAAACTTGGTTACTTATTTTATTAGCCGTATAACGTACCAATCGTTTACGATTACGTAAAATTACGATATTTATATATTATGTATACGCGTATACATGTATATATCGATCGTATTGGAAAAACTGTATAGGATTCGTTGCGACGATACCTTTGAAATTTGTAAGTACTTCTCGAGCGTCAGGTGATTGTTTGTCTCGATACGCGGTGCGTTAAATCACGATGAGATTAGTAAAGACGAGCGTCCGTTACAGGCGTCAAAGACAACAGAGTCCAAGGAGAAAGTATCATCGAAGAGTCATCGGTTGGTCGAAGATGGTTTTACGCGTCGTATCATCGAGCGGAGTTTCCACGTTTCCACGAATAAGGGATTCGCGTAGTTCGCGAGCGACTCGACGTCCGTTGAAAATATGAAAATAAACGAAAGCCGAAGGAAAGGAAAGTTCGTTATTTATAGAGTTTTTTCAATTTCCAGTTTTTGCCTCGGCCGCGAAGAAAATTGCCTGCCTCGATTTTGCCAAGAAGAATAACCGCGTCGCGAAGAAACAGCCTTTTAAACAATTTACAGCCCGGCATCGTATATGAATCAAAATACTCGTTATCGAGCACAAAGTAGCAGTAGTCGATACTTCTGTGAATACCTCTAAAGTTTGCAAAGTCCCTTAATTTACATGCGTGTACGCGTACGCGCGTTCGCTCGGGCGTCTTACGCATCCATATTACACGACAGTTAAGTTACGATAATGACGGTCGAGGCTTCGTGCCTCGGAGAGAGGAGAGCTTACTTCGAACGCAAAACAGGCTGATATAGTATCTCCGGAGGAGCGGAGCAGTGGACGAAGCGCGCGACCGGCGTTTTATGTCGCTGTTAAACACGTGCGAAATTCGTTTTGTATAAACAGCGAGAGAGAGAGAGAGCCAAGGAGAGAACCAAGGAGAGAGACGCGACTTTAATCTCGAAGCGCCTTCCCGGGAACATCTGCCGAATTCCGCGAACATCTACCCCATCTATTTTCGCCGTTGGAAGAAAATTCGCTCTCGGTTCGATTCGCAAAAATTAAAGTTCCATCCACCGCGTGAAATCGGAGATGAGTTATCGGAGAAATATCGCGATCGGAGGAGACGACCGAACAGACCAGGTTATAAATTTCCTCCGCCGTCGAGAAAAAAAAAAAGACGGACGGACGCGCGAACGTCTTTTCGTGATTTAGTTTTCCACGGGAGGTCGGTTCCCGCGTTTCCCAAGCGTACAGGTAAGAATTATAGAAAGCGTCCGCGCGTTCGCGCTTAGAGAGGAGAGGAGAGGAGAGAGGAGAGATGAGAGCGAGGAGAACGAAACGCGAACCTCTTAAATCTAAAGTCCGTGCATTTAAAGCCGACTCGTATATCACCCGGGAATCCGGCGTCGGGCAATTTTGAGAAGATCCCTCGTCGTTCCTCGATCTCGGGATCCCCCGAACGAGGGGAGTAAGGGGGCACGTCGAAAAGCGGGTCCGTGGGATCGTACCGTCTTCCAAAGTAAAGTGGGAAAACGTCGGTAAAGAGCGCGAGAAGCCGATCTCGGGAGGATTTGGGAATGCGTCCGATGTATAATAGAGGCGGCGATCCTCGAGGATCCTCGGTGATCCTCGGCGATCCTCGGCGATCCTCGGCGATCCTCGGTGATCCTCCGAGAGTCTTCCCGGGACGGTTGACACGTAACTCGATAGCCGCGCAGCGTCGAGGCGCTCGTGCGAGTCTTGTTTACGGCCTCGTAAAATTACCGAGTTGATGCTTCAAAGTGGAATAAAACGATTGCAGCCCGACGTCGTGGATGCGCGCGGATACGGGCTCGAGAGGGTGAGGAGAGGAGAGGAGAGAGTCGGCGACTAATATAACGGGCGATTGATCGGACGCAAGGAATGATATTTTCGCGCCGTTCGCGACGTTTATACGCGTTTGCGCAGCCGAACGTAACCGGCTCTATCGAATGCGCGACGTTGATTCGATATACTTCGATATACCATCGGTCGATGCCTCGCCTTTTTTTTTTTTTTACGTACCGAACGCGATCGTCGCGTCTTTCCAGACTCTTCCCGTTTTTTCTTTTTTCCCCTCTTTCTTCGGAATTCCCGCTCGAGTTTTTCCCTCGATCGCGCGAATATTAATTCGCGTTCCGATACGCTTCTCATTTTCTTTCTCTTTTTATCCCTCGAGAATCGCGAGGAGATGCTTTACTCGTTCGCCGAGTAAATTTATCCTCGACGCGGACGTTGCCGTTGGATGTAAAGTACGAAACACGTTCAGCGCGATAAATTTAAACGAGCGTTTCCTCGATCGACGGAATCGAGAGTTGTCCAGCTTCGGTCATCGGACCGTAACTAGACGTACAAAAAGACTCCGTTTTATTAGTAGTAAACGCGATATTTTTCGCGAGGGAATTACGTCCGAGTAGCGCGAAACGAAAGCCGCAAAATGATTCGGGTTGTAAATTTTCTTTACAACTCATCCTTTTCATTCCGTATAGAACCACGAATAAATTATCCTCGGTAATTAAAATCCCCTCCGTAAACTATCCCCGAGGGAAAAACGTCCCTGAGATTTTCCACACCGCCGGAACCGATGGCTTCGATCCGTCCAAGTAGGCGTGCCGCCGTCGCTTCGTCGAACGAGGACGAGAACTCCGAGGAGAAAAAAAATGGTGCGGTTCGTGCGACTTTTTCAGCGGAAGCTTTTCCAGATGCGAGTTTTTCCCACCGACCACCGCGTGGCCGAAAAGAGAGGAAACCCAGATCCGGAGTTCCAGAAGCGCTTTTCACCTTTGATGACCTTTGCTTTTCTAGCCGTTTCTACTAGTTTCCATCGAAAGGGTGGAAAACGGAAACGGAACCTTCCGTTATCCTTATTTTTTCATTCGAACGATGCGTAAATTTACAAATATACGCAAAATATTGGTAACGTCGAAACGTGGAAGGTTGGTTCGTCGGAAGAAAACATTTTCTTCGATTATCCGTTCCCGTGTCGTTCCCTTGTCGTCCCCGAAGCCGTTAAAATAATAAAGTATAAAATTTATTCGTATTTGATAAGGTAAATTTACAGCGTACGGGTTTCGCTAGCGCTGGACGTCGTTCTCGAGTTTCTCAAAAAGAAAAACCCGTACTTTCAATTTAGAAATATTCCTCGAGCGATGGAGTATAAGCGAGATTATCGTATAACGTATTCGCCGAGGAGAGAAAAATTTGCACGCCATTTATAGAAAAGGCAAGAGCTCTCGAGAGACGTAAATATATATTTCCTCCGAGCCTAGATCCCCGATAAGAGAGTCGACCGAACGAGCGTATAAAAAGGCTTTTCCCGACTCGTCCGATGGACCATACGAGTAATTTTTTTCATCGAGCGGAGACAGGAACGATCCCTTTCCATCGATTGCCTCGCGCTCGCGACTCGCGTCCAACTCGAGAGAGCCGCGATCCGTCGGACGCGTACGACTCGTTGATCGAGGAAAGAGCATGCGAATCATGGGAGAGGACGGCACTGGAGAGAGAGAGAGCGAAGGGAGAGCGAAGGGAGAGCGAAGGGAGAGGCAGCCATCGTCGTGTTTACACACGCGCGCATTGGTCGGAGTCGATGAATTCCGTGGATTTTTCTCTCCGCCGCGCTCGAAAAAACCAAAGTCGCTGACTCTCGCGGTATCTTTCGTACGGCGTAATAAAACCCTGGATATAATTATCCGGATCGGAGTTGGAGAAAGGCGGCGAGGACTGCGAGGAGGACTGCGAGGAGGACTGCGACGACGTTAAGCCGAGGATCCTCGACTCGACGTTTCTCCCGTAGCGATTCGGCTATTTTCTCGTGTCGCTGTCGTCCTCTTCCCGGATAAGGGAGGCTCGTAAACTGCCCGAGTCTCGATCTTTTTCTCGGCTTCTCGGCTTCTCGGCTCGCGAGAGGGTCTAGGTAACCTCGAGACGAGTTCGCAGGGTGTTCGTAGAGTGCGTCGAATGCGCGCACGCACACTTATCGACTTTCGAAGGAGGAGTCGGAGCAATGTCAACGGCAACGGCAACGACAACGGCAACATCTAGAGGTGGAGGAACCGGATAAAGAAAGAAAGAACTTTGTAAATTACCGTACGTCTTATCGGTAAAATTATCACCGAGAGAAGATGCTTCTTCTTGTATCCATTTTTCGAATAAAAGTACACTTTTACCATTATCTCCGAGTTTTATTTTTCCTTGTATTTTTATCAGCCTTGCATTATCCGAACATTCAAACTATTTTCTTTTTTCTCTTTTTTCTCTTTAAATACCGACGGCTCGAGCGAGAGATTTTTTTCCTTTCGTTTCGTCTCGTTTCGTCTCGTTTCGTTTCCTTCGACACCGATACCGACGCGATCCGAATATTAAAACTTTTGTACGCCTCGTCGTTTCTTTCGCGCGAATCGAAGAATCGAGCGTCGGTGACGTAAATTTTCCCTCGTCGAGATTCCCCGCGTTTTCGTTCACCCTCCAGTTCCAAAACAAGGAAAGATTTCCGCTCTTTTATCTCGATAAACGTCGCATCGAATCGGGGAATTTAAAAACTCGGCGATTCGGTGACGATAGAAGTCGAATCGAGGTAAAATCGACGATTCTCCTTGGATCCGGATAAAGAAGTTTTTAGGATATTCGCTCGTTGTAAAGTTAATTCGCTTGGGAAATTCTCGCGAAACGAAGCGAAGGCTCTTCGCTCGGGTTGGGCTCGAGATTTAATCAATGCCGTAAAACGTAATTTTAATCGCTGTACGCACGCGCGAGCGCTTCCCGTCAATTTTTAATACTGACCTAGTCTCGGTCTCGAGTCGCGCGGGGATAATCGCGAATCGTAACTTTTACTTTTGCCAAGATATACGAACCTTCCGGGGCCATGAAATATTCATGGGAACAATAATCGAATGTATATAACAGCGATAGAAACAGCTACGCGAGGCCGTAAAATCGTTCGTGGGTGGAGTGGTTGCGAACTCTCTCTCTCTCTCTCTCTCGCTCTCTCTCTCGCTCTCTCTCCGGCTCGTTCCCCCCTTCCTCGGCCCCCCTCGCCGCGTCGAGATCCGACGGGCCTTCGATTCGGAGACGACTAATAAAAGGGTTCCTCGCGCTTATCCGGACACGCATCGACGTGGAACCCGACCAGATATAAAAATAATTTCGAGACGCATCAACCGCGTATTTACGCGCGTGCCAAGAAAAAAAGGTACTTTTAAAGAAGAGATATCATCGTATTTACAAACGAATCTGGAGACTCGGACGACGTTGGATTAGCGAAAGAATCGGAAAATCCCCGATTGGAAGCTAATGTGAAACTTTAGGGTCGTAGGTGGTGGACTCGGGGCCCGTTGTCGGTGGACAACCCCGAGTCACCCTGGCGGGGGTGGTGGGATAGGTGTGGGGGGTGGTGGAGGCGGGGGAAGGCGGGGGGAGGCGATCGATGATCTCGAGGATCTCGGGCACCGCGGGCGTCGGCACCAGCGACATCTGTGCTCGGGCCCCCGAAGCCGGGGTTTGAGGTGATGGCCGCTCGAGGGCGCTCGGGACCACCGGGGTAATGGCCGCCGACTCGGGGCACGCGATTGGTCCTCGACCCGGCGGCCATCCTGAATTCCTGGCATAGTTGCCTCGACTAGGCCGGTAATGGCCGCGACTCCAGCCAATGACCCGCGCTCGTGGGTGTGGCGAGGAGGGAGGGGCGCCCGTCCCCGAGGGCGGGAACTCCGGAACCCCGCGGACCGAGGTGGAGACTTTTTTTTCCTCCCGTCGCCGAGGTTTCCGCGAGTTTTCAACGGGGTTCGGAGAGTCGGGCGCTATCGTCTCGGAGAAGGTCGCTCGGTTCGTCCAACCTCGGTTCGCCCAACCTCGGTTCACCCTGGAAGAATGTAGGTGGAGAAGCCGATCTCCGCGGTCCAAGTTCGACCCGGATTCCGTCGTCGTCCCTGCCCTCTAATAAAACTATAAATACCGGATCCGGGGTAACAGGTACGTAAACACGGGAGAAGCCGGCGCCTCGTCGTATCGAATGCAAATCGGAGGACGTCGTTCGCGCGGAGAAACGATGAATGGACTTTACGGCGACTCGTAAAATTAAAAATCCCGAGCGAGAGAGCGAGTGAGAGAGAGAGAGAGAGACTAGACGGCGAACACGAGGTTGGAACGGAACGGCGCATCGCGTGCCCTCGTCGTTCGCGGGGTGTCGAGGACGTAAAAAATTTTACGATCACGGCCAATAAAATGACGTAACGCGAGAGTCTTTGGGTTGAACCGCGTGACGTCACGCGTTTAACCGGGAGCGCGGACCGAGCCCCGGACCGAGCCCCGGACGTCCGGACGGCTACGGGAGGATCCTCTTTCGCTCCCTCGGAAAACCCGGAAGAGGCGCGAGAGAGCGAAACCGACGGACCGACGTCGAACCCATAAAAATGTAACGAGCTTGTAAACGTTCGGTTTATATTGCCTCGTCTTTATATCCGTCGGCGCGGACTCCGAGTTGAGGCAGGTCCGACGTCGCTCGCGTCTTACGTCAGAGACGGGGAACTACTCGCTCGACGACTCTTGGACCGTTTGGCCGAGTCGGTAAGGTTGATCGCGAATCTCACTCTTATTTTCTCTCTCTCTCTCTCTCTCTCTCTCTCGCTCTCTCTCGATCTCCTTTTCCCTTCCGTTTCCTCGTTTTCATTAATCGGCCGATCCTTACAGCTTCCGATCGAGGCTCGTTTCACCTACGATAAACGAGGGCTCGATTTCATCGCGATCGGAGGTTGGAGGCGCCTCCGATTTTCGGAAGGGGATCATCGAGGAAAGGAAGCTCTGACGGAGGCGCGTGTCGCGATAAAAGAAAGAAGGAACTACGGAAGGAGCTACGGAAGGAGCTACGGAAGGAAGGAAGGAAGGAAGCAAAGAAGATCCTCTCTCCCCTCGAAGCGCAGTAAAAACGGGAGTCGCGAATTCGCGCCTCCATGAATGAACGGTCGCGAGCCTACGAGCCTCGTACGTACGAGCGCGTTAAAGTCGTGACGCTCGACTTTATGACCTCTCGACGCAGCCGCTGTTCCGGATGACGATGGCTCGCAGTCCGGGCGGTGCGCGTGTAGGTGTGTGGGCGCGTGCGTCGGTGCGTCCGTGTGCGAAAAGCGCGTCCGCACGTTCGCCTTTTACGATCGTTGCGTAATAGCGTAGCCGGGCTTTCGACTCCTCCCGATCGTCGTCGTCGTCGTCGTCGTCGTCGTCGTCGTCGTCGTCGTCGTTGCTGTCGTCCTCGTCGTCGACGTACGTCGTCGTCGGCGCTCCGACGACCTTGACACTGATCCGCGACCGTGTACGTAACGCGCGGAAGTGCGTGATTCATGTGCGAAGCGTCTCTCTCTCGTCTCTCTCCGGTCTCTCTCTCGCTCCCGCTCGAGCAGGTAGGCCAAAGGCGTGCACCAGGTACGGAGGGAGCGAGAGGGAGCGAGAGGGAGCGAGAGGGAACGAGGTAATAGAACGCTTTACGGCTTGTCGGAGAGGCCGGTCGCGCGAGCAGTTCCTCGTTTTACTAACACTTAAAAGTTTACTGGCGCTCATAAAACGCGGACGTTTAGCTTTATTTGGCCGCGCGACGGTTGACGCCGAGAGCGAGAGAGCGATGACTTAGGGACAGCGCGTACGAAGCGTGCCCGCGTGTCTTTTGCGGGAGGAGGCGCGTTTTACGAGGTTTTTGTAGGATTCGCACGCGTCGGAGGTGGACGGAGGTGGACGGAGGCGGACGGACGCGGAAGTGCGGAGGGAAGTGCGGAGGAGCCGCGTCGGTCGAGGGTCGTTATACCGTTGCTCGTCTGGCCTCGGAACTGTTTATGTACTTTTCATTTACGAGTGGCCGCGATTTTATGCGAGAGCTACGTGCGAGGATTCGCTCCGTGCTTTGTTATCCGGGGCGACGAGCGACACCTCCGCGAAACTGTGTCATGATTATTACGTCGAGGAAGCTTCCGCTTTATTTTAGTCGGACGTTGCGTCTCGCGTTGCACCGGACGTAGAGTCGGACGTAGAGTCGGACGTAGAGTCGGACGTAGAGTCGGACGTAGAGTCGGACGTTGAATCGGACGCCGAGTCGGTTACTCCTCGGTCGAGCTTTTACGCCTTCCTCGACTTCTCCGCTCAAGGACGTAACTCTCCATTTCTCGACCTTTCCGTTATTTACGAATTTATAGTTTTATCGATTTCGTACTTGTCCACCGTTGCGTCTTCGACACCCGAACCTGCGTCTAATGGACTTTTTCGAGCGTTTTAGTATCAAAAGCGTAATTTTCGACTCATAGTTTTCGTTGCGTTAACGGAATCGATACGCGATGTTCCATCGTTCCTTCCGATCCTGTTCTTACCGACTATTCCTTAAGGAAAGTTTTTCTCGAGGAAGAGACGACGAACGCATCGGTCGAATAAACACCGTAGATTTTTTCTTTATTTCGTAAATATCTAGCCCATCGCTTCAATTTACGGAAGCCTAACCAGAAACCTCGCGATCTTTTTTCTCCGTAACTTTTTTCGAGGTATAAATCAACGGGAACGAAAAAAGCATCGCGAGAGTAAAAGTTACCAAAATAAGTTCCCCCAAATTCGATTTAAATACTCTCGCGCGATTCGCTGGCTCGTATTCGAGACGATGACCAGCAACGTCACTTTTATCGCCTATTCGCAACCGGAAGGAACGAGATAAGCGCGAATCTCGATCGCGACTTTGTACACCGAAGGTACTCCGATAGATTTTCGGGTTCTCTCCTTCGGTTCGTATCGACCGACACTCGTCCGAGAAGATAGTAAAAGGATTCCCGTAAGATTTGCGCGATCGTCGCGAGTCGGCGACGGACGATTCGACCCCTAAATTCCCTTCGTTGGCGCGTGTCGTCCGCGTCTCGGGAAAAATTAACGTTTACGCGACCGGAGATAAAAGACCGGGTCGATGCCTCGCGATCGACTCTTGGACGAAACTCGCCTTCGGAGCACCGGAAATTTTCGTAGCCACCCACCGGTACACGTTAGATGGCGCGAGTTCCTTCGCTTCGCGTTCGATCAACCGTATCGTCGACGAAGTTAGATTTTCCGTTATCGCGGATACGGCGAGATTTTCCGGGCGCTCTTCCGTCTCGTGTCTCGTGTATCTCTCGTACGTTCCACCGACAACGTCGAAGAGGTTTTCGGTAACGTAACGACCGATCGAGATTCGGACGAGAGTCACCCCAATGTTTTACCGATACTCGTACGCGATAATTGGAAAGACGACACCGACACCGACCGACGGACGGACTCGAGACTCCGACGGTGAAGCAACGAACGAGGATCGATTTTTAAATATTTACGCGAGCGTCGCGAGTTTTCGTCGATCGCGTTCGAAGGTTGGAAGGTTGGAAGGTTGGAAGGTTGGAAAACGAGGATTCGAATGGATAAAGCGATCGGTAACAAGGAGAGAAATAAAATCACGTTCGCGAATAATCCGAGATACGCTTTAAAAATCTGTATATTCGGTACGGCCGCGGTGACATTCCTTTAAATTGGCCCGGCGGTCCAATCTAAATTTAAATCAGGCTATGGTAGTCGGACGATGCGTATAACGTAGCGAAATTTATGGGAGGTCATCCCGCCCGAAGAGATTGGCTTCGTACTCGACTCTGTGTGATATTGTCCCGCATACTCGTAAAGATCTCACTCGTACGGGTGGAATTGTGACTTTTAAACGTAAATTTACAAACCCGAGACGTTCTTACGCGGACAATAGCCAACGTAAACTTGTCGTTAAAAACGTTCGCGTTCGGACGCGTAAAAAGTGAAAATAAAACAATGATCGGTGTAGTAATAAGAAGGAAGAGGCTCGAAATGTTTACTCGCGGGGGAAGTTTTCGTAATTTACGTCGGTTACGAGGCTCGGGCTGTTCTTCCTCGTACGAGAGGAAGTGTAAAGGAACCTTTATCGCCTCTCGCTTTAAATTTGCGAGCGGCACCGATCCGCGATTACAACAATATTTTGCAAATTCGCAATGGAAACGGAATCGAAAGGTTCGAGAGCCATTTAGAGCCCTGAGCGATTTATAACCGCGCGCGTAAACTCGCTTTTAATTTACAATTGGAGCAGCTTTTTTCCCGGTTGATTATCCTCGTGAAAAGGAAAGGCTCGGGCGTAACGATTAACGACTCCCGCGCGCGATTCAATTAGCGAACGATCGACGAGAGTGAGAGAGCGAGAGAGAGCGTTGGGTTTGCGGAAGGTGGGGCAGAGCGGTAAAGGGTGCGGGAGGAGGGGAGGAGGAAGGTGTACCACCGAATTTCCTCGGGAGTTGCATTATTGATCGCAGCATCCACGCCCTCTGCGCTCGAGCGGACGCCTCCTGGGCCTCATTTAACTCTCGCGGAGACGCTACGCATCGGGAGGACGCGGAGCGGAACGAGAATGGCGCTCGCAAATAGAATGGGACGGAGAACGCCGAAAGATGAGACAAGAGCCGAGCTCGGAGGTAGGGCGAGACGGCCGAAAGCTCGAGGGGCGAAAAGAAAGGAGGAGGTGGCGGAGGAGGTGGAGGAGGTGGCGGCGGAGGTGGAGGAGGACGAGGACCGAGCACACCGAGCACATCGAACACACCGAACACCCGAACCGAGTGCGCGCGCGCGCGCGCCAACTGCAGGCCTGCGATACACGCGCGCCTCGACGATGGGGAATGTGGCTCGCAATATCCAGGCGCGCATTCCCGACCCGACACACTCGTCTCTGCGTTCGTGCGAGCTCTTTCGTAGGTTACGCTTCGTGAAAGCTCATAAATATTCCCCCGCCCCTCGACGGTCAGGCTGCCATAAAGAAACCGCTAGCGGCTCGAAAGGGGTTAATTTTTTTTTGCTCCCGCTCTCCGCTCGTTTCCTTCTTTTTTTCGGTTCGGCGAAGAGCGTTTCGAGCAAAAAAAAAAATCACCGCCACCGACCCAGACGCGTTTACCGCCCATAATGCCTAAGAGGAAAAGTACAAAGGTCCTTCTGTTTCGCTTCTCTACGATCGGCGAGCACCAGACGGAGATCACGTGGAGGATTAAAAGGATTCGGCGGATGTTCACGAATTTCCACGCGGTGAAAATACTCGACCGTTTTTTAAGGCGAAGAATGCGTCGCTTGTTCCCGACCGTCTTATAAATACCTAAATACATCGTCTCTTTGTATTTCCAGAAATAATAAACTGCGTTCGATTCAACCGATCCTCAACCGAGTCTTTAATTCCAATTCGCAATATATTCGATGCGATTGCGAATCAGCTTTCGTGTATCGATACGGAGTAGTACCTAAGATACGAGAGATAAAAACTCGCCTCTATTTCGACTCTTCCACGTACTAAAACCGTACCGAGATAAAACTCGCGAATAAATATACAAAATATTCGTAATATTCGTAAAATTCGTAAAATTCGTCAATTATTATTTTTCCAACTTTTACGCTCGTTCGAATATCGAAGAACCGCGTTTCGATTGCGCTTTGCGCTTATCTAAAACTGAATTCAGCGATTTTTGTAATGTAAAAGTTCTACATTTCGTTGTAGTTTTCTTGTATCGTGGCGTTGCGTGGAAAATAAAAAACTTTTTTAATAGCAAAGTAGCGATACCTCCATCCAAGGAGTTCGCTAATTTTTGCAAATTATAATATTTAAATGCATAAATTATTTCGTTTAAATTCTCTCCGGGTATCGGTAGTTGGATGGCTTATCGCATACTTTACATATTCAATAACGAAGTTGCTTGCATAACGAATAAAATATAAACCGTGTTTAATTTGATTACATTTTTAAATACCATTGATTTATATTATTGCGCGATCCAAAGATACTTCATATAATATGGAAACTCTTCGAAACTTTATATACAAATTCATAAAAATATTCCTACGTACTGCGAAATGAATATTTTATATATTCATTTTTTTTTATATAAAAAAATATATGTTTTGAACATCTAAAAAATAATATCGGTAATTTAATATAGTAATATTAAAAATAAAAAATAAATAATTGCGGATAAAATTTTAAATTAAGTTCTTATACAATTTATAAAAAGCAAAAAATCTGCTGTTGTAACTTAACTCGATTAATAAATTTAATATCAATGTAAACGTGTAGTTAAGGATTTTAGAATTGGCGACAAAATTCGGATTTGTAAAAATAACCGAGGGAACGAATCAATAAAGTCAACTTATATTTAAATATACAAAAATCAAAATTTAATAATCATTGTCGTTTCAAATAATGCGAAAATATTTTTTATTCCAATCGGTATTATATGTATATATATATGCACGTGTAAATTAAAAAATCCTGAATTATTCTTCAAAAAAATACTCCTAAAATATAAGGTTTACTTAATAATTTTTTTTTCAAAAATATTTCCCTCGTTTTCTTAATAACTACCATAGAAACAATTACCGATTATATTAATTTTTAATTAAAAAAGTTTTTAATTAGTCGTGTAGAGAATCACGCAATATACATAAGGGATAAATTACCTTTTTTGAATTTTAAATGTTAAATAATTTAAAATCGTGTAAGAAATATTAAATATGTAATAAATTTAATATAATAAAAATTATACCAGTTTTTACATCGTGATCGTTGGTATTTTTGTTTCACGAGTAAGGAATTGGAAAGATTTCATCATTTTTACTTATTTTCTACTTAAACGATGTAGAAAATTTATAACAATGAATACGATATTATCGTTTCGATATTTTAATAATAATAAGACCTGCGTAAGCAATATTTAAAAAGAATCAAAAATGTAAACTATAAATATAATTGTATAAATATGTAATTTTAATAATTTGATATAATTTTAATGTATAAGCCGAATGTATAAAATAAATAAAAATAAAGTTATATTGTAAATATTAATAAAGTATTGTAGTAGAAATAATTATGTAGCAAATGATTTATATTTATCATACCATCTTATAAAAGTTACGATTAATATTTAAGTTAACAAAATGTTTTAATAATAATAATTTAATAATAATAAACAAAAGTATCAAATTACATTTCATTTATAACGGAAATGTATCACAACATAAAAGTATGACATCGATATAAATAAAGTATGTATAAAACAATAGATGGAAAGTAAAAAGCCTAAAAGTGTGTTAAAACTAAAACATAAAGATATTAAATTAAACTCGAGAGAAGTAGTTTATATACCGAATTGATTTTATGAACAATACCGTAAAACATCTTTGATTTATCGCTCAACGAATTTATAATATTAGACTAAGTAATAAAAATATTAAATGTATCAACAAACATCCATTAGTTAAAAAATTTATGTGTTATTCGAACTACAGTTGTTAAAACACGTATACAGAAAATCAATTATATCGAATTTTTTCTCGTACATTTTCCAACCGTAAGTGATTATAAGTTAAATAACGCGGACGAATAAAAACATTTGTAAAACCAAATTTCACTAAATAAAATTTAAAAAATCTGTTTCTTAAGTACCCGATTATTTATCAAACGCATTCTTAGGATAAATAATAGTAAAAAAGATACTCGAACGTAGGATACAAGTGACTTTGTATAAAATTTGTAACGAATACAAAATGAACGAACGCAACGAAACGAATTCCAAAATATCATAAAATATTTAAAAGGATAAAAAAAAAAAAGTCGTGTAAACTTGTAAAATACAGTTCTCTGGTTAACACGACGATCTTGTCTGCTGTCAACGGAGAGACCTTTCCAAGATATATCAATTTCATGAGTTTTGAATATTCATACACATCGTTGATGTGTACACCAATGTACCAATGCTGACATCGTTGTTACCGATGACGGGGTGCCTATGCAGACAGACTCTGGAAGACGCGAAGGGCAAACGTGACCGCCTTCATTGACTTTACGAGCGATGAAACGGGACTTTATAGTTTGTGGGGTAGTTCGTCTATGCTCTTCAGACTGTTGTTGGTTACCACCGGGTCTTTAGAGACGTATCACCTCACGAACACGTTATAAGTATAATTGTATTTGCGCGTTTGTGGTAGCTCACTTTCGGGGCATAAAAAAGATTTATTTACAATAACCGAATTAATTACTTTCAAACATCAAAACGTATACGTTTATTACGGTACAGCTATTATTCTATATTGTTATAAAGATTTATGTACGCTTTGATCAACCGTTCCAAATTTAATTATAATTTCTAGCTGAATCTATTTAACATGTTTTTTTTAAGTACGCGAACATTTCTTTATGCGCGATTAAACGATAAACGTTCCGATCCTGTACGTAAAAATTATGTGCATCTTCTTATCAATTTCGTGTGATAAATTTGTCGATTTTCGAAAACGTTGCGCATCTCGCGACTGATAACGATTACAATTGTTTATAGTACGCGATTAAACATCGGTAAGGATAAAATTTTGTAGGTAAACGAAATAAATCTTAATAATTTTGTTTTAATTTGAGTTTACAACTTTCTTTATACCTTCTAATTTTACTATCTAAATAATCTACGTTAACGGATGCACACGCGAATTCGTATACGAAGCGATAAAGACCGAAACGTGCGACTTTTTACGGTAGCGACCAACGCCTGAATTTTGTTGGAAAAGGCAAGAAATAAAAGCACGTACTCGAGGAATAAGAGGAATAATTTAAATTCTTACGGTGTTTCTTAGTTAAATCCTAATTTATATTTCGCGACATCGCAGTCGAGAAGCGCAAGGTGTAAAATATTCATATAATAAGATAATTTTATACATTCGAGAGTTGTTTAGCCTTTTTTTATTTTATCGTTTTACTTCGTATCGAGGTATCGAGAAAAACAAAATGATCGAGTGCGCGTAAAAATCCTTGGTAACTCTTTAACTTTATACAGATAACGTATATTTAATAATGCACCGATTGGCATTTCAATGACAGTTTCCATTCGCCTTCTTATTCTTTCTTTACGTACGCCGGTGCAATATTTTACGAGTTTATTTTTTCTCGTTATAACTCAATGCCATAACGAAACAAAATAATTGACGTTACAAAAGATTTTCAATTGTATGCCATTTTTCAACGTCCAATGTTACGCGTAACGTTCCTTTGAATATTTTTATAAATCATTTTTAATAGCGTTACTTTTCATTTTGTAAATTCGAACGAGCGTATCTTCGCGAGGTTAAAAATTTACTTATTTACGCACGGATGAAGCAATTTTTAAGGTCGTCTCGTTGTTACGAATAGAATAAAAGCGAGGCGAGTTTCGATCGACCGACAGATTTTTAAAGTCGTAGGCTCGCGTCAACGCAATTATATAACTATAAATTTGAAAAGGTTAAGACTACCACGGACTAAGAAAACGTTTGTTTAACGAATTTTTTAGGAAGCAGTTAGCAGTTTAAATATCGTAAATATTCGAAGAGTGTTTGAACAGTCGAATGTTTTAGGGCGTAATTAACGGATCACCGACGATACAACCGGTAGAAATATTCCGGAAACACAGACTGCGATCATCGTTGGCTCGGAGTCAACAAACTCGTATCGGACACGCGGATATTAGAAAAATATTTACTTATTCGGGAAGGAAAGAGTCGAACCGGACGTCTCCAGTCGTCTATCACGTAGCATATCCAGCACGTATCCTCCGTCTGCGGAACTTGGAAGGGCAACCTAGCAGAAGAAGAACCTTTGCCGCACGGTCAGAGGCAATAGTCTCCCGAGGAGTCTTCCCGAGGAGTCTCCCGAGGAGAGTAAGGGAGACACTATAAAGCTATAAAACGAGGCGCAGAAGGGTTAACGACGGTCCGGTCTGTCCCCTTACCCTACCCCCTCGGTCTTTCGCTCTTTTTACCCCCGCGGCTTCGCTGCCTAATCCTCACCTTGCGTCGATATTACTTCGGAAAGTCGTTGCGGCTTTCCGAGTGTCGAGTCGCAGTAAGTCAAGTCAAAGTCCGAATAAAGAATGCGCGTGGACCTGCCGGACTCTCGTAACCCTTTCGCTGACCGCACAGACCGAGAAAATAGTAAAAACTTCCTCTTCCACTCTTCTATGAATTTTTCAAGGTTAAAAACGTTTCTAGCAATTCCAATATTCGAACGAGATCTTTTTGTTAAATTTATTTCGAGTGAAAGTCGGTTAAAAAAACATCTCCTTTTAAAAATAACGATCGTTACCGTCGCTCCGTAAAATTCATCTCTTCCGAAAGTGACCGTAACCGACAAGACTTTGCTCTTTCAAAACAATTTTCAGCGGTTTAAACAAAATTTTATAGCAAACGTACGTTCGTCCGAATAATTCGCGTATTTGCATTTATTCCAATATTATCGTTTTAACAACAAGCTGTACATAAATTTACCCTCGATTGCCGTCGATCGTTGAAAAATTCGTTTGCTCCATTTTTAAAGGAAAGGCTAAATCGTACCTACGAATCTATTTAATTATTTTCAGGGAATATGTTTTTCTCGTTGATACAAATTTCATTATTTAGAAAACGAAATGTATAAACTTCAATTTACCGATACTTTTTAAGATGATAAAACTAAATTAAATTTGACTGATAATTTTTCTACGTTGATTCAATTTTTTTGGATCGATATTTTTTCCGTACGCTAAAGGTTTTATTTTTTTCTTGAATTTTACGTAATAGAAAAAACTATAAATTATCCAATCGCGTATCGCGTACATAATATAGTAATACATACGGTTGAATTTAATTAAATCAAATATATTAATTGTTGATTAAATTTTGTTTCGTTATTCATCATCGATAAAAATCATAAAATAGTACAATAAGTTTTTATTTAATATCGGTGTATTTATGTTTTATTACTCGCGTTAAAAAAAGTAGAATTAATTTTGTAATATTAAATTATTTACGGAAGAAATACCAAAAAGTAAAACTTGCTAGATCAACTCAATAATAAACGTCACATGGTTTAATTGAGAAGATTATAAAGTTTCGAGCAGTTCTCTCTTTCCGTACGATATCAAGAAAAATTTTACCGTTCTTTGTAATATCTCAGCCACGTAAAAACTTCTTAGATAAAAGAAAGAACAGCATTTACAGTAATCTTGCACAATCTACGTAAATGTGAACAAATTTCTTTTTTGATGATGACTTGATTTAGTTTGTCTATTACCAGTATTATCAGTTTACGGCCACACAATCAACTTCTTATCCTATTATAAATTGCACGGATTTATCTTTTATTATTAAATTAATAAAATCAAACGTATTTTCTATATTTTAACGATTGATTTATATTTTTAATGGCTTGTTTTAAGAAAGTAGGAAATCTATTTACATTTTTTACCACATGCTGTATAATAATAAAACTTGTAATCGAAACATTGCTGTTCGAAAGTTTCTGATAATATTAAAACCTAAAAGAAAAGTATCGTAGTGTTAAATTTATCGATTCGTTCGAACGAAATTTTTATAGTTTAGATTATTTTTAATTGAATATGTACAATTTTTCTCTAATCAATTTTATAAGGCGTTGGAAAACTAACATTGATAAAAAATAAGAATAAAATTAATTAAAAAATATCGTATCATAATTCATCTTATACCTTTTTTTATTTTTTCTAATATTAAATCTACTTATTAAAAACGCCAAATTATTTTTAAAATATTCTACTATCCGTTCGATATTTTCTCAAGCATAAAATACAATATTAAATTGCAACGTGTATTTTGTACATAATTATTTTTAAACGAATTTTTAAAAAAATCTTTCTTTAAACTAAATAACATAGTCTTTTCTTCAACATACGATAAATTTCATGCGATATTTGTAAAAATATTATCGAAATATCATTGTTTCAAGGTTAAAAAACATTTTACATTGGCTAGAAAATAAAGAAATAAATTTATGATATCGAAAAGTTGGAATTTACCCAAACTGTATGAAATTTAGAGGCTACGATTAATTAAAAAAATTTATATTTACAACTATATTAGATCTAAAATTGCTTTGGATAAAGTCTTTGAAAAGTGGTAGGCAGATGTCGGCAAAGACCCTAAAATAATCGAGTATGGCGTCACTTGGAGTATATACGTGGAACACCTAAATGGCGATACTGCACTATGCTTTTAATTATAACTCTCGAAGAAAAGCAGAAGTACAACTAAAAATGAAAAAAATATCGTTGAAATAGAAAAATAAAGATTATCGAACCGAATAATCTCGACGATATATAAAATTAGAATATGAAAATAACAGGGTTTAAATGCTTGAAGCTTCGAATTTGAAAATCGTAAATTTTGTCTAATTGTGTCGCGCAAACAAAATTAATTCGAATATATTGAACCAATATATATAAAAATGTGTTTTTTTGGAATACGATATCGGCGTTTAAATTAGAAAAATTATGAAGAACGTAAACTAGAAAATGAATATTCTTCGTCGAAATCGATTAGGATAATTTAGCATTTAAAATAAGTAAATAAGTGATTTTAATCATCGATCGATACGCGAAAAACCTTATAAATAATAAAACGGATACGACAAGATATCGTAAAATAAATGTAAATACTTTCTATCATAGTGTGTTCTATTTAAAAGATCGGTTTAAAATAGTTTTTAATTTACTCGATGCTTAATTAGCAGGTTTATAAAATCTTTGTTACGTAATTAATACAGCGGAGTTTGTATTTAAGATAAAATTAAAATGTGATATTACGCAAGGCTGAAACTTGCAGCCATTGTTTATATAACTAATATTTATCGAGCTAACAGTGGTGGAACATAAATATTGAAAAATAAATGAAGTAAATGTCGGGGAATATTTGTTAAAAACATTAGTTCTCGTCACTGAGTCAGAATAATAAAAAAAGATGGCATCTCGTGAGAAAATTTCACACGCTGTATATAAGTTGAATACTTGGGGCATCGACTCGTTGCGGGATAAACGCGATGCGACGGATCTCGTTCTTTGTCTTGCTCAAGACGTACGTGCGTATAAATATTTATACAACACAAGAGCAATTCCCATGATAAAGAGCCTCGAGAGCAGAAGATCATTTTTTTCTCGGTATTTGTATGCGTGCGTGTGTATTTTTACCAATTTTTCTCGGTAATTCGTGCCATCGATTCGCAGGCAAAAATACGAAAGCGTCAAATAAATTCGTTTTACTTAGTAATAGCGTTCCAAGCCTGTAAGACAAAGTCGTGATATTCACTCTTTTCGCTTTTTATTTATTCCAAAGAATATTTTTATCGTCTTTCGGATTATCTATTAAAAAAAAGAGAGAAACAAAAAAACTTTGAATGTATTTTAAGTCGGTGGAAAAGTTAAAAATCCAGTTTGACTAGACATAATTTTATTAATACTAAAATTAATATTTTCAAACGCGCATTCGAATAAATATTTCGCTTAATGCAATTCGACCGAGTGCTTCTCGTTCATCGGCCAAAAAATAAATAATATATATATATATATTAATATATTATTCGTAATCGTAACGTAGAAAGTTGTTGGGTGACAAATTATAAAGATCATTCGTTTCTCTAAGAAATTACCGAATAAATACTCAATTTAAAACTTTTCTCTTACGCGCTCCTAAGTAAAATTTTTGTGGAAAAGACGAGAAGAAAAAATATTTACGACGAGAAGGGAAGAATAATTCCAGTTTCCATGCCTAATACATAAGACGAAAAAGTTTACATCGTAAAAAAAAAAACTTTGTTGTTTTTAAAAACGTTATTACATGAAGTGGTATATTGCCATGGGCATGTTTCGTATCGATGTGGCCTTACGCGTTCGATGTTCTCGTGAGAGCGAAGAGAAATAAATTATACGTATGTACTCAGCTTCAAAGCCGAAGGGGAGACAGACTATACAAGACTATACAAAATGGTGCTTTCGTACAAACGCGTCTTTGCGTCTTTTCTCTTTCTTCTTCGATTCTTCAAGACTGGGGCGAAGGCGCCTAAGGACTCGATAAAAATGCCGGAAATCAATTTTGCCGCATTCTGATTTTGTATTTCGTTGTTTGTATCTTTATTATCATTGTTGGCTTTCTCCTCTAACGTATCTCGTCTAATAATAATCAAACGTATCGAGGCTGACCGAATCAAGTTTTCGGTATAAAAATCAAATTTTTATACAAAGAAGAAACGATCGCGGAATTACAGTTTTATAAAGTGCCGCGAACGCGATAAACAATAATATCAACGTATCGTAATTTACAGGATATTTTCATCCATTGGTTGGGATCGAGTTCGTTTCCATCGTTTCCGATCACCAAGACGGTCGTCACCTTCCTTTAAAACTCTCGACACACGCGATTTTACAAAATGGCAGAGCTCGCGTATACGTTTATGAAAAATGCATAAATTTATACCGCAAATGAGTTATTAAATCGGACGCGTTAATATCAGATATTTTTTTCGAGAGTTTAAAATTTTAGAAATTCGAAGAGAAGAAAAATATCTAATTTATACGTATTAAGTTGGAAGAAAGATATGTTTAGCAACTCGAGCGTTGATCCTCCGACATCTTAGCCCGTATATTACTCCCGAAATAAGCTTTTTCGATTAGCTTTCGAGCCCGTACCTTGGCATTTTATCTAGATTCAACAATGCTGTTTTATCCGAGCATGTAACGACGCGACCCATAATTTTCCCCATTCCACCCACGAAGAAAGAGCCTCGGTAATCGAAGCATTAATTATTCCAAAAAGAAAGAAAGAATCCAGATAATCTTCAAGGGCTTTTTATCCTCGAATCTCGAACGTACTTGGAAAGGCGCACACTTTAAACTTGGAGCGAAGCGTGTATTCGTGTCCCGATCGCATACGTATAATATCCGTTCGGCGGGCGGTTCCTTGGGCATCTGCCTACCGAGTCCGAGCCGCAAAGAGCGAGAGAGCGAGAGAGCGAGAGAGCAAGAGCGCACCGGCTAATTAAGACTCGATCGGGAACCTCCATACCCCTCCAACTTTCGTATCTTCCCTTCGAAAGCATACCCTTTTAACCGCTTCGGAGTCTCGGGCTCACGCTCCTCTATATTTTGCCCGCCTCCTCCCGTCCATCTGCCGGTCCGACCCGTACTCCGACCGTACTCCGACCGTACTCCGAAACGTACTCCAAGACTCGGCTGGTACGCATCCCACCTTTGTTCCCGCGTACGAGAGCTTCTCTCTCTCTCTCTCTTTCTCTCTCACGAGCTTGGAGCGGCCATTGACAACAGTAAAATATACATGCGTATTCCGATGGAAAATATGGCTCGTTCGAGCACCAGAGACACGAGTCGGTGCGTCGGTGCGTCGGTGCGTCGGTGCGTCGATGCGCCTCGACCGAGATAATCGAGGGAATCGAGGGAATCGAGGGAATCGAGGGAATCGAGCAACTTTTTTCTTTCCTTGCACAACTCGTTAGAAAACAAGGATCGATCCACCTCGTTCGCTTTTCTTCGCTTCGCGCGATAACCGACGATTAATTCACCTGTGAAAAAACTCGAGGTCGGTCGATCGAGGTTGAACGATCGTTAACGACCAAACAATGATATTCCACGCGTCTCGAGGAACACGATTCGGCAAACGAAGCTAATTTTTATTTTTCTATAAATAATACAACCGGCGAGCGAATATTCCTCGGTGTACGCGTATGTAGGTATCGACGAGTGGCCACATGGCTACTATCTTCCTTCTCTTCGTATTCCGTCCACATAATTGCGTAATTTACCCGGCAATTATACCCGAGTCCTTGTCTGCGCCGATCCGTATAATTCCTCGCCACCAACCGTGTGTATACGCTTATGCGTAAATTTCACGGCTGAACTTGGTCTTATCGCGTGCATTAAAACAGCCGGAGAGGGAGAAAATGGTGGTTTAAAGCCTCCGGAAAACGAGCTCCTGCCCTACACGAGACGATCCGGGTTTCGGTAATGCGCCAAGTACTTTACCGACTCGTCCTCTTACATATTATAAGATACCCGAGACTTTCGAATCGTTTCTTTTTCTTCACCGACGGCTCCGAAAAAATTATCATTGCAAATTTCGCAATATTTTGCATCGAATTCCATGTTTCTTTCACACTTTCGACCAATATTAAATAAAGGACTTCATTTTCGCTTTTCTTTATTCGGATAATTTATCGTTATTGCCTTAACGACAAACATCCGAGTATTAAACGTATCGAGATGCCCAACTTTTTATACCAAATTTGGTCAAACCGCGTACAAAGTTCGCAACGTTTCAAATTTGTATTAAAATTATACAAATTTATATATTTGCCAAAGACGTTTACATTAGTCTAATATTTATTATAATTCGCTCGTTTGAAAATATTTCGAGCGGGTATCTCTCCACGATACGTTAAAGTTTCTCGATTAAATTTCCAGTCGGTTGAAACGAAATTTTTTCGGACATTTTTTCTTTTTCTTTCATTTTTTTCTTTCTTCTTTTTACATAATACGCGGATGGTATTACCCGATAAATTAAATTTTTTTAACGAACGAATTTTGTTTTTGTCCGCCACGAAACGAATTAGAATAAAAAACAAACGTAAAATTGTTCTTTCGAAATATTCGCGTTCGAATATTTTTATAGCACAGAAGCATAAAGGAATACGCGTAAAGGAATTAAAACAGATCTTTCTAAAATTAAGCATTTTTATCTGAAACTCGATGACCCTCGGAACTCTTCAACGAAATATAGAACACTGACTCTAGATAAGACCTCCTAGAAGTTTCTCCGAATATTTAAAGCTCGACTTTCGGTAACGGTGTTTGGCTCGAAAGCTTTGATGCTGATGTACGCGCCTTTGGTAATCAGCTGCACACGAACCGAATTCGCTCGAGTGAATCTGAATTATGTACCGGTCGAGAGTGCGAGTAAAGAGAGTGCGAAGAAAGGCAGGAAGAAAGGCAGGAAGAAAATAGCGGTTCGACTCACGGGTCACTCGATGCTTTCGCGTTACGCGCGAGGTAAGAGGCTTCGTAACTTTTCGGAGAAATTATGGAACGTGACTCGAAATTGAGATTTACGAAAGAGCACTTGTGATTCAGCTGCAAAAACTTATAAGCCGTATCGGTGAGACGGTGAGACCGTACTTTCTTATTCGAGAGAGAAAGGCGTGTCTCGAACGAGAAAAACCTTTCTTGTTGACTAATAAAGATAATGAGGGTATTGATCGACTCCAGAACTCTGCATTACGTATGCATAAGATTTTTGTAACGATCGGCCAATGAACGACGTCGAGAGTCCGTACGGAGTACGCGACATAAAACATAAAATGGTTTTCAAGTACTTGATATATTGAAGATGATGGTTGGTTTGTAAAGTAAAACTGGATTGGTTACAACAGGCGATACTCGAAGAAAATGTTTCTTTTTCAACGGCGACCTTAGCGCGATTGATTTACCGCGGTATTCTGTTAATTGTAATCGTTACTCGATATTTACTTTACGCTTTATTTATCCGTACGCTGACTTTGTACTTTCATCAACAACGTTATTTTACTTTAATAATTTCGCTGATAACGCGAGCGATCGACTAGAATTTCATTCTACTTCGCAATCCTTGAATTAATAATCTTTGGATTTTAAAGGAACGCGTCAATCTTTTTTTTTTCCTTTTTTTCCCCTTTTTTCCCCTTTTTTCTCCTTTCTTTTTTTTATATCGATAAAAAAGATCGACACGGAATATTTCACAGCGAAAAATAAATTTCCTCGGAATTTCTTTAAAATCCTAAAATTTTATCTTTGGAGAAAAACCTTTTAAGCGAACTATCGTTATCAGTCAACATCATCAACGTTACAATATTCTTCCATAATATTTTTTTCCTTTTTTCCTTCCTTATTTTAACTTCGATCAAAATGCAGATCTGGAGGTTGGGCCGTAGCAGCGCAAACAACATCGTAGTACGGCAACAGCAGCGCATTCAGAAAGCAAAATACAAGGATATATATATATATATATATATATATATACGAGGCGTACCATCGAGCCGAGCTGAAAAGACCTCGACCGGGTGGATGGCGGGTTATGTAAGGGCTGGGTGTACCCACGTTATACATCGTAGATAAGAAGGAGAAAGAATGGCGAACAAGGTGAATATATATATCAGGGTTTGTCTCGAATATAAGGGAGTGCACAACGAGAAAAAGAGAGAGAGGCAGAAGAGGGAGAAGCGAGTTTCGCGTGGATTTGCCCGGTGAGCCAATGTTGGTCGTAAGCATGCAAGTGGAATAATATAATAAGGTAGCGTTGGCAAAGAAATACGAGAGAGAGAGAGAGAGTGAGAGAGAGTGAGAGAGAACGTGGGCAAACGTGTGCGGTATTCGAGCGAGGGGAAGTTTGCGCGGGTGTGCAGAAGCGAGATGGCACGATAGGGTTGGGAAGATGGGGGTGGTGGAAGCGAAGGTAGAAGGTAGAAGATAGAAGGAAGCACTAGGGGGTAATTACCTTTCTCCCCTGTCACGGCTCTCTTCAGTTATGCAGCGGAACTTGCTATGCGAAACGAGCGGCACTGCGCTATGCTGCCGTTTACCCTTGGCAGCTGAGCTAAGCAGAGAGCAAGACTATCATTTTTTAAGATTAGCCAAAGATGAGAAAAGTTTTAATGCCACCGTGATACGCTGCCTCGCTCTTCCCTATATCGAGAAAATCCCGCACCTCCTCCTTTCCCCGAGCGAGCTTGCTCTCGCCTATATATCTATTACCAAAGTTGGAGTCGCGAAGAGAGAGACCGACCAACACCGACGACGAGAACCGCTGGATCAACTTTAACGAAAGTTAGCCGAATGTACGCTTCGCTGGAACTAATTAATCGTCGAGCGATTGATTAAAAATTATCGTTTCCGAGTTAATCGAAATAATAAGCGGTGTGGAAGGAACGTATAGTCATATTTACGATGGATCCTACGATGGATCCTACGATGGATCCTACGATGGATCCTACGATGGATCCTACGACCTTTCGAAAAGGAAATAAAACTAGTTTACAGTAACCGAATTTTAACTAATTAATTTCATAATTTGTTAACAAAATCCAACGAATATTTACTAGAATTTTTTATTGAGTACTATTTTTATTTTTATAAAAGAATTTTACACCCGGTACGCTCTTCGGGATTATACGCGTTTATCGAGTGCGACTTTTACCATTTTTGCATAATTTTTTTATAAAAAATAAGTTTCCTCGATAAAAGCGGCGAATTAAAAAATATTTAAGCTACGAGGAAATTTACGGTTAACTCCTTGATGAAAAAAATAACGAAAAATTCGTTTTTCGTCGAAAATAATAAAATATCCGAAGCCTGATAAAAATAAAGTTTGCAAAAAGTAATAGGAGCGAATTCGAGATACGGATTCGTATCGAGCGAACATTGTTTAAAATATTTTCCAGCCAAGTTGCGATAAGGGAACGACATTCGAGAGTAATCCCGAGTAATCCCTCGTTTCTTTGTTAAAACAGCGCGTTTCCACATTTTCGCCGGTTATCCGAAATAAAAGCGTCGTTCGTAGGACGAGCATTTTCCTCGAGAGCTCGGGAAGTCGAGCGTACCGTGAGGATGGTACGTGTGCGAATTTGGTAGGGTAAGGGAAAGGGGGGAACCGAGGGAGGGTGAGACTCGGAGCTCGCGAAAGGTGACCAGGTGGAAAGTTTTCACGAGGGTGGGGTTGATGAGATGCATTCCCCGGAAACGACTGGGATGGACGACGACGTGCCAGGAACTGCGCGGGTACGAGGAGGCGAGATGCGAGCACCGGGATGCGAGAGCCGGGAGAGCCGAGAGAGCCGAGAGAGGCGAGAGAAACGAGAGAAACGGAAGAGTCGAGATGCGACGGTGCGTTTAAGGCTGGAACGAGGAGACGCGATAAATTGTTCAAATAGCGAATACTATCTGCATAATACGGAAAATTCCTATGGATATTAATGCGAATTTCCTTTACCTTCTTATCCCTCCGCTTCATTTGTCGAATGCGTTGAATTTTCACCGTTTAATAATTGTATCGATTTAGTATACTTTAACGCTCGATATACATTTACGTTGCTTCGCACCTTTAAATTTACGCGCGCTTCCAACTTCCAACTAGTAAATTACATTTTTTATTTTTTCGTAAAAAAATTCGGAATAACAAGTGTGAAATATTTTCCTATAGTTTTTAACGAGTCGTTTTTAACGTTCTTCTTTTTTCGTCCTGGTTACTTTTAATTTAGAAAAAACAGCTCGTTATCGAATAACTTGTACTAGCTTAACGATCCGAACGATTTTAGCGATAAAAAATAATTTTAACGCGGTTACAGTTTACACGCGCGTTACTTATCCTACGTAAATTTAGAACATTTTTGTGTAATTATCGCGTTATGGGAATCGTCGAGGAGTTCGTTATAATGGACGTATTATTCAATTTCCTTTGGTTGGATAATTAAAAATTAATGTTAAAAAAATTAATTAACTTTTTATGATTAACAACTGTACCTTGGCGATAAATAAAAGAATATTTATCGCAAAAATATTTCCATTCGTAGTATTAACAAAAGATCTCTTAATAAAATTCCTTTTCATTACAGTAATATTAAGAATTGAAGAAGAAGAAATTAAAACGATAAAAATAAAATATAAGTTTTCCAAAGAAGTTTATGTCATTTTTATAATTAATTAGAATTTTTTAAAAAATTCCCTGTTAAAATAATAATTTATTTCTAAAATATGGCATAATTACGGAATATAGAATAATTATTGCTTTTTATCAAATAATTCATTAATTTGCAAACTTATATAATTATACGATATGTTTACATTTTTAACCTGTTGTTTTTTAATTTAATTAAGGAACGTTCTTAATATTTGAAGCAATATTATGTTAATCAAACGGTAAAATGCTTGTCTTACTTAATTATTTCTCCAGAATTCAGACAAGTTAATATTACGGCTGTCATAACGGGTACATTCCTGTAGCTAAAACGTAGAAAATGAAATTTTACCATCTCTGTACAATCTATATAAATGAGACAATGAGTTGAAATAACCTTGGAAATAAAGTAGAATAATTTGGGCAATGGCAACTGTGCAAAGATGGAAGGGGATGAGAGACATTCCTCGTATTGAACAGATGCGCGCGCAGCTAAAGTTCACAGCCCGACTGGCAGAGAAAGATGAAGACTGCGTCTATTATTGGTTGGATACAGTTGCCCTTCTCTTTCTTTTTCTCCCTTATACGTCGACCAAATGTATACGTGCTTTTTTCTCTCTCGACCTCTCAGCGCTTACAACGGATCAAAACGAACAACCGGAGGCTGTTTCTGGAAAATTTCAGTCCAAACCAACCAACGCTAACGCCATAGATAAAATACACATAGTAAAACTTGGACAAACCTATTCTACGGCAATGGCGATTAAAAAGAGTGTTTTTAACCTTTTCCCCGAGAAGAAAACAAAAATATCTTCTATTTTATACATCACGGAATTAAATCGTCTATCGAGTATTCGATAAAAACTGCGCAATTTATTCATTTGTATCGTAACTTGTAAAGTATATTTTTTTTAAATTATTCCCCGTAAAAAATTATTGTTTGAATCTATAAATTTATAACGATTACGAACAACTTTTATAAAATACGATCGACATGGTTTCTTAGAGTCGATTTTATAAATGTATTATTACTTTTAATTTAAGACCGTACACGGAAAAGTTGTCAAAAATCTTAACCAAAAATTAATGTATTGGCTTGTAAATGAAAAACCTTTCCACTCGTTTAAAAAATTAAGATAAAATCGACGTGATAATTTGCAAACGGCTGCGTTATAATTTAAAATTTATAAATAAATGGCGAATCGAACGTTTCAATTTTCCTTTGATAATTTCATTTCAAAATATAGTTTATTCGGTACCGTTGAAACCAGTTTTTTACGCTTTATAAATTTTTAAATATTTATTTATATTTATAATTAAAACGAATGTTTAATAAACGTGAAACTGGAATATTACGGCTAATTACGCTACTAATTATCTTCCAGGTAACATTTTAATTTCGAGGAATTAATCAATTAGAGTAGGAATAAGCACGAATTAATAATAATTAGTTTAAATAATAAAAAACGCGTTTAAAAGTATTTACTTAAAAGAATTATTAAAGAAGGTAATTTGGTTTGCTCGGGTCGTTTCACCTCGACTTCCTTCGCATTCGTTGTGTTTCTTTTCCTCCTTGTATCTCTTGTATCTCCTATTTTAGCTTTTATTTCTCTCTCAACATGGATTGAACAAACCGTATTCCTCACTGGGGACCTTTTCTACGATTGCGTTAGTCCGAATTTCCGACCGTTTGCTTTTCTTATTTTCGTATTTCTCATGGATCTACTTAGCGTAACGAGCTTCGCTTGCAAACTCATGGAAATCGGCTTATTACACACAACGGCGAGTTACGGTCCAACTATCCGATGCTAATTTCTATATACATTCGTGGATCCAATGCACTTTACCCGAGAGAACACGAATCGAGCCGTACGGGAATTTTCGATGGCCTCTTCTTCCATTTTACGAGATTCATGTGCAATGCGATGCCAATAAAGTGTCGTTATCGACAACTTAATGTCTTATTTAGCGATGGAAGTGGTGTTAAATTATTTAACGACACAATTAAATAAATTTCCTGCCTTTAATTATTACGGTAGATTTATGTGGGTGATTTTGGTCTACACCGAAATTTACCGCTCATTATACATATGCATAGGAAGCGAAAGTAATGTATTTTTTATACGATCGAGAGAAGTAATAAAAAGGTAATTCTAGTGTTTTTAAATCGAGTTAAAACAAAGAGCATTATTTCAAGTTGGTATAAATCTGTTGGTGGAAATCTGTTGCTATCGTCGGTTTAAATTACAATATCTAACGCGTTTACGTGTATTTTTAAATGTATTTTTAAATGTACCTGTAAATGCAATGTCGCACTTAAATAAACATTATTCATACTTGTAAATTTAATAGCCATTTAAGGTAGACGAAAGATTACATATTATGCAAATAATAAATTGTTTAGAAAATACTTTTATAGCACGCTCAGCATAAAATACATCGGAATATGACATCCGTAAATATATTTGTGTTTTTTTTTTCCCTTTAAGGATAGAGGATTAAAGAAGGGTTTTCGCAGCGATTCTTCCTCGAATAAATAGTATCGAATATCCGATATATCTTCTGCATTTTTATTTTATAATAAACACGTCAGGTAAGTTTCGTTTATTATTGACAACGTGTTAAGCGTTATTTTTAAAGATTCGGACAGCTAAAGTCTTAAAATTAAAATAATGCATTTTTTACTTGTAAACAAATAAATAAATTCAAGGTATTTGAATTATTTATGATTCGTTTAAAACCATTTAAAGATACGTTACCCAAAACAAATATTATCGATACGCGGAAAAATTTATAATATCAAATATAAATAAAAACTATTTTATTTTTATTATTAATAATAAGATAAAAATTTAACTTTTTCTTAAGCGTGATCGATTATTTTTGATCAATGAAAACACGTGGAAAATCAGTCGCTACTTAAAAATAGATTTTAAGCGTTTACATTGAAACGACACTTTTTAAAATTTATAGAGTGCACGTTTGTAATAATCCTACGTTATAAATAGAAGAAAATAACAAGTTTGATATATTCTTAAATATTTGAGTAGAGCGTCCGTTAAAAATAACTCACAATTAATCTGTGTATTTAAAAGATCGGATACTTTTTATTAATCTACATCTTCGTAGAAAATTAATCGTAGGTTATTAGTTAACTTAACGAAACAATGCAACGATACGGCAATATAATTATTCTTCCAATTCTCGACGCCTCGACCCTAAAGTTTTTAGTTTTATCGTTTGAACAAATTTTACAACGACTGCCATTCAATTTTCAAAGTGGTTAGCTTCCATTCGGTTTGAGAAGAAGAAAAATTCAATCTGTTCTTTCTTTTCTTCAAGCATAGGCTGTAGAATAACGTCTTTTTATAACTCTTATCATATAGCCATAAACACCTAAACTGTCCTTGAAGTTATAAAAACGCGGAAAGCCGCGAGGAAAGCAGGATCCGTACGAAATGGCACTTGGGTTTCAAGGATCGAAAGGGTGCGGGTGCAATAAACCAATTTAAATGGTCGGAAATGCATAGGTAAAAGAAAGCCTCTACTCTTCATAAAACATTCTACCGTTCTAAAAGTACACTACAGCCCCAGGGTTTCAGGGAACCCCTTTTTTTTTTTCTTTTTTTGTCCACTCTGCCTGCGACAGGGGCAAGGAAAAAAGGGGTAAGGAAGCGCGTCGTTTATATTTTTACAGACGTTCGTTTCCACTATGTTGAATAACTGCTGAAAATCGTGCTTGGACCTCGGGAAACCACGAAACTGGCAGGTGAACATTCGGCAGTCTCCAACTCCAAGGTCTCGCGAACGCTTCGTCGTCGACGGATTCCAACTTACGGTGACCTCGTCTCTCAAGGTTCATGGGATTCTCCGCTCCGCCTCGACTCAACGACTCGATAACGCAGGTGAGCAGTTCATCTCCTCGTTTCGTCGAAGAGTTCCATTTACGTCACATTCTTCGTAAAACGTTTTTAAATCTTCTTTTTGTCTCGTCGAACGATCTCCGTGGTAATGCACCTCGCGTTTGTGTGTGTGTGTGTGTGAGACAGATGGAGTGAGAGAAGGAGAGAGAAGGAGAGAGAAAGAGGAAGAGTTAGAGGTGATAAATTTGTGCGTTATCGATGTGGGCGTTATCCGCGAACGTCTCGGTAACGTAAACCGGTTTTAAATGGTACATTTTCGGTTCTCATTGTTTTAAAACGCGAAGCATTTTTGAACCCACTCTTCGTAAAAGAATTTTTTCCTCTCTCTCTCTCTCTCTCTCTCTCTCTCTCTCTCTCGAGATAAAGGACAACTCGGAGAAAAAGCTTAAATTATGAATTATAAAAAGGAAGGCGCGCGCAATTTGGTTAAATTTTAAAAAGAAATCTCGGTGATCGACGGTTAACGTTAAACGTTGCCCTGTCTCAAATATCATATTTTAATAATACAATGTTTCAATTATATTATTATTATTAGAGGGGGAAAAAGCAGCGTGGAAGCGTCGTAAAAAGTGCAATCGATATCAACCGCGTACGAAAGTACCTCTAAACGGTATAAACAGTCGACTTTGTTGCATCGTTCGCGTCTCGTAGGCCAGACTCGCTTCTTTCTCTTCTTTCTCTTCTTTCTCCTTCTCCTTTCTTCAGCAAAATTGAAAGGTTGATCCGGTTAAAAATTCCGAACCATCGCCGACAAATCAGCGAATTAACCATACACGCGTGCGTTTTGTTTTATTTTTTGTTGTTTTTTGATGTTTTTTGTTGTTTTCTTCTTTCCTCCTTTCGTTGCGAGTCGCGCAGCGGAGCTCGGCTGAACTTTGCTCGGACGATTATCATGCTAATTTATACGACGTTATTATCGGACGGCCCTTGGGTGGGCCCCGGATAATTGCACGAATGAGCGAGCTCGCAGTCTTTTCCTTCCTCGGCTTGCACGCGCGTAATATCGTATATACGCATAGTTATCGCGCGGCAAGATCCCGCGGGCTCTCAGCCAAAGGAGGAGGACGGGCTTGTCTTACAGGTTGATATTGCAAGGCCTCCGACTTTATATGGCGGCCTCTGTGCACAAGTTCCTCGGCAGCGGCGGCGGCGGCGGCGGCGGCGGCGGTTGTATACTCGGGAGTTTATCGTTGACAGGGGCTAATTTATCGGCGGCAGGAGGGAGAAGAAAGAGAGGGTGTATTCGACTGCACGCGAAAGTTAAGTCTGCGTGTGCATGAGAAACCAAGTGAGCTGCGCAAACGCATCGTATCTTTTAAAAAAAATTTAACGCGAGAATAAAATGCCATTAAAGTTGAATTTACCGAGTCCACGGATCCGACGGGTTTTTTACTCGGCTCCTCGTCGGTATGCGCGACTCTCCGTACACTTACGGTTCTGTCCTATCCAAACGATAGAAAGTACGTGTGTTTTATGCCCACTTGTACGAATAAATCTATAGCTAAGCGTTAATTACATAAATTTTACGCTTTCAAATGTGGAAATAAATTACCGACAGATTTATTTAAATTATAAGGAGAAAAAAATAGATAGAATTCTATTGCGTAAGTTTACCGCTTTCTGCAAATTCTCTATTGTTTATTTATAACCGCGGTTACGTTATCCAATGCTCGGAGTCTATAAATAATACATGTATATAAAATAAGCGTAAAAGGGTTATTTATTCTAATATACTAAAAGCGTGTTATTTATATATTTTAGCCTAATGGAAATATTTCTCGTAATTAAAAGGTAACGAGTACATTTGCGCTTAAGGTCGGTAAAATCTTTACATCTTCTAAATGTTAATTGATTCAACCGATATCATCGAACGTTACTTAAATTGAAAAAGTATTTAACCCAATTAAATTTTTAAATATTAGTAGGTAGCGAATAAATTATTAAATACGAATAAAATTATATGGAAACAAACGTTTCTTTTATTTTTAAAAATAGGTTCATTTATCGAGAGTTGTAATCGAATCGCTTTAAATATAAAACGTATTTAAGTTTATTTTTAAAATGTTGCAGAATTTATTTTGAAAATATTATTCGAATATTTACAAAATTATTGAACTAAGAAACGCTTTAATCGACTTTCTTGATTTACTTAATTTTTACTCGATAAAGTATCGTATATTTATATTCGAATCTAAATTTAATCGGAATATTTAAATATATTAAAATGTATCGAAAATTTTCTTAGCGTAATTTGTCTTTTCGTGCGATAAAACCTCGATATTTTTTTCGCTAATAACGCGATAACGTTAAAAAGATCTTGAAAAATAAAGTTAAAAATAAAAATATGAACGTACGAAAGAAATACGAGTTGGATAAAAAAAAATGTGCGCATGCGAGTCTTCTCGCAAAAATAGAGAGGAAAAAAGAGCGAAGAGCCAGTCTGGAAAAGCAACGGTGAAACGACCACTTCGTCGTAGGTGTATATACAATGGGGGGTGAAAATGGAAGGGGGGTGAAAACGAGAGATGGCGGGCACAACAAAAGTTCAATTTCGCGGAAATGACAAGAAAAATCTCTACCGTATGTTTCAATTCTAGGAAAGCGTATGAATTTGTGCGCGCGAGTTAAGTTTCACTGTGTCGGTGTGCACACATTCACACACACACACACGCGCATACACTTAGGTAAGATACGCGCTCGCGTCCCCGTATAAATATCCGTGTACGCGTATATATTTATACCGGGAAAAAAAAGTTGTAGCGGGTAAGGTGGAAGAAACGCGAAAATAGAATGGGGATCGAGGCAGAAAAATTTTACGGGTACATCTATACCTGGGGAAGCGAGTGATTTCAATAGGCTGCATTGAATATTCGGATTGGTTTTCGAACGTTTCATATCAACGCGGGGCTTTCCAAGAGAAGAAGAGAAGAGAAGAAGAGAAGACTCGCGTTGCGGTCGCGCACACTTCCGTCTCCGGAGCGTGCGAATTCCAATCTGCGAAATTGAAAAAGCACGCATGCGTACTTACGCCTCTATCTTCCGACGTTACGCCCCCGAACCCCTAACTCTTTTCCGGGACGTATATTCGTTCGCTAATCAAAAATTTTGAATCTTTAGCTTTCGTTCGATATTAATCTATTATTTTCCCGTGCGCTGTATCGTAATTTATTTAAATACGAAACCTTATCAGATTTTCGGTTCTAATTTAAAATAAAATATTTTTTCTAATTTGCATAATGATTTTTATTTACAATAATGATTTTAAATAACGATCCAACGCTTACAAGTATTTTTAAATTAAGGAGACACTTATTAATTTCAATGATTTTTATAAGTATTTATATTAGTTATAAATTATATTACCCAAGTTACTTAACTTTGCCCGACGATTATAACTAATTTGAGAAGAGTAAAAAAATATAAAATTTTCAAAATTAAATTTAAGGCCAGTCCACGTTTCTTAAAAGATTAAAAAGTTCTATTAAACTTATTTGCATAAATGTACGATCAAAACTTTTAACTTTATAAAAAGTATTTTTAATTAACTAAAATTACAGAGACAAGGAACCGTCTGTAAAGCATCGCGTATAAACTACACTTAGCAAAGTATATCAACTAAGTTTTGCATGTAAATATACGCATTTCCGTATTTTCACGCGGTGATTCGAAAACTTTTAAAAACAAATTTATCTTGGAACATACCGAAAAATATGGCTGACACGTAACCTTTTTTCACTCATTTATCGCTTGTTATATTTACTTGGATACGAAAGTACGAAAAAAGATTACAATTTATTCGCTAGCCTTCGATATCAGATCCAAGATAATATTCTGTTGGTAAAGTATGAATTTATAACAACATATATATTATTTCTTACAATCGTTTCCTTATCTTTGAAAGAGAAATGGAATCGGTTTCAACGACGAGCATTAAATTAAACTCATTTTTTATCGGGAGTATAAACTTAAAATTCTATAACAATAATAATAATAATAATAAGAATAAATAAATTTTAATGAAAATTTAAGTATTAAAATAATTAATTAACGAAATAAGGTAAAAGCGAATCGGTAGCGTTATTAAAAAAAATTGTGCCAGTTTATAATTTAAATATTGCGAAAAAGCACCGGAAATATATTCTAAATTTTTTAAATCCTTAAAATTCAACGCGAAAAACTCAACCTACGTAAAAGGAAACTTCATTTTTATCGGAATAAATTTTAGATTGGATTAAAATAAATACTTATTAAAAGTCAAGAGCGAAAATTTCTTCGTTATTTTAGAAAATTTATTTTAAACCAAGCCCGATAGTCAACCGCGATAGAGAGTAAATGTTTAATTCAACTAAATTAAAATAATATTTTACTTTGAGAAGTTCATAAAAGATATTTCTTATCGACATCAAAAAGTATAATAACATATTTCTGAGATGAAAAGTTGAAGAAACATAAAACGTGGGTTAATAAATGAAAAATTAATTTCTGGAATAAACGAGTGAAAAGAGTCTCGTTGCGAGTTTCGTTGCGAGTTTCGTTGCGAGTTTCGTTGCGAGTCTCGTTGCGAGTCTCGTTGCAACAGGCAAAAGTACGTTGTTCCTCCGTGTATACATTTTCTTGGGATAAAGGCTACAGACGCGAGTTGCAGACGATTTTAGTATTAGGGTAAGGGCTGCTGGGGTGTCTATGAATGCAGCATCGAGCTTGCCTCTTACGAAAGCGTACATATACACGTACGTACATACATACATACACGTACGCGTACATTGAATAAATCCAGTGTAAACTCGAGACGTGGGTTCGTCGCCGTTCCCTGGATGCAACTCTTTTTGCCTTTTGTGCATGTATATATTCGCTGAAGCTTTCGAGATCGCGGATTAGGGCCGAGATCCCCGGGTCTCACCCGGGCGAGAGAAAGGTGTGGAAATAGGGAAAATTGGAGCGCAACCTGCTCCGTCTGCTATTGGCTATTGGCAAACTTGCACACTCCCCTTCTGCAAAATGTCTGTAAAATATTTTCTCTATGCCAAGCTTTCTCTGTCCCGCTCTCCCCCTCCTCCCCCTCCTCCTCCATCACTCTCTTTCTCTCTCTCTTAGAATTCAACTCCCTCGTTCTTATTCTCTATTTTACGTCGAAACTAAAAAACCTTTTTCTGGGTCGCCTATAAACATTTGATCAAAGTACGTTTGGACTGGTGCTCGGATTCATATTAGGACATTCTTTTTGGAGCATAAATAAGATTTTTGTTTCGTCTTTTTATTTTAAAATTGACACGACGTTATCTTTTGGTCAGGGGGTTGATATCGATTGCTCCCGGGAAGAACTTTTTATTTTGAAAACGTACGTTTTCTAACGACGAGATTCAACTAATCTTACGTTCAATTTCATTTCTTTGGATGAATTTGAAACGCAAGCGTAACAAATATGAAATTATTAAAATTGAAAATTATTAGAAAAATCAAACGATCGATTCGTTTAATATGTTTCGGATTGAATATTTTATATCCGTACAACGTACAGAAATAAAATTGTGCGCTTAAAAGTAATCGTAAGAAATATCCCATACTTTACGCATCTTCGAAATCGTTCGTTATTTACATTTATTTTTTCATCGCTACGCGTACGAGTGTAATAATTTATCCAGTGTACGAACTATGGTTTAATCGCATATTTAAAATATCAAAGACATATTTAAATATGGATAAGTGTATTATTATTTTTTTTATCTATCAACGAATAGCTACGGTAGTCTAAAATACGTTTTTAATTGGGCATTATAACAAATAGCTATAGCACAATGCAAATTAACTTTTAATATTACGTGTTTCTTTTAATAGACTCATAATCTTTATAACGCAGCTTGTTAAATTATTGAAATCGTTTACGACGGTTTTTTTACCTTTGCCGCCTTTAGAGTTTTATTACTGTCTTTTTAAAATCATTTAAAAGCACTTTTTTCACAAAACGAAACGAATAACAAATTTGATAATTAATATAGAAATTCCCAAGTATTTTAATATCAAAACCGAGTTCTCAATCGTACGAATAATCGTAGGAATAATCGTACGAATAATGGTACAAAGGCTCCTTCTAATTAAGAGATAAAAAATTTTATTAAAAAATTCTATCGTTAGAAATATTTACTCGAAAAATCCCACTCGAGTCGAAGATCTGGAAAATATCAATCTAGGACGAAACGTAGTTTCGTTAATTGAGTGTTTCAACTTTTGAAAATTACTCTTTCGAACGGGACATGGACGCGCATCGTTCCGACGGACGATAAAATGTTCTCCCACACGACTGAGCGTACGATCCAAGCCAACGATCCAAGCCAACGATCCAAGCCAACGATCCAAGCCAACGATCCAAGCCAACGAGGGCGGCAGCAGATGGGCCACCAAAAAAAATATACGCTCGGTTCTCGATCCGTCGGGAGAACGTTTTGACGTAAGGAGAAAAGAAATTTTTTCCATCGCGATTTTGAAAATATTCGCCCGGGCTGAGATGCAAATGATCCGGGAGTGGCGGCATTGGTAGGGAGGACGCGTCTCTCCTGCAAATGTGGCCGGCATCCCGCGAAATGGCTAGTCGAAAAGTTTTATACCACCGAGCGGAAAACTCTTGCTCCAGGACACGTTCCTTGCATGGCTGATGTGCGTCGCAGCTGTCCGGATTATTTGGCTCGACGACGGCGGGACGACGACGACGACAACGACGACGACGACGACGACCAACTATTTTTCCCCGGCCATTTACTCTGCTTTCCACTCTTTCCTTTTTTTTTTCTCTTTGCATAATAACGAGGAAAGACGAAAGTACCCCGAGACGATTGCGTACGTAGCTCGCGGTGTCTAATGTTACGTACTTCTCTTATTGCACGAGTAAATTAGTTTTCTCTGTAACTTCTTTTCGTGACTGTATGAGAAATTACGAGGGTATCTCTAAATTCTTGAAAATAAGAAAATTTTACAAGCGTGTTCGAACGGGATTCGCGTGATTCCTTCCCAAGCGCATTGTTGTAGGAGTACTAGGAGTAATACTTTTAAAATTATCGAGCCGAACGTGCATTCGACTTCCTATTGCAGTAATAACCAAGCGATACAATTTTATTGATCGGGTCACTCGATAACTAAAATACAATACAAACAATTTTTATAATTATTTACGCTTTTAATGACTCGTGTTGTATCACCTTAAAGTAACTGCGAGCGTTAAAAATAACATTTCTATATAAACATCAACGAACGATGGTAATTTTTTATCGTCCAATTTATGTGCGTACGTGTATAGATTCATTTTTTACGAATTTAAAAATTATTCTCGTGAAATTAATAAATATTTTTTATCGATAACTATTATGCGTTTCGAAAATACCCTCGAGTTTAATGTTATTATATGTACCGATTGCAACAACGATAATAATGTTACAATTGATTAATTTGAACGATATTTGGATTATTTAAATTTCCTTGTAAAATGGTGCCAAACGGATACGAAACTAAACTTTGATAAAAGTATCGAGAAAATCTTTGCGAAAGATAAACGTTAAGAAAAATATGGAGTATAATGGCGTGATACCCTCAAATTTAAAAATACAAAAGTACGATTAAATATTTTAACTCTAAACTATGGTAACGGTTTCGATGATAAAATATTTATCGTCCAAAATGTAAAAGAATTTTGCAGAATTTTCTCCTGAAAATTTTAAACTATAAATTTTAATGTATGTAAGTTGAAATAGAAAAGTTACAACAAAGTTGTAGAAACGTTTAAAGGGATAACTGATATAATTAATAAAATGGAAATAAAAGTTTGGACTGACTGAAACTCTAGTTTAATGTTATTAAACCGAGATTTAATGAATTAAGTTTCTAGGAGAAACTTAGATTATTAAGAAATTAATTCCGTTTAATAAAAAGGATTTTCTAGAATAAAAACTCTAATTAAAAAAATACAAAAGTAAAGGCATCGATTATTTTCTCTCCGCTTTAAAAGAAATTAAAAAAAATTTTCATTTTGAGAAAGAAATTTCCAACTTTTAATCAATATGAGATTGGTGATTTAGTCATTTAGAAAGAGCGAGGATATAAGAGAAATAGAAGATGGAAACATTGCGCAAAGCGGATTGGGATAATGTAGATAAATTTCACAAACGCTTATAAATTATTCACCCAAGGTATTGAATCGAAGAAACGGAAAAACAGCTGGATCGAAACAAGAGAGGGAAGTTGAAAGGAATATAGAGAATTCTTTCCATCTTGCTAGATACAAAAAGACATTGCCGGAATAACGAGGATGTCGATAGGCCGAGATTCTAGTTTTGTTCCGGACACTTGTTCCAAAGTGGAACCCTCACTGATTTGTGCCGCCATCTACCAGAGGAAGCTCCAAGTCTCTGACAAGCAGTACACGTTACACGTTGTGAAACGAGACTCCACTTTTTACAATAGCAGTGTGACTTTTTATTCGAAACCCGATCGTCCTTTATGAATTATTTATTAGCCTGGTTCGCTTAATTTATTTTATATTGTTGTAATGTCATAATATTTCACACGTTCAATTCTTTATGTAACCAATACGTGCAATCATCCTTCATAAATAATAATTCCAAACAAATTAACATCGATTAATGAAATTGTATATAATGATGCACTTGTGATTTTATGAAAATAATTAAGTAATGGAACCTATTAAATAATTTAATCTTTAACGTTTATTCTCACGGTAAAATACATTTTACTATTTTTAATCGCTCGAATAAAAATACGACCATACGTAATTCGCTTCTTTCGAAACTAAAGCGGTATTTTTGCGATACCGATAATAATGTCAAGATGTAATAATAATACAGAAAGAAGCAAACCATCGATACGGCCTTAATAATTAAAATACAATGATTCGATACGTTTTTCGAGATATCTATTTAATTGGAGGATACACGAATTTTATTAAACAAGAACGAATAAAAAAACGTTTGAATAAAACGTATTATAAATAATGTTTAATATCAAAACTAATTTTGATGTAATTAATCTTAATACGCTGTTAACTGATAAATTTATTTACTAAGAAATTTTCTTTTGAAAACGACCGACTTTAAAATAGGCATTTACCATCTATAATAATGGGTTAAAAGGATTTATTTGTCTGTCCCTCGTATTATCATGATTGCGAATAATAAAGACAGGCGTGCATTTATCATATTTACCCCGAAGTTAAGCCAATCAACTGTACAGTATTCCGCTAAATTAAAGTAGAAAATTAACGAAAGTCTACAGTCAAAACAATTTGGCTCAATAATTCGTACATCACAAAGACTATTTTAGCCGCCATAGGCATAACCCAGTCTGCCTTTTTTTTGATGATAAAGAAAAGAACGATCCACTTTGAAATTAATAAATAAAGAAGAAGAAGAGAAGAAGAAGAAGAAGAAGAAGAAGAAGAAGAAAAGAAAAACAAAAAACGGAGCAGCTCGTTAAAATTTTGCAAACGATATCCCAAACAAAATTGCACTCGACGCTCCCCGTGAAAATCTTTGAACGTCCCTGGCACATCGAGTCGAAATTAAAAAGACAGACCCCAGCGAAGAAATGTTAAAAGAAATGTTAGAAGAAATGTTATGTCCTATTTTAGATTCGTGTAACGTGGAGCGAGGATCGATACTACATCCCAACGACGGCCCCTTGTTTTTAGAAGGGTCGGACGCAGGGGTTGTGGGGTTGTCACTGGTTGAAGTGTCCATCCTCCGTTCCATTCCACCTGAATTCTGTTTCTCCTTACTTCGTCGTTCTCGACGAATGGCGGATCGAAATTTACTGGCGAATTTGTCAAGAGATGGCGACACCTGCATCGCTGAGTGCTCTTAAGCCTTTTTCCTTCTTCAATCAATAACACAACTCACCCGTGACAAAATCGCAAAAATGTATTATATATAAATTGCGTCCATTGCAATTTGGAATTTTCAGCGATCGTTTTTTAAGGAGGTGAATTTTTTTTCCGAGTTCTTTTAATTATTTTAAATAATATCGCTATCGGCGTACCGACGCAAATTTGTGTAAATAAGTTATAATGTAAGATATAAGATAAAATTAACGCGACGAACCTTTTGTAAACAAAATATAAATGTTAAAATCTTATCGATCTTGTAAAATATCGCGATAATTTTACATTCTCAACAAAATTTTTAATGCTTCAATTTTTCTACTTTGTATTAAAATCATTCTTACCGTAGGAATAAGTTTTGCAGTCGCTGATCGAAGATTGCACTTTATAAGACTGCGCTTTAAAATAAAATTATTATACGTATTTTTCCAATTAAAAATATTCCAGTTAATTTAATTGGTAAATATTTGAGTTTTGACAATGAATTATTTAAATTTATTACACCAGTCATAAAACTTTATTAAAATATTCATGAATTCATTTAGACACGGTATAAAACATACATAAAATTAAACAAGTTAGATTTAATTTAGACGGTATATATATGTTTTAATGTAACAGGAGACGTAAAGCATTAATTTATATTAATTCATTTTTAATTTCATCATTTTCGATATTTTTGATATATCAAAAAAATTCATGATAATTTTGAGATCAATATTTTAAACGATATTATTACACAAATATTATAATATACTTTCAGTTTTTTCTCTCTACATTAATTCAAATATTTTTTTTTGATCTATTGATAAATAAAAAAATCAAATATTACCAATGATAAAATATATTTACATCGAGTAAATAATTAAATAATTTTTTGCAAAAAAGTCTATCGAATGAAATCCTTGATTTTAACCTTCTTTAAAATTATAATTATATAAAGTATAAAGTATTTTATCATTTTAAAATCATAACAAAGCATTTTCTTAATTTTTTCGTAAACTTATCTTTTATTATAGAAGCAAATTAATTAATAAATTGATATTTGAAATTTAAAAATATTTATTATTAAAATTACTCGAAGAAAAAAAATATTATTAATATATTCGTATTCATAATTGCGTTATAAATTATACATTATCAACGTATTACCAAGATTATCGTTAAAAATGGGAAATTTTACCATTTTTAAAATAAGAAGTAAATTATGTTAAAGAACCTTTTGGTGCCAGTATTACTCGAGTTAAAGAAATCACACTAACTATTTCTTTTAGTTTTTATGTTGAAATCATTGCAAATATAATCTGTAGTTATAGTAATTCGCAGACCACATAAATCTTTTGCGATTTTATCATCCGGTTTGCAATGGGTAGTAATATAGGCGTATACACTTGTGTACTAGTAATTTCAAGTGTGGTTTATATCCTAACCTTATCTGTAAGTTCATCGCGCCATTTAATGTATTTCTTATGACGTTTCAAAATTTTAAATCTTCAAATTATAAGGATCACGTTACTAGGTATACATGATACTAATTAAAAAAATTACATTTTATCACGAAAATTTCATTTCATTTTCATGAAGTTATAATGAAAATAAAATTTCTGACTTGTATATTTAATATAAAATATTATTTACTTGCTTATTAAATAATAAGGAAGACGATATTAAATTCTTATATAAAGCAGAAAAGGAGATTCCGAATCGGGTAACATTTTTAAGAAAAATTTTTACATACTTGATGCAATTTTTAGTTTAATTATGCCTAGTATTTTATTTTGTTATACTACATTTAAAAATAAGAAATATTTAAAAATTTTCTTTGCGTTAACAAATATTTTGGTACATTACAAAAATTAGAACAATTTCAATTTTATTACCAAAATATTATTATGCTGTTACGTTGTGAATATAATCAGATATTGAATATATTTTTAATATACATAAGTGAAATTCTTTAAAAAATGTTATTTTATAATTTAAAAAATTAAGGGATCACAATGATAATTTAAATTAATTAAGAACTTTATAAATAAATTGATCGTCTCTATCGGTAATTTTATCATCAGGCATTTCTTGCAGAATGAAAAAGTCATTCTTATGAGAATTATTCTTGTGAAATTATTTCTCATACTAAATTTTGTAATATATATTTTTTAAATAATTAAGCCAGTTTTATAATACGTGAAAATATCTTATAAATACATTATATTAAATTTTTGTGAATTAATTAAGAAAAAATATTACATAATTTAAATAAATGTTTGCATAAATACTATATTGAAGAATCTTAAAAATGCAGAACAAAAAATGACATATACGAACACACTGACAGTAATCCTCATAATTTCTTCATAAGATTGTAAATTTATGTTATTATTAGCAACATCTAATTTACGAAATATTGATTCCATTAAATTTTATTAAATTTTAAGACCGAAAAATGTAATAATCTTAAATATATTATCTTCATTTATAAAAATACGTTAATTATTATAAGATAATAAGACAAATTACAAAAAAATTTTTTAAAATATTCTAAACAGTTTATTCTTATATGTAAATAAATAAAATAATTTAATTCTGTATCGAATATGAAAATAGTTCTCATTGATCAGTGTTAAAAAAATTTTCGACAGTAGCAATTCAAACACGGAAATAAATTTTAAAAGTAATAAAATTTAAGAATTTTAATGTGTACATTGATAAGTCAACTTCAATTAAAATATAAAATTATTCTTATATTCATTTATATTAAATTGAACATTATTTTGGAAATTTATTCCAATAAAAATTTATTTGCGTATTATTCAATTAATTACAAAAATACTGCAAATAGTTTTATTATTGTATGGTAATTTTAAACATTGCATTAACAAGAAATTAGTATATGCAAAAGTTTTTTCAACTCATTCCTTTGTGCATACATTTAAATATTTATTTATTCATGTTACCTAATTAATCAAAATTTGTAAAAAATTTTTAATTTAAAATAGTTTAGTTATGTTAATTTCTTTTTTCAAAAGGAAGAACACAGTATATCGATTATCAGTGTAATTAAGTCATTTGTAATTTCTTACTCACCATTTGCATTTTATACCCAGTGGTATACTTATATATTGCATTTTCTTTTCTTCCTGCGCTTAGCATTTACTAATTAAAATTTTGGAATTTTTTATATCCATGTTTTTTTATATCATACATTTTAACATATTCTTTTTAAAAAGTAAAAAATAAACTAACTAAATGTTAACTTTTATAATTTGTATACTAGTTCTATAAAATATTATTAATAAATTTAAAGAACTTACATTTATGACATTTAAAAAATCTCGTTTTTAGATGCATAATAGGAATAATTTAATATGTATATGTTAAATTGCATTTGTTAAATTTTATTTACAAATAATATTTTCCTTTCATTATAAAAACTGTAAAAAAGAAACGTGTCATTCTATTTCAATTTATTAAATGATGTAAAGTCATTTCAAAACTAAAAAATTATTATAAAAACATAATTATTCGTAATTAATTTTAATTTATTGTTATTGAATTCTTTTAATTTTCATATTTGGTCAAAAGAAAGACATTTTAAAAACTGCAGTTTTTTTATTAATTTTCATAGATAAGTAACGTATTACTTTAAAGTATATAGTTAATGATTAGTTATTAGCAACTTATGATTTTTTAATTGATTTTTATCCAAAATTTTACCTAGTTGCAAATATTGAAAAAAATTTTCAATTCAAATAAAAATATACATTGTTTTATTGAAAATAATTTAAAAAATCGTAACATTTTTAATTTGTTTTTCGAATATTATACCAGTTTTAGAGCAGGTATTCCTAAATTATCAAGTAATAGCACATTTAAAATAATTTTTAATTAATTATCATTTCTGCACGAACTAATACCCATAGCTCTAGTACATAAAATTTTTTAACTGCAACTGCAAATAATAATTAAATTATAAATTTTTGTATCAATGAATAGTACAGATGGTTTAATATACTCGTATAGATTTTTTTATAAGATGTTTAATACGCGAGTAGTTTTCGAATATTAATTTATACGAGGTAATTATACGATTGTAAATATTTTATCAGTTACGATGTTATATTTTATATTCAAAGATTATCCACAAGTTAATAACTTACTAAAATTATTTAAAATTCTAATTTATAATAAATTATAATTCACTTGGAATCGTCTTGTATTTATAGCAGTTATTTATTTTTATTCGATATATAAAATTATTATTGATTCGTTATATTATATTTTTTTGAAAAATTCGCAATAAGAATAATTAACGAGTAATTTTAGAAATATCATAAAAATAGAATTGAAAATATTATTTTCAGAAAAGGCATTAATTAAATGAAATTGATATATATTATTATTCTTACGAGTTTATATTTTCTTAAGATTATCATTAGATCAATGGCTTTATAAGATTTTATTGATAAAATGTAATACCAAAGAAAATATTAATTACAATATGTTTATTTCTTTCATTCGTATAGATAAATACTATTGACTTTATAGATAAGTCGGAACTTTTAATTTACGACTTAATTGATTATTTAATTTTAAGTTTATGTAAATTTGTGTTCTGTTGTTGTATTATAAAAGTCGATGAACACTGCCGAAGATTAACCAAAATTCGTATGCTAATTATTGTAGCATTATTGTATGTAATTATAAAAATAAGATAAAGCATACCGATTGGACTTTAGTTAAAGATGCCGACTACGTAATTGGAGTTAGTTAGCATTTCTGATTACCAAGCAGCTTATTACGCTAAATATGTATAATGCATGCTTCAAGGTAATGGGACAGAAAAATAAGAGAAGTAAGAAAGAGCAGCTGTCAATTTTGGGAGGAGTTAAAGAAAGAAAACCTGTGCGTAATAGAAGCCTACGGAGTAAGATGATAGCAAGTCTTAAACCGGTTAATTCATGGAGTATGCCTTATTGGCTGATTCGTGAGCTTCGAAGTTGCTATTTTTCTTTCTTTAATTCTTAGCTTCGTTAAATTTTTATTTTTTATTTGCGCAATGCAACCATAGAGTTATTTTTTACTTAAGAAACTATTTTATTATTTACGTGTTAACCAATGTACAAATAAATCTACAACTTTGTTTCAACTTCAAATATTGAAAACGAGTTAAAAAATGTAAATACTTGTAAAATTTATTTATATTTACAAGACTAATGCTTAAATAATGAAATAATGAAAGCGAAATACGCGTAAACTCTCGTATATTAAGTTACGGAGAATCGGGTAATTTTTAAAAAATCCATTTTTCGTAGCTTTGGAAGCTAAGCGATTCGAGTAAAAAATATTAACGTAGAACATATTTAAAAAAAAAAAAAAAAGAAAAAAACCATTTAACCTAAAGTGTCAAAAAAAGTATGATAAATGTATAAGAATTTTAGCTTAATTACGACAGTTCGAATGTTTAATAAACAAGGTTTTTTGTTAAAAACGTCTAATTAGAACTTTGTTGAAGTTACAAAAGGAGGAGAATAACATTAAATCAGTCATTTCGTTCGACAATATCTTTTTCATTTATCTGAAGCGTATCATTTTCTTTTGAGTCCGGAAGCGTGTGGATCTGATAATACACATTGCAAAAAGTTGATAGCGCGAAAAATAAGAAACGACTTCTCCTGAGAATATCCTCTCCTGAAAATAAGAAACGACCTTTACCTACTCTTGCGTTCTCTCTCTTATTTATTTTTCCCTTCGCATTTTTTTAAACGAGCGATCACGCACACAGTGGCTCGGTGGCTCAGTGGCTGGGTATCCCGAGGCCCAAGCGATTTGCCATTTTCCCTTCTGGTACTCGTTGGCCTGGTACGCTTGTCGGTCGATCCCCTCCTCTCCCGCTGGTCCACTCGTGCGGCACTTTTTCTCATTCATTGCCCAAGTTTGAGAGAGAAGGAGTAAAGGAGAAAGAGGAAAGAGCGTGTCCGAGAGCGGAAGAGAGATAAAATGAAAAAATGGGTACGAGAAAGTATGGAACGAGGTAGAACGAGACAAAATGAGAGAGAGAGAGAGAGAGAGAGAGAGACAAAACGAGAGAGAAAGAGTGAGAAAGAGAGAGAAAGAGAGAAAATGGACAATGCTTTTCTCCTTTCCATTTTCTCGTTTTTCTCGTTGGGCTTTCCCTGATTTCTCTACCGCCCCCTCCCCAACGACACTACACTCGCACAAAATTCTAGGCGAGGAGCAGGATCCATGCCAAATTCGTTACGTTGAAAAGAGGGAGAGAAACCCAACCAATGGGAGCCAAGCTTTTTCCGGGGATCGATCAATGCGGTACCGTCTGTACCGACCCGAGTAGTAAGCAAGCTCAAGCTTCTCTATACGTCTATATATACGTCTATATATACGTCTATATATACGTCTATATATACGTCTATACGTATATAACCAATTCGGTTTTTTCCTAATCCACCTCGGATCGTACGAGTAAAGCTTTTACGTTTTGATTTCATCGCATATATTGATATTTTGATTGTGAGACTGTGATTAGGTCGCTTAAGCTTCTGGCCTCTAATAACGAAGACCTTTCTCGTTTCTGTAAGTCGAGGTATATTTTTTCGAGGTTCTAATTTATAGCCGATTAAAATACTTGTTTCATATTTTGTTCTCGACTACAGTCTGCATTATTTCTACTTATCACGTATTTTTAATTTATATCAAAGTATGCCTGAGCAGAACAAGTTTTCAAACCATTTTTGTATTCGTTAAAGGAGCGTTTAACTCTTTATCCGTTTTTAATAATAACTTTTAAGGTTACTTAAGATTTGAGGTTTTAATTCAAAGTATATTTTGGATTTTAATACAAATCTGAAATACGATTGATACGTCGGTATCTCTACATTTTTATTAAATGTCGCTTTAAAATAATATTAATTATATATTATAGCGACGAATCGGTTGACTGCTCAAATTTCGTTATTAGATATAATTTTAATACATTTATAGTTTTTAAAATAATATAAATTTTTAATCGCGTATACGATATTTCCATCCTAAAGAATAATATTGTTGATCATAGATACGTGTAAAGAAATGACTTTTTTTTATTTTACTAAGTAACTTCGCGTTTTATGTTTATCCGCTTCAACTGAGAATCAGCACAGACTCGGATAATCCACAACATTATATAACCGACTCACGTTTTTCATTCAGAATCGAATCTTTTAGGTGTCTACGTTTAAACAATAAACAATTATTTCTATTTTGGAATCAGGCAATAATCATTTTAATTTATATTCGTTGAAGAAAAAAGTTTTTTGTGCAATTCTAATTTCTGATTCGTAATGAATATTTTTTCCAACACTTTTTTTGCAAGCAAATATACGTAATTTTCGATTTACAAATATCGATTGCGGAAAATAATGAAATAAGTAAAAAAAATTGTTATCGGTAATATCGATATTCGATAAATACTATATTTGCCTGTAATAAACAATCGAAAAATTAAAATAAACATACCTATTTGGAGTCAGGTCGCCACTTTCATCAACTCCATTTCCAGATCTGCAAAAAAAAAAATTACGAATCTCGATTATTGATCTATAACGAAACCGGTTTCTCAGATATTAAAAATTAATAATGAACATTGACTGCGTGAAAAAGAAAACAAATTTCAGTTAAGTTTATAAGTAAACCGCATATTATTGTTATATATGGGAAATGAGACGCACGAAATTATTGCGATAAGATGCATTTCTGAGTTCGTTAAATTATTTTAAACGAATATAACAGATAGAAATATTTTTTGTAATGTACATATCGATACAAGTGCAGGGATAAACTGCAAGTGCATTTAAGTCGTTGCATTAGTATTATCAGGTAGCATTCGTATTCGACATTGACGTATAACCACTTCCATGACTGTATCTTAATCGTTGGCTAATTTAAAATTCATAGGATTTTAATTGATTTTATTTTACTTTTTTTTTTTATCAATGATAAATTAAATGTAACTATTCAAATTAATAGAATTTAAAATTCACATTCGTAACTTAATTTAATTGTACATATTGCTAAAAGTTTTTAAAAATTTAGATATATTTTATATTAAATTTCTTAGTTGTGTATATACACATATATTAATTTATTTATAAATTGTTTAGAAAATTAAAAACGCATTTAAATACCGATAAACTGTAGAAGTAAATAAAATATCTTGAAATATAAATTTTTATTTACATAGATTTCTAAGAAAAAAAGATCAAGTTTCGGTAATAAGAAATCAATTATATACAATTATACCTTTATATACATACAAATAAAGAGAAATTTTGTTTTAAAAAAAAAAAGTAAAATGTTTGATCTTCTAAGAGTTATAAGTTTTTTATCCTCTACATTTTACTTATTCTACATGCTTCTTATCCATATCTATCTTTTTGCAGCAAAAAGAAAAACAAGCGATGGATAACTCGTTCGAACTTTCTGTCCCTCGAATATAGGTGTATGCTCATAAGTGTGGTAGCTCACCTGCATAAAGCTACTCAGAAACGTGTTCATTCTCCGAGCGAGATAGAAGCAAAGATATAAGTATATAATATATAGACAGGGAGACAGACTTCTCCGAGTCGGCAGAAGTCGCACACATTTATGAGAGTGACTTTGGCTTTTCGGAGATGAGACTTCTCTAGCTATGAAATGGATATCGACGAGATGGGTTTCTAGTGTTTAGGGGTTGAAATGCGGAGGTCTCGATAGTTCCGCCGACGGCAGAGACTCGGTACAAACAGAAGCGAGTTTTTCGGTCCACCTATTCTTTCGTCGACGTCACCTGCGTGTACCTTAAAATGTTAACTTTTTCAAACGAAACAATACCAAGTTATATTTTTGTAAAAACAAAAATATATCCCGGATATTTTTAAAGTTTTATTTTACTTTTTCGCGTTAGGAAAACCCAATTTTATCATAAAAAGAAACTAAATTCCAAACTATTTTATTGTTATCAAAGCTGTATTTCTTAATTCGGTCTTGTAATATATACTCCGAAGTTAGAAATAGCTTTGAGTAATACTACTTTCAAAATTAATATTTCTATTTTTTAAATTAAAACCGAAAACGATTTCAAAGTATGATTATCGTTGCGATATAAATTTAATTACAACGCCGTTTCTAAATTTTTTCGTAACAGAAAAAAAAGTACGTTTAATCGATTATCGTTTAAATTAAAATTTTTATGGTAAAAATTATTCAATTATTTTTTAAAAAGCTCGCGATACTTATCGATTTTGTAGGAAAGTGCTTATATTATTTACGCGAGTAACCTTACGTACGAAATGGAAAAATGGAAAAATGAAAAATTGGAAACGTGGAAAAATCAGTGGTATTTTGCGGAGAAAAGTTGAGGTTACGTCTAAAAATATATCATTGTTAGTCTTTATCTTAGAAACGTTAAAGCTGTATTACATAATATTTTTTTTATAAACAAAGTTCTCAAGTTCTTTTATCAAAGATTTTCTTAAGGACGTCGGAGAAGAACGAGTAAGCAGCTTATCGAGCGTCGATAAAGCATCCAATATCTTTGTTTCCAATACGACCGTCTCGAGAAACGATTAGTCAGTCGAATAAATTTAGAGAAAAAAAAAAGCGAATTTCCTATGTTGACACAGTTTCGACGGAAACTCAAAAAGACGTACGCGACGTATCTGAAAATTTGCTTTTCGGTTTCTCGTCGACGTCTCCGTCGTTCCCGGCATCTACGGCGTCTCTGGCGTCTCAGGCGTCTCCGGCGTCTCAGGCGTCTCAGGCGTCGCCGACGTCTCCGTCCTCTCAAAGTAAACGTGCGCAAAACAATGAGTTTCTCGCTTCTCCTCCGCGACCATTAGACCGTAGTTTGCCGTGGAGAGAATGCTTCGTTATGCTCGACCATGCCGTGTGTACGTACCGCCTCGCACTTCTCATAAGTTCGCTCGTGTCATGCTTTCGGTCTCACTCTCGCTCATTTGCCGAGGAGGTCGTTAACCGACGTTCGACGTTAATTAAAGCGGCCCGAGTCGAGCTACGCAAAGATACAGTCAACTAACTTTCTGCGTGCGACTCGTGTGCCTCGGACTACGAGCTAAATATTTACAAGAAACGTTTGCAAATACTTCATTATTCATTTTTGATTTCGAATGTATCGCGTCTGCGTTTATTTTCGAACTTTTCAATTATTTGCCTCGAAAGTACGAAGAAGAAAGGGATTGAAACACGAGAAACGGTTTCGTACGCAATTCATTCCGATCGATTAACGAAGAGTTCGATCGAGTTTTGTAAAAGCGATCCGAGACGGACGAACGTGGAATTAACCGCTAACCAATGTAAATTGAATCGAAACGATTTTTTGGCGGAAAAAGATAGGCGACACGATTTTTTTTTTTTTTTGTTGAGGAAATTAGCGAGAAGTACCGAAAACTCATTTGTAATAAATTCGATCGCAAATAAATAAAAAAACCTTCGCAAATTATGATTACGCTATGATATTTTTCGATGCAGCTAATTTTACGGGTTATCGTTAAATTTCCGTAACATTAGGGAATAAATTTACATACATGTATGTTAATTGAGAAATTTTATTAGTGCTATGTAAAAGTGATACGTGATAAAGATCGGGAACAACTTACGTATCGTACAATTTAAAATCAAATTTAATCAATGGCTTTTGTTGTACAGGTATTACCATACGTTAAACTTTTTGCTTTTCCAACTTATTTTTATGAATATTCATACCGCGTAAGTTAGAACTATGGATATCGAATAACTTTAATTTATTACATCATTTTTAACAAAAAGCGTAGAATTTAACAATTCTGCATCGGTAATTTACCTGATTTAAAATTCTTGAAAACTTGAACGGTCGAGATTGAAAAATAAAAATGACGTACGTAATTTAAAAAATGCGTAACCCCGTTTAATAAAGTGTGATCATTAATAAAAATAGTGTATCGAGTTATTTTATTTTTCTCGATACATTAAGCGCAACAATATACGAATCGTTGTAATTATTATTTGTTTGCGTTTCTTTTAGAAACCGCGTTGATACGCTTAAAAAATTGATCCTATTACACAAGAAAAATTTTATAGAATTCCTTTGTAATTCGATACCACGAAAATTTCAAAGAACAGAAAAGTCGCGTCGTAAAAATAATGTCCTTCGTTAGGTAAAAATTACAGTGGATAATGTCTCTCGCTCTTTTTATCTCGTTCTCGCTCTGGCTTTCTCTGCGTGTACGTGTATAATTTGAATACGATAGAGTTATATAAAAAATATGTAATGTATAAATAATTGAATGTTTATTTATAAGGTAAAATATTTTTACTTTAATCATCAAAAAAAGCTTAGGTTTGTTTCAGATATATCAAGAAAATTGGCTGGAGATTTTGACGAGGGTGTAGTTCGTCATCTCTCCTTTACGCTTTATATAGATACCAAGTTAGAAACTATAAGAATAAAACCAGCTAGATGACTTCTAGAAAATGGCAGCGAACAAACAAGATAACAGATTTCCCACGTAATATAAACTGGTTCGTGCAGGCGTGAGATTTTCCGAGGTGGGTTACACATCTTGGGAGAAATATACAACGGATGTCCTATACATTGGGATCAGGGAATATAAACGTAACACAATGATAAACTGCGGTTTGTATTACTTTCTGTTATGAAGAATTTTTCTCGGTTATTGAAGTTTTCTTGGTTTTACGAATACAATGTTTTACTTAAATATTTTTATATTTTTACGAATACGTTAAATATTCAGCTATACTTTGATCGAACGTAATAAGTTTTCTAATCTTGGATGTAAATATCAATTTCAAATATACCTAAATACTACTACGTAAATACATAAATAATTTTTTTTAATCAAAGCGTAAACATTATTTTTTACAAAACTTATAATTTATAAAAAAATATTTTATAAATTATTTATTTTCACTTTATGAATATTAATTTTTACGTAAACATATACATTTATTATTACAATATTACGTATGGTTATCGTAAAGAGAAAAAATATGTTATCGACATCGAAAATATTATTGGAAAATGCATCGTTTTAGAAATTTGAACGCTGTAAAAATGCACAAAAGATCGCTAAAAAAATAATTTAAATATCTTTTCTGCTCAAACTTTTAAAATAAGTACCACACCTTTCAGTAATATAATCATTTAACGTAATTTTTGTAAGTTAAAAGAAAGTTTTGCGTTAAACATAAATAAATTTAAATAAATCTTCTATAAATTATGATAATTTTGCGTAAAAAATGAGTAAAAATTGAAAAACTTCAAGTGTCCGCGCAAGAAATCGATTCGTACACTTAAAACTCTCTCCCAAAATATTATTGTAATATATTAAAAATAAAAAACAAAAATAAAAGATGATTTTAAACATTACTTTATAAATATAAAAAAAATCGCGAAATAAATAACGGAGATGGACATATGGTAATTATTATTCCGCAAAATATATTTTAATTCGATCGATAAATTTTTCATTAAAATATTTTTAACTGTAACAAATACACAAATTATGTACAATAATATTCTTTGCTAATTTAACATTTGTATTATGTAAAAGAAAACTCGTTTTAAAGAATAATAAGTAAAAACTAAAATTAGAGTATTTTTTTCAATAATCCATTATGTACGAGACGATAAAATTTGTGAAAGCAAAAATCTAGAATGCGCGGATTATTTACTATAATTCCGAACGGGTAGGAAATATATATCTTTTTATTTATAGGATTAACGCTAGTCATTCAAAAAGCCATAAATGGTCTAAGAAATGACAAAAATACATAATACGCGTTTATTTTCCAACCCTAGGAGCAACACGAATAAACGAGAAAGTTCGGGATACTCGGGGAAAGTCGCGTTCGACTCGGAGAACCCTACGAACCGTAGAAAGTACGAAACTCGCACCTTTAAAAATATTCGGTAGCCAACGCAACAAAGCAAAGACCGTAGAAAATGATGCGGAGCAAGAAACAATGTAATCGCATGGATATTCCATATAAACTTTCGAAAAATACCAAAACACAAAGAGAAAGAGGTAAGAGAGAAAGAGAGAGAAAGAGAGAGAAAGGAGGAAAGGTTTAGAGTTTTGGAAACACCACAGTTTAGTCGCGGTCAACCCTCGGCGATATCCCGTTAGGTCATTTCAATTATACGTCGGACTCGTATACTATATTTTCCTTCATTTTTCTCCTTCATTTTTCTCCTACTTGTTCCATCGATATTTGCCGGATCGAAGGGATGAATTTCCAACAAAAATGAAAAGCGGTCCGACGGTAACGCGATTTCCGAGGATTCACAACGCAAACTTCAACCGGCTGGATTTTTTTTTTATCAATTTACCACTTTCAAATTTATTTTCCACTCGACTGTTTCGTACAGAAAAATACTTCCAAGTTTGAGTAATAGCGGAAATCGTTTGTAACTTCTACGTCCGATAAGCGGTAATATTCGAATAATTTACAAGTACTTCTTATTTCGCGGTTACGAAAATTTCTTTATACTAAATTTCTTCCATTAATTTTATTCGCAACATTCGATATATTTTCGATTAAATATCCTGTTCTTTTTTATCATTTTGAAAAAATGTTATCGTGCAAATAAAAAATGTAAGAGCGATGTTTCCGAAGGAACGATTAATTTTTAAAATATTTAAAATTTTTATTTAAAAAATTAAAAAATCGGTTTAATAAAAATGACTTACCGCAATTACTATTTTCATCGTAGCTTAATCATCGTTTTACATCGATTACTTTTTTTGAATAAATTAAATTTATAAATTTTTATAAACTCGTATCGTGATTTAAAATAAACTCTAACGTGAATTTGTTAATACTTTGCATAAAATAAGAAGCGAAGAGCTTAAACCATAAAAAATTTGTTTTACCGTATTACATATTTTGTAAAAAGCAACTTTATTTTAGAAAAAATTTGCATTTAAAGTGTTCGAAGAATAAAATCTGTGCACAATCGAGCCAAAATTTAAAAATCTTTTTTACAAAAATTTTCTTTACTTCCACGTTTAACAATTTAAAAAAAAATCAGAATTAAATCAAATTAATATAATTAAGAAATCTCGGAATAATATTTAAAATAAAAAGAGCGTTCAGTTTATACAAGACAATTAAAAAAATTGAAAAAAATGATCCGTTTATAAATTTATTATTTGTACTTTATATTCCAAGTAGTTGCGATAAAATGATAAAATTTTAAGCTTTTAAAATACTTGTTCCGAAGAGCAAATATATACTTAAACTCACCCTCTCAAAAAATTTTACCAAAACTATAGCTACCGTTGCATCGTTCTTAACAATCACCGCGGGCTTCATACTCTCTTCTGAACCTCCTTCCTGCAACTGCATCAACTTTCCGTTGCGTTGCACCACTTATACGTATATGTACAGGTACGTGAACCTATTTCTCTGCGTGCAAGCTTTATTGCCTCGCTACCGAGCGAGATACGCGGCTTATATAGACTTTTATCGTCTCTTATCGGATGGCGAGCACAGAACGCTCCTATTTTTCTTCTATATTCTTTTCTCCCCCCTCACGCCCCCTCCTTCATAATTCTCACCCGTCTCGAAATCGTAAGCATAAATTTGCCAGCGTTCGCGCATCGCAAATGGAGCACAACGTTCGCCCTATATCACGACGTTGACGACGACCACGACAACGACGTCGACGATGACGAAGACGAAGACGACGACGACTACGACGACGACTACGACTACGACTACGACTACGACTACGACTACGACTACGACCAAGACGAAGACCAAGACGAAGACGACCACGACGACGACGAGGACGACGACCACGACGTCCACGACGACGGGAGTTTATAATTGCAAAACGTGAAGCAGCGTAGTTCGCTTATCCGTGCCACAACGATTAATCTCCTTGTTTATACTTTTCTATTTTTTTCAGCTCCGCCTTTATCGATCGGAGGCAGGTTCTTGATGGTCTATATATACACTGCCTTTGTGTATATGATATAGTCAAGGTATAGATTTTGATTCGTACGTGAATACAAGAGAGCAAAAAACGAGGAATAGGCTTCTCGATCGCTCCGACTCTTTTACTCTCTCGACACTCTAACGCTCGTAAATCGATTCACCCAGTTTCGCGTAATTGCGAGACTCCGTCGATGCTGCCGATGCTGCTGTCGATACTGATGCTGATGCTGATGCTGATGCTGATGCTGATGCTGATGCTGATGCTGCTACTGCCGTTAGTGCAAAGCCTACATTCGCCTTTTTCGAAGGCCAATATTTGTAATCTCGAGTAAGTTTCACCTTTTGAAATTTACCGAAAATTTTTATCGTAATATTTTACGGTTTTACGAGCTCTTCTTAATAACATAAATAACATAAATAACATAAATAACATAAATAACATAAATTGCGTGGCTCGATTAAATAGATAAGATCGAAAGGACTGTTTCTATCGACCGTGGAAAAATTTTCTGATTGGGATTCGGAAATCAACGAGTAATCGCTTTTAATTTATGTTTCTTCGTTTTCAATGGTATCTAACTAAATCATTTGATAAAATGCTTGGATCGATCAACGGTACATTTATTATTACTTACTCGTAGATTCGATATATCGCTGATTAAATTAAAAATTGTTGTTATTAAAAAAAATTTTCTAATAACAATATTGTTTTATTTAGTAAAATCTATAGAGCAACGGTTTAAATTTTAAAGCCTACTCTAAAATCGTAACGTAATATAATATTCCGAATACAATTTAGACGTAAAATTGTGCTTTTGGATTTTCATACTTTTTAATTTATAAAATTTATAGATTTATAAAACTTATAAATTTTAAATATACTGATTTTATCATGCATTTAATTGCATAGAAATTTTTAAAATACACTGCTATGGCATAACTAACGAACGATAACAGGAAATATCGATAATAGTAATTAACTCAGTACTCAATTACAATAGGAACGTGTTCGCCGTGCGCGATTAAAAAGTTATTTCCCATATGATAAGCAAAGGATTTTAATTAAATTCGGTCAGCTATTGATTGGAAACATATAAAATTATCTGTAACGTCCTTGAAACTCCATTTTGATATAAAGTAGAAAAGTTATTTCATTAAAATATAAAAAAAATGAAAAGATCGTTAAAACGAGTATAAAATTTTTTATTTTTTGTACTAAATAATAGATATTCAAAGTTATTTTTAAAAAATTTACGTACATTTATCTCTCTATTTTGAATTTCTTCCGTAATTCACAAAATTAGAGTATCACCCGATAATTCGTTGAAAAAACATTTAATTAGAAATATAAATGCGAGATTAGGCGAAGAACAACCTCCGTACAAAATATTTAATAATGTCGGTAACTAGAGAATTCGTCAGTAGTCAACGTAGAATTAATTTGGCGGAAGATAATTTCGTAAGAAGCACGTAATCTGGATGAAATTCGAGAGAATCGCGAATGCGAGTCAGCAAATGGTGGACGGGCATCCGCCTCTCAGTTTCTCCCTTTCCCCCCGCCCCGGAAACTTTCATTCCCCCATCCTTGTTCCATTTTCTTTCTCTGTCCCAGTCTCTCTCTTACTCTCTCTCTCTCTTCCCCTGTATTTTCTTCTTTCTCTCCCGATTCAGCGGTTCTCTTTTCCCCCTGCTTTTCGTTGAATCCGAAATGGACTTGGTCGTTGTCCCCCTCGGGAAATATGAAGCTACGTCGATCCGCATTTGGCAATCGTGTTATCCAAAGGTGTACCACTACCGGCTAAATTACACATTTTTACCGATACCTTGCATGCATGCCACCCGTAGCATAAAAGTTAGGTCGCTTACGATATCGAATCCCGGGAAAAATATTTTTCGGTCATGCGATAGAGGTAGAAAAAAGTTAATTCCATTTGATACAAAAAATTTTCTTTAAATATGACTTTCCCTTTAATATTAATTTATTTCAAAAGCGTTTTAAATCATACATTTTCCTCCTAGATCTACAATATTCTCTCCAATCATTTTTTAGAATTTCTACAAATTTAATTTAACGCTCAATAGTTTAGATACGTTGACTTACTTTTTTTCGATTGTAAAATTCGTTATTCAATTTCAAAGTTTATTGGGTTATACAAATATTTCGTACCGAAATCATTCGAACAGAAAAAATTCAGTTTACATTTTTTTTGATAAATTTAAAATTACTGTAACGTATATATCATATCTCCCTCATCTTATGCGACTCGCATCTTTCTTGTAACCCTCGATATCAGTATAAGCACCAGGTCTTGTTCGAGAACAGTGAATAAACGCAGAAGCAGAAATCAAGACCAGATTATACCGAGTTTCCGTCGCGAACGTTACTGTTTCAACGTCAAGGCAGTGTACCTTTAATATATAAATTATGTTAATAAATAAATTACTATTATTAACTCACGTACAAATATGACGTTTTGAGTTGGACAAACACAGTTTTTCATAAAATCGATACTACCACAGATAAACCTATAACCTCTAAAATTTATCGATATCCCAAATGTCATAAGGAAGAAATAAAAATCAAACATAAAAAATACTTAAAAACAACATTCTCAAAACTTCAAAATCTCCCTGGAATTCTCGTCTTTGGGTAGTTACGAAAATAAGTGATACTTCAAGAAAAAAAAATGGCGAATCGTAATTGACTACCGAAAATTAAACGAAATAACCGAAATAACCGTAAGTGATTCTTATCCAATCCCGAATATCTCTGAAATGTTAGATCAATTAGGAAATTCAAAATATTTTACGACTCTTGATTTAAAATCAGGTTTTCATGGAATAAAAATGGATCCAGGAGATAAGTAAAAAATTGCATTTTCCACTAATTTCGATCGCTACGAATTTAATCGATTACCTTTCGGTTTAAAAAATTTACCGCTTTTTTTTCTCAATTAATTTCAACCGCTTTACATGGAATTCAAGATATTTGATGTTTACTTTATCTAGAAACGTATAATAAAAAACTTAGAGAAATTTTTAAAGACTACAAGAACACAACATTAAACTTCAACCCGACAAGGGTGAATTTCTTAGATGCGAAGTCATGTATTTAGGTCATAGCATCTGTGAGAATGGTTTAAAGGCTAATCCAGAAAAGGTGAAAGTGATAGTTAATTATCATCCCTACATATCAAAAAGAAATAAAATTATTTCTCGGATTATCAGGATACTATAGAAGATTTATGAAAGATTACAGTCAAATTCCAAAACCTAAAACGTCTTTATTTTAAAAAACTGAATTTAAATGGACAAATTTACAACAAGAAAGTTTCGAAAATCTAAAAAGACAACAAACTTTTACCCAATTTTACAATATCCTGAATTTAAAAAAAAATTCATATGTATAATAATGGATGCTAGTAAATTCGCTTTAGGCTCAGTTTTATCGCAAATAAATGAATTACAAGATTTATCTATAACATACGCCAGCAGAACTCTAAATCGTGCCGAGTCAAATTACTCTATAATCGAAAGAGAATTATTCGCTATAGTATGGGTAGTAAAGCATTTTCGACCTTATTTGTACGGAAGAAAGTTCAAAATCATAAGTGATCGTAAACCTTTATTATGGTTATTTAATTTAAAATACCCCAGTTCTGGATTTTTTTCAATGGCAATTAAAGTTAGAAGAATATGAATTTTCCATTGAATACAAAATAGGAAAAGTTAATTACAATGTTGATGCATTTAGTAGAATTCCCCCACCATTGGAATATAAAGTATTATCTAAAATAAGTGCGAATAATTTATACTTAATAACTTCATCCAATACAATTTTTATTTCAATAGATTATACCAGTTTGGATGACTCTCGAAGATTATTTTTCGTTACTAGTTCATACAAAGATTTTCGAGAAAATTCGAGAACAGACATAATTTTGAATAACAAAGTTAATGAAGATCGAGATTCTTTATTTTCAGTCAAAAATAATTATGCTGCCTGTATATCTAAAGATTTTGATTTTTTAAAGAATTTAATTCAAAATATAAGAATAAAAAATTCTTAGAATAATAAAATCCTGAATCATTTAATATTATTTCAGTTAAAATTGATAAGATCAATATTTACTATCTCATTATAAAAAAATTTATTGGGACAACTGCGATTTTGAAGATTTATTCAAATGTCTTACAGTTTTAAACAAACTTTTATTTAAAAAAAAGCAAAATGAAATTAATTTACCGCAAATTCTTGATAAATCAATGCTCGGATATATTTTCAAAGATAGACATATCTCTATAAACATTTAATCTAATTGTAAATATTCTCCAAAACTGAATGAAATTAAAAGTATAATACAAGAAAATCATTGTGTGACAAGTTCAGCAGCCTGGACTTCATAGGACTTATAAAATAATAAAAGAAAATTATGAGTGGGGAAAATATTCCTTACGAATTAATTTTTGATATAAAACCAAACGTACTAAAATTACAGTCTTGTGAAATCCAATTACTATGTTCGAATTTTCATATTCCTGAAGATTGTGACATTCGAATTGCAAAATTAGAAGAAGGTATTTGGAATAAGTTAACAAATAATAATAAATGGTTATATTTTTTGCCCAAAATTATAGATATAACTATTAGTTGTCGAAACCCTGTATAATTAAGTGATATTACATTGCAAGGTTCTGGTATTCTTCAATTACAACATGGTTGTAAGGCATATACACCAACAGCAACATTGATAACGGAAAATTCTTTCGAATGTAATTATACATCACGTATACCACAATTTCATGTATTAGAAAACGATTGTTGTAAAAAAAATTATAAATTTTCTCACTTGCCACTAATAAAACAAATAAAAAATCAAATCTTGATTTTAAAAATTTATAAATTGCTAGTCACAAACTCGAAGACGTATCCAAGTTAGCTGATGAAATATTAAACAAAGAAGATAAAACAAATACGAACTACGTAATATTCTTATATCGCATATCTTATTCTATTATTCATTATATCGTAAATATTATTTAAATTTTGTAAAAGAATCAAACGAATGAACAAACACCAACACGACGAAACATCTGGATGCAGTAAGATTATCAATTATTTAACACTAAATATTTGGAAGAAAGAAAATCAACTAGAAAATTATCTGTAAGATACATTTCTACATCTACTCCAACAATCGTACAAGCGACCGATGCAATAAACCTGGAAGAAGAGGAAGTATTTATAAGACAAACAAGATTAAAGACTAAATCGCATCTTAAACTTAAAGATAAACTACAGTCAAAATATTAATTGTCTCTAATTATATCTTTAATCTTAACGTGGAGGTGTAATGTATATATCACATCTCTCTCATCTTATGCAACTCGCATCTTTCTTGTATCCCTCGATGTCAGTATAAGCACCAGGTCTTGTTCGAGAACAGAGAATAAACGCAGATGCAGAAATCAAGACCAGATTATACCGAGTTTCCGTCGCGAAAGTTACTGTTTCAACGTCAAGGCAGTGTACCTTTAATATATAAATTACGTTAACAAATAAATTACTATCTTATTAAATTATATACAAAAGAGTAACTCATTTGTCCGACAACAACCCTTTACATTACTTATAAATGTTATCTTGGTTGCTTCCATTTCACGTTTATAAAAATTATAAAGTTAGCGAGGAAATTGAAATATCTATCAAAGATTTAATTGTATCGCGGAATTCGATAAGTTTATTTTTTTAATAAACGATCGTATAAAAAAATTAAGATGTACGAATAATATTTTTAAACGTCGAACGAATCGAGAAAGCAATATTGTTTGCAAAATATAGATGTATGAATTATGCTGTTCTCGAACAATAAAAATGCAATAACGTAAAAATTTAAATGCCGAGAATAAATAAATTTAATACCTTCGACCATTTTTTTTTTTATAGAACTAGTCACGGTATAAACTAGAGATGTAACCGCGGTAGTAAATCACCGACCGATTTACGGAAACGCTACGGAAACTCTACGGAATATTATTCCATCGGATATTTCAATTAATAAAGCTCAGAAAAAAGAAACTACCTACAAAGTTGGAGGGACGGTACTCGCGGATAAACGAAAGTGAAAAATAGAAAAAGCTAAGAAAGAGCGTATTAATATCCTCGACCGCGTTTCTCATCCAAATAAAATCTCTGCGCTCCAACCCGAAGCGGCATTCTTTCTTTATTACAAATCAGTGTGACGTCACTACAGAAAACAAAACAGAAGCGAGCGGTTCCGTCGGACGGTAACAAGGCCAGGGCTACATGGAACCAAGACCTATCGATGGCGACCGCTCGTCCGACTCTGGGTGAGCTACGCATCACTGGGGCGAGAAGAGAGAGAGAGAGAGAGAGAGAGAGAAGGGTTCCTTGCGTTAGAAAATCGAGTGTGGGGGAGTGCCAACCGAACGGAGAAACTCCATACCTGCTGGTGGACTCGCCCCGTACGAATATCGTTGCAATGGTGGGAGAGGGAAAATACGCGGAGTCAGCATCGTTGAGTGAAAGACCGTGAAAGACCGTGAGAGAGCGAGAGAGAGAAAAAGAGAAAGAGATTCCTCCGTTCGCATACCCATTTTATCCAAACGTGATCTCGCCCGAAATACGAAAATTGCTACGTGGTCGAGAAGCGAAGCTGTACATCTCTATACGTTTCTATGCGTCTCTATGCGTCTCTATGCGTCTCTATACGTCTCTATACGTCTCTATACGTACGTACAGAAAAAGACTATCCTACGGAGTCGTATTACATATTTATACGTATATTTATATGTATTGCAAAAGCAATGCTTTTTGCGTTTTCCAAGATACATCGTTATGTAATAAATATAACGTTGTTTTATTTTGTCGCAAATATTGTCGGAAGACTCGTCGTATCGTATTTTATTTTTTATTTTTCATTCCTAAGAATTATTTCGGATAGATCGTTTAAAGTAATAGATTCGATCCAATTCTCATGGAAGGCCAATATCCTATATACGTCTATAATTTTCGATTTTTTATAATTTCCATATTTTATTTATCGTCCACTTTCCGAAGTCGAAGCATTAAATTAATTTTCCTTTCGATTACTTTCAGACAAATAATCGTTACTGGCAAATGAATTAACCATCGGCGGAGGATATTCTTCTATTATAGATATAACTTCTTTTGAGAGAAAAGAAATTATTTCTTATATATATAAGTACAACTTGAAATATTATTTTTACTCCAAATACCGATATTCGGAAATACTTCTTCAACTTTTTATCGATCGACTGGACGTATAATTATTATAAACGTATCGATTATTTTTGAATCCATAACTAATATCCTAATTTTTGCGTCGTATTCGTATCGTTGATTGAATATTGGCGAAGAAAAAATTATAACGACCGACCGACGTATTATGTAATTAAAATGCACGTATAAATTTTAAAGATTCTAATTTGAGTACAAAGTAGACTTAAATATAACGTTTAAAACCGAAAATTCAAACATGCCAAATAGTAAAATACGTAAGCACAGGTTTGCGAAAACCAACTCGGTAACCGTGGCTATCGATTTTATTCTCTTTTTCAGGTAATAACTTCCGGCTGACTTGTGCCGTCTGGTTTTTAAATTTGTATTCGTACGGTTGCGTTGTACCGATACACGGTATATATTTCGCGGTCGACGCCAAGAGCGAAGACTATACATTGCCATAACGCGCAAACTGGGAGTTTGCTTGGTTTACGAGAGAGCAACGAGAAAGAGCAACGAGAGAGAGAGAGAGAAAGTGTAAGTTTGCGTGTCGCGGGCGAGCGAGAGCGAGAGCGAGAGAACAGCCCATTGTAATTATAAAGAACCGTGCTTTTAAGCTTTTAAGCTCACTCGTAACGTACCTTCGGCTCATTGATTCCCACCTTGGCATATTTCCGTCCCGCACGCGGCATCGCTCACTTTCTACGTGTTACAAATCACACGAGCATCGATGCGCGCGAGTCGAGCCCGTATATTTACGAGACTCGGGTTACACGTACCTACGATAAGCTCATCCGAGTAGAATCAACCGAGTATAAGGACGAGCGCACCTAACGGGGAGAGAAGGACAAAAATTACTCTTGCACCTTTTGCATCGCTCGAAAAGACGATTTTACGACTATTTATTGCTCGCGGTTATTCGCCAACGCAACCCATTAGCTTTTCCTGCGAGAGAGAAACTGGCAAAAAATCCAGGAACGCGAACGATACGCGCTTACCTCCGACTCTCGATTCGTTAAGAGGGTTAATACGTACAATCTTCGATAATTTATTAAGCGTTGAATAATTTATTTTAAATATATTGATTAAAGCACAGCGGCGGAAGACGTTTAACGTTTAGCGTAAGATAAGTGACGAGAAACTGGTCTTGGCTTATTATACTTACTTAGGCAGTTATAAAAGTTTCAAGGAGCTTTGAAAAATATATATTTTTCTAAACTATTTCTAGATACTTTTTTTTATTCCATTCCAATACTACTCATTTCTTTTACCCGTACCTTTTATCTTGATATTTCGAGAAAAAACCGCTCGCCGTCCGACGGACGCGAAAGTGTAAGATGCTGCAATAAAATCGTACGAGTTAATTTTAAATAATTTAATATATCTAGTATTTAAGTAAGATAAAGTAATATCGAATTAATTTATTTATAATGTATTTTTATGGTAACTCGTTGCGATGAATTTAATAATAGGTTTAGGTCCTTTTTTAAATTTATTACGAAACGCGTAAAACCCTCGCGATTAGCGCGATAAGATGTAAATAACACATTTTTAATGAATTTTATTTTCATAATTTTCTTATTATATTAGCTATCGTAAACGGTAAGTACTGTATTATTATATTCTTATTAAATGGATAAATCATGACTTACGCTCGATGGAATAAGTATCGAATTACGGCTTTCGTTCAACAGAATAACTTTGAGCTATACGCAATTAACGTTTATACGAATTTAAATAAATTTTAATTTACTTTGATAATTAATTTTTATTCGGTACAAACTAGAGAAAAATGTAATGAATTATTATAAATTATTATATTTCGATAACGCGTCGGTTACGGAAAGACTTTGCAATTTTTTGATACAAATAAGTTATAGTTTAGGAATCGCGAGAACAATTTTTTTTCTTAAAACAACGAACACTCTTCGAAAAATGTATAAAAACGATTCGTAATTATTTAACGAATATAGAAATGCAAGGGTCGATCAAACATTATAAACAATCGATAAAAAATCGTTGAATTCGTAATTTCGCGTATTTTATCTGGAAAATATTTAGTCGGAATAAATTTGTCGAATACTCGCTCGCGACGTTCCGAAAGGGGAATCGATTTTAAAATTAAAAAATTTTTTGGACCATCGCGCGCATCGTTAGCGAGTCGCTTTACGGATGGTACGCTAAAAGAATATCCAAGATCGTAAAGTGATTTGAAAAGACATCGAAAGTACGAAAGTAGCCAGTGGTGAAAACGGTAAATAAGGTTGTAAATACAGGAAACACATTCTCGTAAATAATTTGAGCCGGGCACGCAGAGACGGTAAGCTCGAGTAAAAAATATTTGTCACAGTACCGGAGAAAAATTTCCAACGGTACGTACGTGTACGTTCGTGTACGTACGTACGTCGGTGTCAAGATTACGAAATAAATAAGCGCGAGGGCAAAACGACGCGTCGCTACTTACCCGAGTATACCATACCCGCACTTTACAATGAGCAGAATCGCGTGCAGGGCAATTTTAACGGACGCGTAACCTGCCAATAAATGTGTTCGCGCCTAACAATTAGCGGTTCGCTAGAGTTGTATGTCTCTTTCAACGGACACACCGAGGTAATAAAACTATGATCGTGCTTTACGAGGCAGTATACAACCTCCGAGCGAAGAAGGCGTTCGATTATCTTATTGTTTCGTGTTTTCCATTTTTTTCCCGTTTTTTTCCCGTTTTTTTCCCGTTTTTTTCCCATTTTTTCGGTATCGACAACTTCTATTTTTACGTCGGCGACGATAAAATTACTTTGCAAAACAACAAAAAGCAACCGCTTTTACTCGCTCGATCGAAAGTAAAAAACGCTCGCGATTAAGTCCCTTATCGAAAATTCGAAGAAGCTTCCGGTCGATACTCGCACTCGACAATAATTATCCTCTTTTTGCGTCGGGATGTTTGTTTTTCATTGGAACCAATGAGGTATTCGGATACGATGATATATAAATTTCTCTAAAATAAACGATAAAGTCGAGCGTGCGTTTAAGGGGTCAAAACAAGGAATTATAAATAATAAAATTGTCGCGTAAATAAATAAAAATGACTTATTTTAAGCGTTGAAAACGTAGGAACGTACACGTGCCCTTCGTACGGAATCGTTTAAAATCGAAATTTATTACAACTCTTAAAAAAAGACTTAAAAGAAACAAAAAAAAAATAAAGTACGACTTTGGAGGATAATATTTAAATCAGCGTAGGAATTTTCCGAGAGTCGGTGGTTCGAGCGAGCAATAACTCGCGGCGACTCACAAACATTTGCCTTAATAAAGAATTCATTGTCCTTCGATATCGTTAAAACGGTACTTTGTATATACATGGAGGATGCGGTGCGCGTCCGTCGCCCACAGCCCTTGGAATCGGTCGGTTCGTCCATCCGACGGAAAGCGTCGCAGCCTCCCAACGCGATGATTCGGTGTCTATCTCGAACGGAGGCTTCGAGGCTTCGAGGCTTCGCGGCGTCTCGCTTTGATGTGGGAACTTTCTTTCGTCTCGAGAAAGCCACGGAGCCGACGTCTCTTCGCTTTTCGTAATTTTCGATGGGGTATTATCGGTGTGCGAACGCTTCGGGCACGATCGCGTTCGTTAACGAACAACGCTCGTGGGATCGTAAATTTCAGGACGTCTTTTTTCGTAACCGGTGGAAAATGCGCGTAAAATTATTTCGTTCATCGACGACGCGGTTGTTGTGAAATCTTTCGAAGATGCAGTTGCGCGACGCGCAATTATTCAGCGGAGAGAAAAAATTTAAATACCTCGATGATTTTTAAATTTGTACGATGAAAAAAAAATTCGATGATATAAGATCTTGCGCAATTTTACGCGAATTTTACGCGCAATTTTACGCGCGATCTTTCGCTGCCGGTTCGGATAATTATACCGTGAAAAATCGAGTCGCGTTACGAGGATAACGAAGAAATATTTGCGACCGACGCATCGGGACGATCTCGGACGATTCGTCGGAGATCCATAGTACGATCCCCGAGTCGATCGAGTCCGGAAAACCAAAGTCGAAGGTATACGAAAATGTAAACATAATAGCGGAGGAGGCTGGAGAAATAAAATTAAGATGGATCGGTACCGAGAAGCGTATCGGGAGCGTACTCGAAAACGTCTCAATCGAAGGAACGAAGCGACAAAGCGAATTAAAATCAATTTTAGTAATGTATAATCTTATTTGGCGGGAACGCGGAGACGCGGAGATGCGGAGACGCGGAGATGCGGAGACGTAGAGACGCGGGCGACGAGGAGCGGAGAAAACCGGTAACGTATACGATGAAAGAAGCGGCGAGAAGATGAAGAACCGTCCTACCGACGGTGAAAGCGACTGGATTGGAGTTTTTTCCACGACCTCCCATCGCGCCGAAATTCCTTCGGGCCAATGGAATTTGAAAAATGACAGCACCACCTCGTCCAGCTACTTCTCGGTCGAGAAACCTCGTTTCCTACGCAACGCCCATTCGATCGAGCGCGTCTCGAGGAAGGCGACGCGCCCGGACGATGCTCGACCACTGGGGAAGAAAAGATACTACCTGCGCCTCGAGTTCACCTTTCTTTCTTTCTTTCTTTTACTCCTCTTTTACAGTCTCGACTATTTTCGTTTTCCGTCGGACGGAGCGAGCGAGCGAGCGAGCGAGCGAGCGAGCGAACGGACTCATTGCGAATAAATGAGCCAAGTTCGAATACCCCTGGCGCAATTTTTTCCCTCTTTTTCTTTCCTCTTTTTTAGCCTTTGTCGCCGGATTATACGGACAGCAGCGCGCATACATACGAATGGCGGTACGAGCTCGGGGACCAATCGTGCGTGGCAGGAATGAGCGAACGAGGTACGGTATCGAATCCACTCTCGAGACGAGATTGTAGCGGTGGAAGCGGAGGAAGCGGAGGAAGCGGAGGAAGCGGTGGAAGCGGTGGAAGCGGTGGAAGCGGTGGAAGCGGTGGAACGACAGCCTCGGCTATATCGCGAGAGACCGAGGAGAGACCGAGGAGAGACCGAGGAGAGACCGAGCTCGCGAGAGCTTTGCGACCGAGACGAAAGCAAAATATTTTAGCTCGCCGGAGAGAAAAGCAGTCGCACGACCCGTATTCTTGGTTGTTGGTGCAGCGTTGGTACAGCGTTGGTGCAGCCAACGGCGAGTTATTGAATATTTCCAATAAAGCGCGGCACGACACAAGACTCGCAGGGAGAGCGGAAAAGGAGAGAACAAGAATTGCCCGCTCGGTCCGAGATATTTTGTATTAGGCGAAACGTGAGTTTCGTAATTGTACACTCGTGGATGTATGTTGTACGCGTCGCCGAGAACTAAGAATACTCGTTACAAGGACCGCTCGACCGATGTTTTATGCGCGTACCTCGCGGGGGAGCTAATAAAGTGGTTGTCCGATCGGGAAGGAAAAAACATTTTTGCTGAAATCGAGTATGCGGTTCGTGCCTTGGCCGTCTTCCCCGCCTTCCCCGCTCTTCCCCGCCTTTCCCCTCATTTACATTGATAATTCTGTCACGATAGCGATGATTACGACGATGACAACGGCCACCGTTGCCTCGGTACAAACATCTTTGTTTTCCTATTCTCGAGAGCGTCGTCAAATACGTTTGAACCGAGCGGCGTTGAAGAGTTGGAGAGTCGTAAAACGATTCCTTTGAAAGGGAGCCAATATTTCTGAAAATTTGAAAATACAAACGCTCGCGATACAGATTTTCCAACCCATTCGAATGGAGCATTCGGTGCTTTCCCAAAATTTTCCTTCCGAGTAAATGAAATATACGCTTCTCGAGTAAGTAAAACGAAAACTCTAAAACGCCGGCTTTTCCGCGTCTAAACGGAAAGTCTCAAAGGAAAATCCATTTTCCCCGACTCGACGGATTTACCGTTTGTTTTCTTTTATCTCGAGCGAATGGCGAATTTACGAAATAGACGGGAGAAAAGAAACTGGAAATAGCGTGGGGACCACTCCTCGTTCTAATACAAAGTCTCGTCTTTACGAGAAAGAAAGGCGGCATCGCATCTCCATGAGTAAGTTGAACGGCTAAGCGTGCACCAGAGGCAGAGCGATCTCGAATTCTCCTGGTTGACTTGCTTTCTTTGTGGCTGAGGCTTATTGGCGCAAACATGAGTTAGAGTAATACCGACCCTAAGCGGATAGAGCGAGCGACCGAGAGAGAAGGAGAGAGAAGGAGAGAGAAGGAGAGAGAAGGAGAGAGAGATGGTAAATAAAACTTTGCAGACGCGCGCTAAAGCCTTGGGAGGGAATAACTTGATATCTTACCAAGTATCGGGTTTCTTTCTTCATTCGCTATAATCCTGAGAATATATTGGCAAAAATATAAAGTATCTGTAATGTAGTAGTGGAGCGCTTGCTTTACTTTCCGTTGGAATCGCTTGGAAAAAAATACATATCTATAAAAGTTGGAGAGTAATGCAAGAGTTTCGTAATGATTTAATGAATAAATCAACGGCGAAACGTACTTCTACTTTTGTACAAGTATACAGCTTTCACTGACCAAAATCTGCATAATATCTTTCTCCAAGTTCATCGATAACAATTCAACCGAAACTACTCGCGGTAAAATTGTCGACGCGAAAGAAATATTTTCACCGCGGATAAAAATATGTAAATCTTATTAATTGATTAAAAAGTAAAAAATATATATATATATATATATATATATATATTTGCATTTATAAATTTTAATTTGTTAAACGTTAGTTTACATAACGTAGACGCGATACCTGCATATAATTACTATGTACGTACGTATTAAAATTGCGTGTAATATATGCATACGCGGTATCGGTACTTTATAAGCGTATTAACATACATAACCATTCGCAGAAATTACATTCGATAATATTAAACGATATTCAATGACGATATTAATTGCTAATAATAATAAAACTTCATTTTTAAATACAACGAATAGACTAATAAGCGAAGGATGTAAAAAAATATAAAAATCAGCGTTTGTTCGTAAAAAGTAAAAACTTTAAAAGCAAACCAACTTTCAAACTGTGTACAATTCAATTTTTCTCTATTGTAATAAATCGATTAACAGCGGATGCATTTAAAAATGGTCCCTTAACGACCTAGTACTGTGACCATACACCTTTATGGCGATGGTAAATGGGTTAATGTTTCGCACCAACAGGTGGCTGCTTCTGCCATTCGACTCTCGGTTTACGACCTAACTACGACTTGGAATACCGAATTACTCGAATCTTTTATTTTCATACTCGAATAGGCTAAACATTTCTCCTTTATTTCCTAAAGCTAAATATTATTATATTCGACTAATTATCTCCGCCAAATTTAACTGCTTAATCTACAAAGGATTATCGAGTACGACTATTTTCTTTTCGAATCACAGCTTAATTAACCTACGTTAACCCTGTGACTTCATTTAACATTATTACTTGTAACATTCTCTTCTCCTTCGACTACGATTGCTTTTCGATACCTAGAATTTTTTTACGCGTACCCGTAAGAAATTAGATTCCGATTCGATAAAATCGTCTTTTAGCGTGATTAATTAACGATGTCGATATAAATTTATATTTTAAAAGGGAAACAAATAGAAAGCCATAAATTTCACGAAGGCATCAACTGTAACCGTTTTATTTATAATAGTACCGTGATCTCGATTCCATAAAAAAAAATCTAATATCCGAGTATTTATACTTGGAACGTTTTTACAAAAACTTTCTTACATATTTTACAATACATTGTTTACAACTTTACTACGTTGAAAATATTGAAAACCAAGTATTAATATTATTCGATAATTAGAATTCATTTAAATCTAATTAAAAACAAGATTTTTCTTTTTTTTAAACTTACATTTGTATTTTAATTTTTTTTTATAAATCTTTCCCATTTAATATTTATACGTTATATACAAAATTTTACATGGAAAAAAATTATAAAATAATTACCACTTTTATAATAATATATGCAACGAGGATGATAAATTTTGTATGCGATAATTAAATTACAATACTAAAAATATTACATTCTACCGTGCGAGTCAAAAAAATTTTAATATATTATCAAAGTCATTTATTTATTGAATTAATCATTTCGAGTTACCGATTGAACTTAAAAATGTTTCTTATGTACAATTTTTTATTATTCTTTTATGCCAATAAACTCTATACATATAACTATTCACATTATTTACACTGTTATCGTTTGTAGAACTATAATTCGAAAGTATTTATAACGAGAGTTTTATAAGTATACTATTTATTTTCATGAATCAAAATTGTAGACTGGTTAGAAAACTGATATTATAATTGAATAATTATTGAAAACTATAAATTTAAAAAAAAATCTAATAAAGTATACATTGCGTGTACATTAAATGAACCTAAAACTAGATTGAGAATTTTTTCGTTAAATATTCGATAAGATAGATCCTTGGATACAAGAATTATAATTCTACTTGAGAATTTTAAATTTCATATCTTTTAAGAATCCAGTGAATAATAATAAATAAAGATATTAAAAACTTCTTATATATAACAATTATATCATCGTTTGCATAAATATTTGCATAAGATAAAAATCAGTAAATTTATAATAAAACGTCCATTTTTTTAAGGAATTCATTTCGCTTCTACTGAAAATATCAATATAATTATTGTTATATGTTCTAGTTATTTTTTCTTTCGATACAGCAATTATAAAAAATTAAGATTATTGATATAAAATATTATTATTAATCTTAATCAATTATATCTTCTTTAAAAAATTCTGTTTTGCATTTTAAAAATCAAACGTTAATTAAATAAATTTTAAAGACTAAGAGTATATTATAATTTTTTGCATTTAATAACATATTAAAACAATAATTACGGTTTTGATTCATTAATGAATCTTAATATTGTATAATTAGGTAAGTATTAAAAATTATAATATATGTGTATATTTTATCATTAAATAAATATTTCAAAACTAAATGTATATAAATTTTCTTACAGCTACTTATAGCTATAAAATTTTTAGTTTTTTAAATTTCTTTTGGAAATATAAACTTCAATATTAACCAATTTAATAGAGATATATAAAATATTTATTTATACTTGAATAATTAGTAATTATATACTCGAATATACTTATTATTTTCTTATTTTACTTTCCTATATAATATTTAAATGCTTCGAATCAATAAAAAAGTCATAAATTGAAATATTTGATGAATCGTTTAAATGAAAGTTATACAATAGATTTTCTAAGAAAATGATGCCACCTTTTTCCAAACAATAAATCGTGAAATATTTATTAATAATAGTCGTATATATTAAAATCACGATTGCTCAAGTGATACAACGTAAGTTTAGTATAATAATATAAATAACAATATACCAACATAAATCTATTTTATAGCTATATTTAATTCTTTACTTTTTTTTAACTTGAAATTTAGTTTAAAAGATAAATCTACTCATTGGTAGGAATATATATTAGTTATCCATCATTTATTTTCAACGCGTATTTACATTTGCACAGTTTTATTATAATCTTTCAAATTTAAAAATATTTAAATCACAATTGAATCATAATTTTCAAGCGATACAATTATTTCACAATTTTAAGAATATCACTATTTTGGAACTGATAGTGTTCAATAATAAATTTCACATAAAATCATTATTGCTTCGATTATGGCGTGGTTTTATATACACTCACGTGCCCGAGCTCACACACATGTAAATATAGAGCTCATATTTTTTCAACTTAATTGTTCATACTTTTATGGGATCATAAAAAAAGTAAATGTAAAATAACAGATAAAAAGATAATCAAAACTGAAACTGTTAAGAAGATAATTATAATTTAGATATTGCTGAGAGACTTAGACAACGTTCATAATTAATTATACGAATATTAAATAAATAAAATTAAATAATTTATCAAATTGATACATTTATTGTTTAAATAGTAGCTGTATAATCGTCTGTACACATACACACACACATATATACTAATATAAAGTAATTTATGAATATTTATTTTTATTTACATATGCTAATTAGTATTTCAAGTGCTTATTAAATATTTCTATAGTTAACAAAACACGAATTTAATAATAAATATAAGCATAACCGATATTCCAAATTTTTTAAGAAAAACCTTAAAATATAATAATAACTTTAATTAATATTAAAATTATTTAAGTTTGAAAAATAAAAAAAACGATACAAAAAAGTTGTGGAAAAATGAATAGTCTTTTATAATTAATGGTTGAAAGAATTTGTAAAGAATTATGAGTAATACACGTATATGTACCTTTGAAACTATAATTTGCTAGAATAATCCTAGATGTATTTTTCAATTGTATTTTGAAATACTCGAACTTAGAAAAATAATTGTAACTAAAAAATTAACTTTTTGTTACTCGAATTAATTTAAACATATTCAATTTCTCGACTGTATTACTCCAAATAATATGCGCTTGAAATAATCTATATAAACTTAATTAATAATATGGCTTGGAATATAAATATGTACAGCTTATAACTTTCGAAGGTGAGTATATCAAATTTAAATTTAGAAAAATAAATTGATGTAATAATATTCGTGAAAGAACTTAGTCGTAAAAGTCTAAATGTATAAATAATATATACATTAAGTGATATCAAGGAAGAAAATATATTTTGGATTTAGTAACTTTTGCATATACTTTATTTTGAATTTATCAGTCGTTTCAATCGAAGAAAAGTTGTATTTCCATACTTTAAGTTATTTTTATGATTTACGTGGAATGTATTTAAGCGAATCTTTAATTTTTCAATTTTCATTTTTATTTTTATACGCATTAAAAAGCAATGTTTTTGTAACAAACATTATACGTTTATGTAATAAATTCATACATTTATAATTTACGAGAAATAAGATAAGTCAATTTTGCCCTACTTATTATTTTTTGTTTAATAAAATAAAATGATATATAAATTAAAGAATCAATAGTAGAACTATATAAAATTGAAGTGCACTAAACTTTTTATTACTTATTTATACAACGACACCTACTCACACATATCCAGTGTACGTTGCCACTTATTAAACTATACATAACTTGCAGCTAATAAGTACAATTCCAAATAATTTATTCGCGTAGCTTTTATTTAATATAATTAAATATAACGCACGTAATAAATATCAACGTTTAAAATAAGCGAAGAATTTTTCGTTAGATAAATTTCGTATCGAAGGAAATTAGATGCTTAAAACTATTATAAATAAATATTTGTGACTCGCTTCGATAATCGAAGATTTAGAAAAATGTATATGTTCACGAATACAGTAACACTTAATATACAAAAAAAAAAATTGAATTAAAAGCAACGCGCTCGAAAGTTCTTTAAACAATGATCCGAAGCTCGTAAGTGATTATAAATTATACCGTAAGCAAATTTACAGAATAAATTGGAAAATCACATACGTTTGTAATACAAATATTTTTGAACGCGTTTAAAAAAAATTAAATATCATTCTCGATTTTGCCAAAAGCTGGTACCAAATAAATTTCTATCGATTTACCCCATTTTAAAGATCGACAACAAATATCGTTCGTTAATTAAAAACATTATCATATTTTTGACTGTCGATAAACAATGTTTAAACTTATCGCCGATAAGTTTTTTTTTGCCAACACAAAAGAGACGGTAGCGATATTTTTTGCCTTTGCTGAAAGATATTGCGTAATCGCTATAATACTTTCGTTGGCCGCATCAGTTGCGTAATAATTAAAAAGCATAATCTATAATTACAGTTTATACTGTATAGTTTGTACTGTGGCGAAATGATTTATCATCGTTCGCATTCTCTCGCAATCGTTGCTTCGGGAGATTCAAAAACGTTTAACGATTTTGTAAAAAAAAAATGTTGAGATACGCAACGAAATCGATCACCGTCGTAAATTGTTTTATCTATTTTATCACTCGCGGAACAATGAACATCGCGGTTCGTTTCGAAAGAATATTCTCGGGCCCGTCGCAAAATTCCTACACCTTTCGGGAAAGATCGAGCGCAAAAGTAGAAAGCCGAAAAGTGGAGGTACCGGTCGAACGAAGCAAACGGAGTACAACCGATCGGGCGTAGAAAAATAGTTGCAAGATATTTTCATCGACCGATGGAAAAAAAATGGAGTTAGCGGAATGACGGGGGGTTTGTAGGGTACGGGTGGACTGGAGCAATAAAACGACTTCGGTGAACCGAGTAAACGTTTCCGACAGTTTCTCCCCGTGTCCTATCGCGAGGATACGAGTAGCGCGTAAGTTTCCCGACGTCGAAAAGAACCTGCACTATCGACCGAACAACCGTATTAAAAAGTTCTCCTCCGTCGTCCGCGAGTCGTCGAAAAAGTTTTCTCCGCTGTCGCGCTCGTTACCAATGCACGGGTCGAGCGTCGTCTCGTTTGCATACGCGTCCACGCTCCCGGAACACGCACGAACCGCCGACGATCAAAGAGGAAAGTAAAAGCAGTCACGCACGACGATTCCCCGGCCCCGACCTCCTCGTCGCTCCCATCGGAGCCCAATCTCCCGGGGACCACCCGCGGTTCCCGATCGATGCTAGCGCGACCGAGAGAGAGATGTATTCGCGCGATAAGACTCGCGGACTTTGGTCTGGTCTGCGTGTGCGCGGGAGATGGACGACCGGTCGGTCGGCTGATTCCCGGGTAGGCCTGTCCACCACGAGTGGGGTGTAGTGGAATGGAACGCGGTGGACAGACAGAGAGAGAGAGAGAGAGACGGCGTGTGTTTTCGATTCGCCGACGACGCCGACGACGACGACCATCTCCCGAGCCAATCCGACTCGCCCGGTCGCTCGCCAAATTCAATTATTATCGCAGCGGCATCTGTATGACGGTCATTGAAATAGGTCGTAGAGAGCCGCGCGTGGCTGGTTGACTGGGCCGCCGAGAGCCGAGATCCGAGAGCCGAGAGCAGAGAGCGAGAGCCGAGTCGGTCCATTCCGCTAACGGTAACGATTTGCTCTTGGGTTCGAGTCTCGGCTAAAACCCGCGTCCCCGAGCGCAGGAATCGCGCGCAGACTCTCTTGGTTCCAACGACCAGGCGTGGCGATTATCCTCTCTCTCGCTCTCTCCCGTTAGCTCTCTCCGGAGCTACTCCAACCCTTGGAGCGAGCTGCGCCCCTCCCCGCAGCCTCGCACCCACGCTCGAGGTCGCGATTCCCTCCACCACGTCCCCCTCGCCGACTCCCTCGGCTGGTATCGATAACGAGCGAAGGCGCATGCGTCGAGGGAAGGAGGAGAGAGATCGAGAGGGAACGAAATCCGACGATGTTCCGAGCGCGCGAGAAAAGGACACGCGACGAGCGACGGACGACGGAAACTGCGCGAATGTGGATGTGTGCGCGCGTGTGTGTGTGCGTATGTATTTTGCGCGGGTGACGCGCGCGTGCTGATACGGATAATGAAATGGGCAGGAGAGAAAATGGAATCGAAGGAAAAGCGTCGACCTCCTCCTTTTTACCCTCCCTTATTTTGATTTTCCAGCTACGCGAACGACTCGCGGAGCTCGACGAGCGATGATCCCCTTTTCGGTACACGTCGCCTCCTTTCTAAGTAAACGTCTGCCTTTTTCCTTTGCTCTCCTTCCGTATAGCTCGAGTCTTGGATACAGCTGGAAAATCGCGAGGAATGCTCGCCGAAGATACGACGAATTTAGGGAAATGAACGAACGAATTTTTACGCAAATCCAAATTTTCGAGCATTTTTCAACGATTCGGAATCCACCGATATTTTCCGTTGATTCTTTCGAACGGAATTCGAAACCATGAGAAAACTACGCGTCCTCGATACGTTTCGATTGATATTATTTACAAAAACGTTGTTACGTTGTTACGTTGTTACGTTTGCGCGTAACGTTAGATTTAAATTCGTTGGACAATTTTAGCGAAACTAGCGCTATGCAGAATATATTTATTCCGCGATCGAAAATTATAAATTATCGTTCGTATTTCAATTTTAACGACCGATCCTCGCTAAATAAATAAATATATAAGTAAACTTTTGCCAACGCGTTTATCATCGAGGCGTAAGCCTGCGATATTTCATCGTGTTTATTTACAACGATCTTGAAATTACTCGCGATTACCGTCGATGCGTTCCCAATAATCTTCTAAATTTCTCTTTGCAACCGTATTATAAATTACCGCAACGTGTAACGTCGAGGTAAATTGTAAAACGCGTTTAAATGCGAAAAAACGTGCGACTACTTATTAATATGAAAAAGCATCTTTCAGAGCCCTCGATGGGTCGTTTAGGAAAGAGAAAGCATTTTTTACAGCCATCAACAGAGGAGAGTACCTGCCGGTAAGTTCCTTGTTTGAACCAGGATCCTTTATTACCGACCCCAACGATCGATTTCCGCTCATCCTTAACGAATTTCGATTCATCTAGCGTAAACTTTATATCTTCATCGGTATTCTTTTCCTTTCGAACGAGGTTACACGTTTCAGCGATCTTTTCTTTTCCACTCATTTTCAATTAAATTTTACAATTTTAACTAATATTTTACCAAATATAACTAACATCGTAACTAAATTATTATACGCGGATTTTCTTAATCGGATAATTATATCTACCAAAGATTTTTTTCGCGAATTCGATAACAAATTTCGTTGTTTTCGGTTTTGTTGTAAAATTATAACGGAAACGTTGGTTATCAATTGCTAAAATTCGAATATGTCGATGACATTTTTCAAATATATCGGTTATACCGTATAAAAAAAGTTTTTAAATAATATAATTTTGATTAAAAGATTCGCATAATACATTTAATTTATAAAATATAAATATGCATTTAATATTTTTTTAAAATATTCGAATTTTTAAAAACGTTTTTGTGTACGAGAAAATCTATTTTTTGACGCTGATAATATTAATTTTAATATTTGTTAAATAATTAATTTCAGTTTTAGAGACAAATAAAAGAAACGCTAAAAACGTTTTAAATTATCTACTACACAATTAGAGTGCTATATTTCTAACTACAGAATTAGCATTAAAAATATTCAAGTTTTTTTTTATATAAATCGACTTTTGATGTCGCGTTATTTTATCAACAATTCATAATCGTAATTCTTATAAAAGATAAACTCAGTTTTATCTTCAATTTTTTCTCTTTTTTACTTTATCTTTAAAAATTTAATAAAGTGATTATACGCTTATAGTTATTTAAGTTAAATGAACATAAAAAATTATCAAAATGATTATAAATAAATTAACTATAAAATACATCATCGTAAAATTAATCTAAAATGATATATTTTATTTAAGACCGTAATATTCAAAATCGTTATTAATATTTTTCATAATTTAAAAAAAATATATTGATACCATGAAATTATACAGGATAAAAAAATATGGTTCTTATCGTAAGCATATTCGAACAGCGTTGGTTCTAGTATCTCGTATATTTTTTTATTTCTAATACTATAAACATTCGGATAAATAAGCCAATTCACATACATAAATATACATTGGAAGTATAGACCAAATATTGTTTTAACCAATGCATACTTTTCTTAATTAATAACAAGTAATAATATCATGTCAAAGTTATAAATATTTATCTTGATATAATTACTTAAAATTATTATTGAAAATAATATTATTAACAAAGATAATCTAAAATTTCAATAATATATTATTTAAATCTTTAGCGTATTTTACATTAAAAATAATAAAATTTAACTGATTGCGTATTAAATAATTAATTATAAAAATTTTTTCTTATCATGTTCATAAAGATATATGTAAATATATTGCAAATCCAAAAAAATTAAAACCATAAAATAAGGATATTTTTTATAAGAAAAAAATATTGTGCAGAATAAATATTAATAGTTATTTAATCAATTTCAGATATTACATACAGAATAAAATTATAATTTTGCTTAGTTTGAAAATTTATTTTCTTTATTGTTTATGAAAATATATTTAAAAACAGAAGTCAAAATTAATTTTTAATTAAATATAATGTAAATAATTTTTAATTTTATTAATTTTATTTTGATATTGTATTTATTAAAAAATTAGACCAAATCAATAAATCAATTTCTTAAAGGTTTGAATGAAAATAATTTATTTTCATATTTCTATTATTATATCCTATTATATTATTAACTATCTAAATAAATACATTTTATTTACGAGTATATTTTAAACAAATCAAAATATTAATTATCCATTTTCAATTTAATATTCAAATATTTATTAAATAATTTCACATTACATATAAATAAACAACAAATAATAGGCATATAAATATAAAATCTGTTATTAAATTTGTCGAGAAAAGTTAATAAAATATAGATAAATCAGTAAGCAATTAAATTTAATGAAAAATCTCGTAATTTCTTAATGTTTTTTATTTTTATAAATTAAATATGATTAATAATATTATAATTTAAGTAAAAATAATTTAAAAATATCTAATTTACTTGAGATATTTTTTAATACAATCTTGGTATATTAACGGATAGTGTGGACCGAAGGCTACCGCTTAATAAAATTGTATTTTTAATATGTTTCACTAATGCTATTAGAATTCATTTCATAAAAAATTTACGATCGTAGTTCACAAGGAAAGAATACTACTAAGTATCTTAGAAACTCTAAGTATAAATTCAGTACAAAGTAATGTAGATATTCCCAATAAGTATTCAGTTTCAATGAAGAATATACCGTGGGTAAAAGCATGTGGCACAAAAAACTACAGCTATGTTATTTACAAGGTTGACAAAGTAGGTTGCACGAATATTCATATTCTTGAAAATATAACAAGAGTAAGATATGGTTAGGGGTGGAGTTTTAGAAATATGGGTGGAGCATTTCTTTTCCCATAAGCGAAAGACTATTCTTTTTTCTACCAGTTTTCTCAAATGTATATTTTGTTCAAATGAAATACAATATTCAGGAATACTTATTACGCTTACTTCAAGTACATGAAAATAAGAACAGCAAATTTTCAGTATTTACAAAAGTAACAAAAACAAAATATTAAATATTACATATTATTTCATGATACGAATGTATATTTTCCAGAAAGAAATTGTTTTTTAATCTATTATTTTTATACATCAGAATTCTTTTATGTGATAAAAAAAATTAGCGCTTGTTTGTTTACGCTAATTATGAACATACAGATATTCGAATATTTATTATTACGCATTTTATACGTTCTGTGTATCCTATATATAAAAATTGATTTAAATAAACATTGGTGATATCAACAGGGGATCAACAGAAAATTCAATATTTTTATTAATTTTTAATTGAATTTTCTTACTCGTTTTTTATTACATATTTAAAAAATGTTTATTGTAATGAAAGAATAAAAGTTTTCTTCTATTTTATTTTATAGAGTTCCCGATAATTAAATACCACTGTTATATTTATAAATGAAAATTGTAAAATTTAAGACGATTCTAAACGTAACCTATTTTTTAATTTTATAAATTTTTTTTCAAATGAATCAATAACGTTTAATTTCCTCGACTACCATATATTATTTACTTTCTAATAAAGCAATAATATCATTCCATACGTTGTTACCAAAAATTGAAAACAGATGAGGATAAACATGTTGCAGGTTTTCGTGACCTTTTTGTCCGAGTCATCGTATAAAATAAAAAAATTATACAAAACAAATCTATCGAAAAAATTAATTTACAAATAATAGCCAAGTAATTCTGAATAACTTTCGTATTTTAGAATAAAATAAAATGACCGAGTAAAAAGTTTATTTTTTAATACATATTAATAAACATTTTCCATATGTACTTTAATAATATATTATTACGATACCAATTCATTAAATAAAAATGTAAAATATATTTTAAATTTAAGTCGGTAAGTACATTAACAATGTAATCATTTAAAATAAGTTATAAATTTAATAATTAGAAATATTGAAGGTAGTATTTATATGAATTATATATTATACATACACAAATAGATCGTTAATTAAGTTAATTATACTGCATTACATAATTCATAATATTAAAAATTATTTCAAAATTTTTATGGAATTTATAAATATAAAAATATACTAATTATTTTTACAAATTCATCGATCGTGCATAAAATATTCCAAAGGTTAAAAAATTCTAAATGATTTTAAATGCGGGTTCGCGTGTATATATGACACACATATAAAATATATGCGAATGTGTCCAAAAGTTTACGCATCTATGTATACATTTTGTATTTGTAATATACATTATAAAATTATAAAAAACGAATACATTTTTACAATTACATATGTTAACTTTATACAGTAAATATTATAAACATTATTATTTGGAATTATTCAAAAGTTGAATCAAAGTATAATGATAAATGTAAATAATTTATTGCATTATGTAAATAAAATGTATGAAACTTTAATTAAATAATTTTCAGTTTTTTTTATTTTGGTACTATTATTATTGAAATTACACAACATTTGTAATTAATTTATGTTATAATGTACAATATCTTTATCTTTATCTTTTTTCTATTATTTAATTTATTAGGATATGTAAGATAGTTTTTTTATATTTATCATAAATTCCTCACAGAATTTTTAATTATGTAAAATAAGTTTTTTTTTCATTGCATACAATTTTATCATACGTTGAATAAATTTTATATATTTAAATTATAAATTATGTAACGTATCTATATTTAATGTAAATAACTTGCATTTTTCATAAATATTTTAAATGCTACCGATAATAATATGATAATATTAGAAATTTATAATTGTATGTATCAGATAAAAATTCTCATTATAAACATGCACGGTTAAACAATTCTTATTGTTATAACAAAGAGTTCTATTCATTCTTAAGAATTTGATAATAAAACTTATCAATGGTTAGAGCATAATCTTGTATCAATAATATTTCTATCTTGCGATACTAAGTAATTATATTTTACTTTTCAACCATATTTTATAAATTTACTAAAATCATTTCTAAGATTTTTTCTGTGATCCACTTGAGCCGATATTATTTTTCTGTTTCAGTTACATCCTTCGTCCCCTCGAGTACGCCCTAAATAGATTTTCGTATTCCAACACTAAGCCACCAGTCACGTATGTCTAACATTGCTTTAAGAACTTACACAAAATATTGTTCTGTGATAAAAGAATTCTCATACCGCTGCAAACCATTGAAAAATTAATAATTTTATGCGTAGAAAGAAACTAAAAATGTGTAAAATGTCTAATGCATTTATTATTATTTAATTATAAGTCAAATATCTAATAATGAATTATTTTTAATGTACGATTTATCTTTACGATAGTTATAAATTGTATTTAAATTATAACTTACATAATACCGATTATACATATTTCTAAAAATAAATCAAGTTAAAATTAAGATGTTTTATGTGTTTTTCTTTTTCATGTTTATTTTTAAATACATGGAAAATTTTGTAAACAGTTGCGAACGAAGATTTTAGAATATTAGAATGTTTATGATAAAATATAGAAAGTCGTTAAAAATTTATAAGTATTTATTACCTATTTGGCAACGTAATAGAGGTGATTATTACCATTATATCTTCACAATAATAATTCACAATTTAAATATAAATTATCTAATAAAATATGATAATAATCGAGTATTAAATACCAATGGTACGACCTTTATGAACTTATTGGCGATATTTGTAAAAGAAGTCAATGTTTAGACTGCTTTAATATTTTTGTATAATGAATCACGTTTTTTGTTTTATCCTGCTCGTAAAATTTAAATTCAATTTTATGTCCGAAGTATTAAGCAAGCACTGAATAATTTAAAAAACGAATATATATATATATATATATATGTGTGTGTGTATGCATATTTTTTTTTCACACGTACGCAAGCGTATCCTCCCACGTGCACATATAGATATAGATACATAAATATTTATATGCATAATATCTTGTACAACATTACATAAATGACATGTAAGACTTAATGAGTTATTAAAGATCTCGAGCATCAAGCGGCGGGGATACGTAGCGAAACTGCTGCAAAATCTTCTGGCTGCAAGATCTCAGATTGTGATGCGGCGAGTCGAGGCACGATGTCAGGCTTCGCGTTTACTGCTACTTTACTAGAAGCACCCTTTAAAAGCACATCATACACTTTTATGAGGCAGCGATTATAGCCTAAACTACGAACCGGGGCTATGCCAAGAAACTACATGTATAGCACTTTGTTTTCCGATTAAAAATCAATATAATCCAAATTATTTTTAAAGATCAAAAGCTTACAAGCGATACACCTTTAATATTTGGATTAATATTTCGATTAATATTTGGATTAATATTTGGATTAATATTTGGAAAATTATACCGTTTTTCGTAAGTGGATAACTTTACGCGAACGCTTTTATAATCGCGTTAAGAAAAATGAGATGTAAGAAAAATATATTGTTAAATACAGGGAGTAGCGATAAAAGAATCAAAGAAAAACTTCCGTTTAAAAATACCAACGTATCGACGCGACTTGTATACTCGTAAGGTGATTGCTTACAAAAAGTACTCGCTCGTAGTTACGTAAGTATAATCTGCATCTTTTTGTTTAACCCGTCGAGATAAGGATTACAAACCATCGCGAAGGTTGAGCAAATATCGATGCAACCTGCAGTTGTAATTTAACAATTCCGATGTTCGTTTTGAAATATTTATAAAATATTGACTACATTGACGCAATTTTTTTTTATGTAACTTATAATCATCTAGATTGGGTTTTTATTTAAATTATATACAAAATCTATACAAGCATACCTTTATATTTAGACTCGAATTTAAATATAAATATTTTCAAGTATTTATTAAAGTTGAAGGCCTATAAATAATAGTAATATTTTTACTGTTTTATATTTTAATTTTTCAAATATAATACATAAATCTATTTTTTTAGTATCTTGTAATTTCTCTTGAATAATATTTATTATAATTTTGTTATTTCTGACAAAATATTCGTAACATATTTATAAATAAACCTTACATTAAGGAGTATTGAGATAAATTTCTGAGATTACCGATACACACACACATATATATATATACACGTTTTAAAATCTGAAACTATAAATATTTTTCAATGAAAAGTCAGTGTAATATATTCTTGAAATTATATGCAGGACAGTTATATACGCGTGTTAAATTTTATATACGATTATTACTCAAAATATTATATTAAATTTTTTTCTATGAATTATTTTTAAAGATAAATAACTAATTTTTTATTTTTCAAAGAAACGACATTTACCGAATTAAATTTATAAATATGTAATAATAGATTTTAAAGCAGTATAACAAAGTATAAACTAAAGTATAAAAATATGTAATACGAGTATAGTAGTAAAATAAATTTACAATGATTTTAAAAAAATTTAATTTTCTTCTTAAATTTCTTCTTAAATGATAATTTATTCAAATATTAATGAATTAATATAAAAATGAGATCATTTTAAAAAGTTTATATTTATAACAAACGTTTAAGGAAGTTAACAATGACAATTACAGGTGAAAAGTATAATTTTTTTTAAATTGTCAGAAAATGTTTTTTTCTATGTAATTTTCACGTTAAAGAATTTTGTATTTATTTACCGAGTACCTAAAAATCTTGCATACATGTTTTTCACTAATTTTGAAAATCAATAGTATATTTACAAATGGCAAAAAACAATAATAATTATCTTACAATAATAAATTCTTTTCTTTATATTATATTTATATTTCTTTATATTCCTTTCATAGAATTAATTAAAAAAATATTTAACGGCAATTTTATTCATTGACACGATAAAACAAGTATTTCTGCTAAATAGAAATAGATAGATTTTATTTATTCATCGGTATAAATATAATATTTATAAATATTCAATAGTATACTCTGTTTAGAAACGTGGCTTCTTTCAACATTATTTTGACTTAAGTATTTCAAAATCTTACAGCACATTCAAGATTCAAAATTCAAGAGCCATCTCGGACAGTCAGGGCCCGTTACCTGCGTTTTTTTTTCATAGCATCTCTAGGTGTAAGGATGTAAGAACGAGCAAAAAAATTCGTGCCCTTCTACAAGGCAGATGGACTGCGTGTCGGAGCGGAGCAAAGAACTTGGAAGGTCGAACAGTGTAAGCCGTTAGTTAAAAAAAAAAAGGGTTGAAGCTTCCTTCAACAAAACCGACGTAATGCAAAGTTTTCTTCCAAAAATCACTAGCTTTCGAACTATCGAAGACACATCATCCGTTTAACGGAGCTTCGTATTCCAAATATTTAAAGTATAAAAGTTAACGCGTACAATAAAAATTTATGGTGCAAGATACGCCATGAAAGTATAACAAAGCGGTAATTAATATCGGATTAATATCGGATTAAAAAATTTCTAATTTTGTGTGTTAAATATCGTGTTGTGTTTTTAATATTGATTATTTTGATGCAAAATCGTATATTATCAGTGACATAGTCTCAATTTTTATACAAGTAACGATTCGCACGTTTTTACGAAGATTTCCACGTTTTTCAAGATAATACTATCGGCACGCATATTTTAGTACTATAGATGGATATAGCACCGAGCTACAATTACCAAATGAAAGTGTTTTAGTGATACGGTATATTAAAATGAATAATTGCGTGTGGCACGTGAATACCAAGATTTGAGTGTTCCCTATGCTGTGTGTTCGCGCAAATGGATAATTTCCACGTCGTTGACATCTAGATGCCCAAATGCGCGACTTACTTAAGATTCTACGACGCGATGACAATGTTTGCAGAGTTTGCGGGTTTTTGCAAGCTATCGTTAAAGTCATTTACATAATTTTACCATTACTGCCTACGTCATTTATTCGCGACAAGTAAAATCCCTTTGAATACTATCCGCGCATTTGCTAACGCTTTTTTCGAAAAAACTCTTCTCGATGACTTAACCGAAGCCCTACTTCTTTTATGCAACGTAATACTTTGTGAAGTTATATATTTTTTAAAGCACTTGATACTCGATATGTTATTAATTATTTATTAAAACCAATATGTTCAGCAACATTTATAGGAGAATATTTTTGAGATATTGACCGTTTCACTAGATTTTTAAATAAAAGTCAGGAATTGCAAATTAAAAATCTAAATATATAAGTATATAATATAATTCAAAATTTATATTATACATCTTACAAAATTTAGAGTTTAAATTACCAGTAATTTATATAAATTAATATGCAAGATCTGTGCTAATTTTTTTAAGAAAAAAAAAGAAAAAATTTTTAATAAGAAAAAAATTCCTTACAATTAATCAAAATTTATGTAAAATTGATCGTAAACAATTATAAAATGTAGAAAATAAATTACAAATGGATCGATTTCAAGGCAAAATTAAAATTAATAAAATCTTTATTAATTGTAATACTTCAAATTCACTATGAAATCTCATATCGCACGTTTGTATTTTTCAATATATAACTTTTTATGGTGCAATGCTGATTAAAATATATTTAAATTAAAAAAAAAATAAAAAAATTGATTTCTTTTGTAACTAGACATTTTTATGATTCAGAGCAATTACAATTGATATTATTAAAAAAAATATTTTGAAAAATTTCAAATTTATGTTTATAAAGTTAACGATAAATCCTGTAAAAATTTTTTACCAAAATCAAAATGTTTGAAAAATAATATAATAAATGTTGCCGTTACTTAAATAATAATATTAAAATATGAAATAGAATTTTTTTTACAAAAATTACGTCAATTCGTAATATAAATTTTTCTTCGATAATGTTTAATCGGATACGAATAAAAATCTTATTATAATCGTTAAAAACCAATTTTAAATAAAATAGAATTTCATCATCTCTATTTTCGATATAATACTTTACGCAATTTAATTAAAAAAAAAAAGAATAAAAAAGAATAAAAAAGAATAAAAAACAATAAAAAATAATTAAAAATGATTTTATAAATATCTTCAAAATTTATTTAATTGTACCAGTAATATTAAAAAAATGTTTTAAAAGAATGCATTTAAAAAAGACGCTATAGATTTAAAAAAATTTTAATTAACAATATTATTTAAAAATCGTAAATATTCATGTTCGAATTAATTCCGTAATTTGGAAAATAAATGCAAGAACTAAAGTTATACATTCAATTTAAGTAAAAATAACATATCAATTAAATATGTTTTTTTCCGAAAAATAATACACCAGTTCTTCCGTCAAATTTATCCATACAAAAAAGCCGTCTTTATTTATAGAGTTGGCGCCATTATGAATGCAAACTAACGCTTCGACCATTACAAAAATTTCTGAAAATAAAGAAAAAATAAAAATTTCGCGTTCTCGTTTTTCCATCTAGTGAACTTGCGCTAATCATCGACTGCAGTGTGTGCACTCATCGAAATCCCATCATATCCGCCGCAGGCTTCATCAATTTTTCATGAGTTCTCGTATCTGCTCGACTACCAACGCCTCGCCTCGCATCCACTGCTGCACATTCTCTCTCTGCTCTCTCTCTCTCTCTCTCTCTCTTACTCTCTCTCACATACTCGTTCGCTTCTTCGTTCCGTCTCTCTCCGAGACGCGTACACACACTCGTCGGCGCGGATACCACATCCATAGTCATCCGCTAATTGACTACGGAACGAAAGACAGAATGAGCGAGAGAGAAGGCGGGAGAAGGAGAGAGAAGGAGAGAGAGAAGTTCTCCTGGGTTGTTGCGTTATCGAGCTGTAGTGCCAGGGCTGTTATCGTTAATCAGCTGACGCGTCGGGCAGATAAGCGCATTATAAAGCCAGAAGAAACTCGCTCTATCTTTCACAAAAAGTAATAGTATGGAGTCACGCAGAAGAGCGAGAGAGAAGGAGGGAGCGAGATGGAGCGAGATGGAGCGAGATGGAGAGAGATCGAGCAAGCCAAGAGAGAAAGAGAGAAAGAGAGAAAGGCCGTAGGACGAAGGGGACGTCCGCTCACGAATCCCAGACGAACGGCGATTGGAGGGGAGCCCCTCTCGCGTAAGTACGTATATCGACCCGGGGGGAGAAAGAGAAAGAGAAAGAGACAGCCAGAGAAGCGAAGAACATGGCGACGTACGCGCACACTCCAACAGAGACTCGTCCTTCGAGCTGCCGTCCGTCGCACAGCGAAGGAAGAGATACAGACGCGACGATGGCGGCGCCGTCGCATACGTTCCTGCATAGAAAAGAAGCGATCATCCGGATTTCTCGACGCTTGGGATCCGGGAATGACGTACACAAGAAGATAAAATGTGCATTTACACGAGAAGACGAACGAGACGAACGAGACGTACGAGACGTACGAGACGTACGTAGTGTCAGGTTCGCTCGTTCACTCGTTCACTCGTTCGTTCGCTCCCCCGATCGTAGGAGACCGAGGAATTTCGAGCGAGGAAGACGTTTTCAATAAGATAATTTCCTGCACTCTGGCATTTTAACAGTTGAAAAGCATTCGATGCTGCTCTCGTCTTTCGTCTTTCGTCTTTCGTCTTTCGTCTTTCGTCTTTCGTCGTCTCCTTCCAAGGGATTAACCCTGGCCTGCCGTTATCAACTTAGATAACAACAACCGACTTCTTTATTTTTATTCCTTTCTTTACGAAATCCGAGTGAATTCATTTTTATAGGTTTTTCTTTATATTTTTCCGTACGAGGTTGCCGAGATTATTGGATGCGCCACTCCCACTCTTCCAGACTGATCGCGTCGGATGATGTTTCGGTCGGATGACGACTTTTCGAACCTCGATCGATTCGTTAAAAACCCTCGCCGATAAAATTAACGCGATCCCCCCGATAAGCGTACCTCCGACGTCTCCGTACGCGTAAATATTTACTTTGTTAAAAAAGCAAGCCGCGGACAGGAGCTGGAATCGCAATTTTTTTCCGACTCGCTCAACGCCGACGCTTCCGTTTCGAACCGCTTTGCAGGGCAGGGAAAAGTTTTCGGACCGATCGACCAAATAATAAATAATAAATATTTGGTAGAAAGACGATGTTTGTAAGCTCGAACGAAGGATTTTACGCCGCGGCAATTGAAAACAACGCGGATAAATCGTTAAGGTACCGATCGCGATGTAAATTTAGCGTAGGGAATAAATTTGTAAAAACTACGAAAATTCGAGTCATCCCCGTAAAAGTTGGTCAACGGAAGAATACGTACGCGTAAATGTTATTTTCGCCTAGTATTTTTCCCTAGTATTTTTCCCTAGTATTTTTCCGTAGTATGCACTTTGATCGCGGATATTGTACGAAAGGCGCGCACGAGTGGAAATTTTGCCAGAAACTCGCCGTAGCTGGAAAAAATTTCTTTTTGGTATCGAACGCAGACATGGAGCAATTCTATTCGTGAAATATTTGCTTATCCAATCGTGTACGTTGATGGGGGGAGATGGGGGGAGTCGGGGAAGAATTGTAAAAAGAAGCGCGGATCGAGTAAGCGAACGAAACTGTCCGACGGACGGCGCCGATCCTTTTCAACGTCACGCATCGCGAACGCGGCTCTCGCTTACCGACGCTTTGACTTTACGAAGTTCGTTGTCTTCCGTTTGCCTCCTCTCGCGACTTTATGATGGTTTCTATTAGAGGGCAACGATCCACAAAATTGCAACGTCTCCCGTGACTGGCTCCGAGCTCTCTCTCTCTCTCTCTCTCTCTCTCTCTCTATCTTGCTCTCCTTTCATTTTGCCCGGTATTGTTCTCTCGAGTTTGGTGTGCAGCAGCGCAATCTACTACCCTTTTTTCCTCTCCTTAGATTCCAGGACCATCGTCCAATCCCGCTATTCCGACAGCTCGCTTTTTCTTCTTCTTTCGCGGAGTGTATTAGATTGGCTCCGAGATACGTGACCTCGCTCGAGAATCGACCTCGTTCCCTACAACTCTTCTTCGACCCTTTACCTCGAAATGCAGCGCTCTCCTCTCTCTGCTCTCTGCTCTCTCTCTCTCTCGCGCGCAACCAACTTCTCCTCCTCCTCCTCCTCCTCCTCCTCCTCCAATTTACAGTATTTTTTTTGTCTAACAGTTTTCCTTCTCTCTGGTACAATTTTGTTCTTTCCTATATTCCACTACTGCTACTCGTCATTGGCGATACGAATGGTTATTTTTTACCTCTCTTACCTCGAGTTCCGATGGCAATTTTCCGTCGTCATTTTATAAGAGTTTCTTTTATGTTTCATAGGGCTTATGTAGTTGAATCTTACTCATCTTATTTTCGCCTACGTTTCAAAAAAATTGTATGCACGCGTCTTTTTAGTATTAATAAGGCTTAGGGTTCACGATCCTCTTAAATTTTCTCAAAAATTTGGTTTTTACGCGAGTTTGAAATTATTCCGAATGAAGATCGTTCTATTTTTGCGACAAAAAATATCGTCGTAGTTTTTATTTAGTTTTCAGTTTACTGTGTTATATTAGAAAATTATATTAAAGAAAAAAGAAAATGCTCCACAAATTTACGTATTAAATTTAAAATTAAAAATATCGCTTCTAACAACCAATTATTATCTTATTTCGAGTCGATTTGTTTTTATTTCGCTTATTTTATTCGTTTCTTCGGACGAAGTCTGCATTATAATAAATTTATTTCGATCGCTTCTCCTTTTCGCGCGGAAAACTGTATTTCTTATATTATCGGTAGAATTATAAAATATACCGATAAAAAGATTCTTCGATAATTTTTTTTCTTTTTAATTTTTTTAGTCTATATGTACTGTATTTTTTTTATCGAATTTTTACGTAGGTTAAATAATTATATTTTATTTCGTTTCGAAAGGTAAGTTTCCAGCGTTGCGAGCTAAAAAGCAAACGGTGATAAATATACGGATATACATCGAAACCGATATCATTTTCCACTTTGATATATTCGTCGAATTTAATTATCTATTCGATTTCGCATTCGTTCAATTTTTTTTCTTCGCAAAGAATGGATTCGATAACGAAAAATCGTCGGTTCTTTTTTCAAAGGAAATTACATTTTTACTGAAAAAAATGAAAACATCGTCGCGCTCTTTACTTCCGTTCATAAAGTTAATATCGGTAAATTTCGAGATTGATTTTTGGAAAAAAAGTCTTATTTCTTTATTACGCGAATACTTTACCCAAACGTCTTCATTATGGATTGAAAATGATTTCGTTTTTTACCCCGAAGAAGTTGGTCGGAAGGGTGCATTTAGAGATTTTCCAGTCGAAGAGACTTTGCGGTCGAAGACGGAAGGGAAAGAAGTCGGCTGTAAAACGCGAAACTATCCTGGCGATGTCCGTACAAACGTCTGAATACATAGTATCTGGAACCGAGGGAAGTTGTCTTTGCATTCGTTTCGATTTATCCCACAAAGAGCAATTTCTATTCGTACGACAATTCGTAAAAATTTCTCGCATAGCGTCGGCGAACCAATGTCTAGAGAAGTCGATGTCGCCGTCACGCCGTTGTCAAACCACCGCCATCGAGCCGCCGTCAAACCACCGTCAAACCACCGTCACCAACTTGGCCGTTCCGATCTTTTATAACTCAATCTTTGCGTACTTGGTTACGCAAAAATCAGATTTTATAATTTCGAATGACCGGCGCACGTTGGTCTTTCCGAGATCGTCCGGGGAAAAAATAGGTACGAGGATGCGACGAGGATGCGACGAGAATGAGACGAGGATGAGACGAGGCCTCGATCGATGATCGCCGATCCTCGAAACCTCACCGAGAATCGTACGCTCGCGTCGTATAATTAATTTACTTTTACGGAGAATACTCGGAGCGAACTCTGGATCGGGCGGTACTCTTTTAAAATAATATAAAAATTTAATTTGGATTATGGTACGGGGTATTTATCACCGATGTCCTCCTCTCGGGCTTGCACGCGAGAAGCACAAAAGTCGCGCAAAATTACGGGGACTAATTAAAGTACTTTTTACTTTAACACGCACCCGAGTTCGTAAAATTCAAAAATAAAATGTATTCTTACCGAAAAGAGCCTGGGACGAATTTCATTAATATACCTACGTATATACATCCCTTAAGGAATAAAATTTTCCTGCACTTTACAAGCGCGGGTGTGGGTGGAGGTGGGGGTGGGGGTGCGGGTGCTGGCGCGGGTCTCTAAGGCTAATTCCACGAGTTTTTAGAACGAAATTCCCGTTTGTAAGTGCTCGGTGTCGGTGGGACTCCATCCACTCTATCTATGCTCGCTCGGTGAGAGATCTTACGCGTACGCGCTCGGAACGCTTGAAATTCCTACAATTTCGCAACTTCCAACTTTTCATGTCTCTACGCCGAATCACCCCCGGGGGCTGAACTTTCCTCCTTTCCTCGTGGAAGTTCGCTCGCTCGTTCTCTCTAATGAGACTGCGACGAGCGTCGTCGTCGGCTCAACCGCGAAACGACGCGGCTGTGCTGCAGAACGCGTACCACGAGTACACTTACGTGCACCAACACCCGTACACCTAACTACACCGACGCACCCACACCTACGAACCCGGTGCGCTATTTCAAACCGATAGCTGGAATTCTCTCGATCTTCGCGGCCCCGAATTTTAAATCCTCTCCGTCGTCTTCTGGCGTAATTTTCTTCGCTTTTTTCTTTTTGCTCATTGTTGGTTTAACGAAGCAAAGAAAACGATGATTATATCGAATATTTAATTTGAGCGAGGATGGGAAAGAGTACGAAACTTGTATAAAATATAAATAAATTTCAACGACGAGTCAATTAAAGTATATGACGAATATTAAGCTCTTAAAAAATTTTTTAAAATAACGAAGATTGTTCTGTCATAAAGTAATTAAATTTTACGGCTTGTAATACTTTAAAAGTTGATTAATCTTTATATATAACTTATATATTTTATAAGATAAAATAGTTTCGAATTATTTTATTATTTATTTTATATTTCTTAAAGTTAGACAGAGCGGAATATCGATAAAAAGAAACTATACTTATTATTAACGCTATCTTATCTCCAAGCGAATTCGCAAATTTATACCTTATTCTATAAAAGTTATACGCGATTTTGTTAAATATTGCAAATTTAATTTCATCGAATGGTCGTCTCGTTCCTTTCCCGATTATAACGATAATAACAACGACGACGACGACGACGACGACGACGACGACGACGACGACGACCAAGCCGAAGAAGAAGACGAGGACGACGACGACGACGACGACGACAACGATAATAATATATTTTTAAATATGGAAACTAATATAACTCGTACTCGATGTTCTTTTTTAATAATTACGGCGTAATGTTTTCGAGCGACCAACAACGATGGTTCCAATAAAACCTATTACGCAACGCTTCTAAATAAAATATCCGTGTCGCGGCTAAATTATTTAAAAAAAAATATATATATCGAAAATAACGTACCGAACCGAATCGATGTTCGGTTTATTAAATAATTATCGAATAGGCTCGTCGTCGATGTACGAAGGAGGCGTTGATCTAATAATCCAATATATTTCGTTCGGGTTTCATTTTCGAAGAAAGTAATATTTTTGAAAATAAACCGTTAGCGAACGGTTCGATGAGATCAAAGTTTATATCGTTGCGATTTATTTTTCAAGTTTGATGCATCGTTGTCGGCGTTCGTGGAGGAACGAACCGAATACCAGTAAGATATTCTTTGTGATTCGAAAACGAATGGTATTAAGTTCTGCGTAAATAAATATAGTCGTATTTATGTTCGTGTTTTTGTTTATTTCTTTGTTTTCGTGTTTGCGCGTGTGCGTTTGTGTGCGTGTGTGTTATGAACTTGCCATTGTGTATATATATGTATAGTACGCCGAGATATTTTCGGAAACTTTGTAACTAAGTCGTTTGGCCTTTCTCCCTCCGCCCTCTCGCCGTATGCAAGCTTACGAAATTTACGAGCCTTCGAAAAGCGAGAGCACCAGAGAAATAAAGAGAGAGAAAAGGAAGGAGATAGCCGTCGGAGTAGGGGGAGAGGGAGAGGGAGAGAGAGGGAGAGAGAGAGAGAGGATGCGCGGCTCGATAATTAAGACCTGTACGGCAACGGAGAAATGCGCTTTGGCTCATTTTCTCCTTCCCCCGAGCTATCGATTATATTAGATTAGTCGATGAGACTTAGCTTGGAGAATCGAGACCTCACACGAGCACAACCTTTTTGGCGAAAAATGCGCGTAAATTCACCGATCGCTTCATCGCGACTTTCGGAGAGGGAGAATCTGACAAAGTTTGTATAATTTATACATTCGTAAAGATTATGAGAGCGAGAGACTTTTGTGATGACGAAATATTAATAAAGTTTGAATTTTTTTTTCTTAAGCGCGAGCATGCGCAAACGTTGGCAAAAATGGCAGCGGACGTGAAATTCGCGTTTTGCGTTGCCCTGCGATGCTGAGAAATGATTCTGGTTTATGTAAATTTAAGTTTTAAATTTAAATAAGATAGTTTCATAAAATACTTTGAAATTTCTTATTAAAATCTTTTTTCTCTTCTTCCTTTTATGATTATCGCACTGAAGCTTCGTCAAGTCAAAAATATTTTTTAAATTATCTTTTTATTAGATATGGAACTGATATATTTGACTTTTTCTTACTTCTTTCATAAAATGAACTGTTTCTTCTTTATTTAAATTAGTTTCGAAAGGGTAGAATTTTTTAATCAATATTCCTCGATACATTTTATTCGCGTACGTCGGTTCCTGCAAAATTGTTTAAAATCTACGTTTTATCGTTTATTCTCCATTCTTTTTTATTCAAAAAATATTGTAAAAGGAAACTACGATTGCCATTTCAAATTTAATATGCTATTAAATGTTTGATCTTGATATTTCAATAAAATAATTATTGTTGCTTTCATTTGCGTTAGAAATAAACATTTATGAATATTAAATCGTCTTATTATAGGATGCGTAATCATAATTAATATTATTCGAGACGTCCAATTTTGAATAGTCGCAAACTTGTTAAAAATTTAATAGGATGAAATCGTCGCCATGACATAGAAGTAAACGGTTGTTTTGCTTTACTACGTATATTCACTACTCGATAGGAATATCAAATTTATCTCATTTTTTTAATAAAATAAAATATAAATAATACTATATTAATTTATAATGTTGTTAAAAATCATAATTTTATTTAGATTATATAAAAAATTCATTAGGTTGTACCGAAAAAATTAAAAAATTATAATTTGTTTGTTCGTCAAACGATTAACTTTTATATATTTATTTTACATGAAATACGTATATTAATTTCATTTAATATTAGATATTATGGTTGAATATCTCGAGACAAGTATACTATTACGCGTATATTATTATAATCTATGCCTAGTTTTTTTACTCGTACAAAAATATAATAATAAAATGTAATTATAAAAATTGTAAATTGTAAATTTGAAAAACATTTGTATTCAAGATTCGAATACGGACCCAAGTTTAATTTATAATTAAATAATAAATTTTGCGTTGTTCGTCTCTTCTAGTTTTTTTTAAAAATTGTTGCTTTCAACCGAATTATTTATTTTCACCGAAGATAAATATTTGGAATTTTATAATAATAATTTATTCATACGTATACACGTTTTTATTATTTATCTTCCGCAATCTTTGATTTAGAATCAAATTACCTAATTTTAAAGTATAATACATTTTACTAAATTCATATTCATATCACTCATTTAAGTTTGATTAGATAGCCTGATCAAGATTTAGTTATACGAGATGCTCTTATTCAAAATTTACGGAAATAAATTATGCGCGACTGGATATTTTGAAAAAGATATTTTTTATCCAAAATAGCAAGAGTTTATGAATTTTCTATCAAGCGCGTAAAAAGTAAATTATTGGAATGTGATTTTCGATTATTATACGTAAAATTTATAAAACTGATATTATATAATTTGGAAGAAAGCATATCGAAAGTTGCGTATAAAAATATGAAAGGTTAGCCGTAAATTTTGAGTGCCACATTTTTCTACGAAGGTAACTCGCAATGAAAAGAGTTAGAGCTGAGACAAGGTTAATTATTTGGAAAAAGAAGGCGATAGGAATTTTTTGAATTTCGTTGTATGGACGAACCGATCGACGCTGATTTCCAACTTAACGCTAAACAGCGTTAATCTAGTTTACGTTTAAACGCAATACTTGCAAAGCAGCTTAGCACTCCAAAGGTTTAGCGCTCGGATTTTTGCATCGAGTCCTTCTCCACGGAATCGAATACGCCTACGTACGGAGATTTCATGTGCCCACCAGCATCCTGGAGCATAAAAGCCAACCAATGTGATATGCTCGCTTGCATTTTTACGCCCAGCAACAGCGCGGTAAACACGCGTATTTATGTCTTTTGCTCGCGAACGTCTCCCGTAAAGAGCCAAGATCGCGATATACCAAGACTTAATTAAGACGATGAGCAGCACAACCCAGCCAAGCTCCGCATAATAATACAAGCCCAATGTCATCGATTTATATTTTATATAAGTACCTACGTTCTCATTTGTATTTCCTTGCGATATCGCGGGAATACCCTCGGCGCGAGTTCCCGAAAAAAAAAAGGAATGAAAAATTGATCGAATAGAATTCGTAAGGATAGAATGTCGTAAGACAAGAGAAAGAGAAGAGAGAGAGACAAGAGAGAGACAAGAGAGAGACAAGAGAGACGCAAAGTTGGCCGCTCATCGTAAACTGTACACACTCGGATGCGACAAGGAGGCTCCGACCGTCTCTGCCTCGAGAAGGAATTTTTTTTCTCCTTCTTATTTTTTCCCTTAATTCTTTATTCAGGCTCGCACGGCAAGAGTCGAGAGTGTCGAACTTTTCACGTTATGCCGTCTCCGAAGTTTCTTCTTCGATATCGCTGCCGGCTCGGAAAATATTGATTGGACGTTTTTATACGGCATCGGTGGATGCGGGACGCTGATTTTGTTCCTCGTTATATTACGCGTGTATATTCTTTCATTTACCTCGTACTTACTATAAATAAAGGCTAAGTGAAGCAAGTTTCCTTGAATTTCGGGGGAATTTTTAATACATATTTTAGAGATTTTACGCGACAGTTGGCAATTTTAATAAAAAATTCTATGCATTATATTATTTTTTATCGATATGAATATTCACCGCGAGAGAACATTTGTATTCAAGTGTACACAACGCAGATCCACGCAAACTCTGTACACCGAGTCGAAGTCTTACTTTATTCGTAATTTATTAAGATATTTCCGAAAATGTGTCGGCCGTCGTAAAAAACATCGAAATATCTCGAGCTCGAACCACGCGAAGGAAGTTTTTCCTTATTCGCAAGAAACTGGAGCCACGGTAGAAAAAGACATTGTTTTTCAAACAAATTCTTTTATAACTCTTCGGCGAAGATCTCACAAACCCCAGATGACGTTCGGGGAGAAAAGTGAGAAAATACGCCCCACACATGCGCCCCTTCTCAGATTTGTCCGTCCGAAAAATACACATGGAGGAATGCGTTATTCGAGTAAAAACGTTTCTTCGAATCGAACCTTACAAACCATATTCATAAATTTTCGTTCTTTATATAAAATTATAAAGGTTTAAGGGCGAGGTGGTAATATTATCCGTAATATATGTAAATCTCCGTAATTTAAGAACATCGAAAGATTATTTCAAATTCTAACGAACGAACCAACCAACGAACCAACCAACGAATCAACCAACGAACCAACCAACGAACCAACCAACGAACCAACCAACGCACCAACCAACCAACCAACCTATACTCAATGCTAAATTAACATTCGCGAATATAAAAAAATTAGATGCTTTCCGGGATAAATTACGTTCTCAATTTATAATTATTTTATTTATAAATTTATCCGAACGGTTGTTTACGCCTTACATTTTTTAATTTCGAATTCGAAGCGTCAACGAATAATTATCGATATTTATAATCAATGTATAAAATTATATAAAATACAAGCTAATAAATAATTTTAATAAACAAAATCGATTCTCCCCTGTACAACTGTTTACGCTTTTATAAGGTAGTTTCTATAACAAAATTCATTTTTAAAGGACGATAGAAATAATATTTTTTATACTTTTATAATTATAAACAGCATTTACGATGGAAACTTTCCGTTAATAACGGTCATTAACATCCAAATTAGTATATTCTTACTATTTATAACGGTGCAATCGAAACGTTTGAATAATTTATTAATCTCGAACTAGAACTTGACTAATTACATCAAAATATTTGCAATTCATTCGCTCGCGAACGAAGAACTTAAGCAAAGATCGTATAAAATATCGCGGGTAATATATTAAAAAAAATGTTTAGGATAAAAGAAAATATTAATATTAAAAATGTGCGGTATAAGTGAGTTTTAATTCAACGGTTGAATTCCACTTATCGATGTAAAGAAAGAGCGAAAGCAATTTGTTTCCGAGTAGATGCACGAGTCTCGCAATTTTTATAATTAGCAAAAGGAAAAAATATGGAAACGAAGGAAGATCCGGTCGTGCTCCATTCCTCAAACAGATCCACGAATGGCCTTCGTCCGTGAGCAAAGACGTTCGTTCGCTTGTTCTCGAGGGTCGATCGAGTTCGGACCAGGACGCGTGACGCGAGACAATGTGGCGCGACTCGAGGCCGCTTCGGGTAGAGTCACGTGTTTACGTCGAAGATCCAACCAAATAGACTCCCCGACTCCCCGACTCCCCGACCCCCGACCCCCGACCCCCGACTACCCGACTCCCCGACACACCCGCGCATAGCCGCGCACACGGACACGCAGCCATACACGCAGCCATACACGCAGCCACACACGCACACGAACGAGATGCGGCACTCTCGCTTCGTGCCAGCGAGCGGAACGTCGGAGGCGGAGAGACGAGGATTCTCGGAGATGGGCGCGCACGATCTAATCATGGAAGCTGGGACGAAGCCAAGCCAAGCAAACGGAGCGTGTTCGAGAAAGAGAGCAAGAGAAATACGGCGCTCGAAGCTGTCGGAGTAAAGCGACTTCGGCGATCTCTCTGGAGTATAGTTCGGACGTTTAATCAGGGCTTACACGAGCAAAGCCGAACTTCCGTCCATCGCTGTCTGCGCTATAAGCAGGTCTTTTCCACTCTAGACTCGATCGGATCTCTCTATCCTCTTGTCCCCGCCCGCGACCGGGAGTCCATTACGCCCGGTGAACCTACACATACTACACATACTACACTTACACGACTACAAGTGTATACATACATGTGTATGTAAGGAAAATGTGAATCATCCGCGCGTTAAGTCGGTCCTTCATCTTGGGAGAACAATTTTCCGCTGACGGTACATCGACAGCGCTAAATTGGAAATAGCGTCAACTTTATACGCGCTTCTCGAAAATTCATTATGTCGAAGTATGCAGATCGACAAAGAGTCGAGAGTTGATATGTTCGCTAAATTGGGGAGACGGTTATCCGACGCGACGAGCGTATTTTTAAGGATCGCTAAACTAGTCTTCTCAATGCTTAAAATTTAAGGGCCTTATATTTTGCGAAAAGCTTTCTCCGATCTCGATTAATTTCAGAATTCGCGATGTTAAAATATTCGCGTTAAAATAGAAACGTTCTTTTATATTTTATACTTATATGTATATATTGTACGACCATTGATTGTAGGGGAAAATGAGACGATCCGGTTTGTCTAGATATAATATGTATTTTTATTTTATCAACTAATGCATCGATTAATTATGTAAATAAAGTAGCTCCAATTACTTATCTAATCCACTCGTACGTATAATAAAATTATAAAATTAAATTATGGCTTCCGTATCGTAAAAAATATGTTTCATTTTTAATGTTTTCGGTATATTTCACGTAAGATTTCCGAATGATAGGACCAAGGATCTTATACGATACATAAATTTTGATAACCCATGCTGTTTTTCTATAATAAAATATTTTATTATTACCGCAACTACTTTTATTATCTATTACATTACTAATGCTCGATATTATAAATATTTTCAAATTAATTTATAATTACAAATAGAATATTTTCAATTATGCGATACATTATTGACCAACGATAAATTAAATCTTACGAGTAGATTAAAAATTAATAAAATTATTAGGATATAAATTTTTTACTAATTGGCACGAGACTGTTTAAAAGCAAGTTGGTGTTTTATGTCGTTATTATTTAATCAATTCCGTACAATATTTATCTTCAAAATTATTCAAACAATTTATCGAATTTATTTTTATTTTCTTTCGCACGAAAGGTAATATAAATGTGGTATTAATTTAAAAATCGACCGAATATCTTAAACGCCGGCTTTAATGCACAAAAAGGAATATTAATATTCATCGATTTTTTAGTAAATAAAATAGACACACTTATGAAATATTTATAATACTTCCATTTTTTGATCTCTGCTATATTCGAGATATCTGATTTGCTTAACATTTGCCTAGGAAAACTTTCTAATATTGTTTACCAACTTAGGCTAAGCATAAAAAATTAAGGTTCTCGGGACCACACGACCGTTAGAATTTAGTTCCAAGACTTTATGTCAAGGATAAACAGAAAAAAAAAAAGTTCAGACCCGAATAGTCGAGAACGGAGAAACAAAGACTAGACGAGAAAATTCAAGAAAAAGCATTGTTAGTTTTTTCTACATTTGTTTGGTCACCCGTTCGTTCTCGGACTCTGGACGAGGACCGTAACCAACTACGGGATTAACCGTCTTGCCTATTTCTTACGAAGGGTTCAATTTTTTTTTGCAACCTTCGAATCGCTACGTAGACTAGTTCCCAATGTAGTAATTTTCCAAGCTATTTCTGAATTGAAAGGGTAGCCGAAAGAGAACAACTATATAAAAAAAACGCGTTGCTCGAGCGGCGAAGATAGGGTACAAAAAAAGGATAGAAAAAACCTAGAGCGAGAGGGAGAGAGAGGGAGAGAGAGGGAGAGAGAGGGAGTGAGAGGGAGCGTAAGAAAGGCGGAGGGTCAAGAAAATGAACGAAATAAAAGCACTGCAAGACGGACGAGCAGAGGCGAGAGACTATATTGTCGAAAAGTTCGACTAATCCAGTTTATTACAGTTCAACTTACAAATGCTGTGCATATTTAAGGTTTAAATAAAATTTACGAGTTACAATGGAACGTTCTTAGCTTTATTTACGAAATATTAAAACACAAGTTTTCACGTGGTTAACGTTGATTCCTTATTTAGATTAAATTACGCAGTTTGAATAATTTAGACCATCCAGTAACCATTTTCTCGGGCATTTAAAAACGGTATTTCTTGCGTTTATCGCGTATTTTCCTGAAAAATTAAGATTTTAATTTTTATATTCTTGTTTTAACGTAAAAGTTTGAAATAATTTACATCTTTGATTATTATACGAACCATTGCAACGTTAAAGGCGTTCAAAAGTTTTAATAGACTCCACGGTATATTATTCCAATAAAATATTTTACGAACTAAATCACAATATAATAAAGTTAATTTGATTTTAAGAAGGCGTATTCGACAAATAATTATATTTTATAAAAAAAAAGAAAAAAAAAGAACAACAAACTTACTCCGAAGAAGAATTCCTTCTTAATTAGTATTAGCATTGTCTTTTTTGAAAAGTTAATTTATCGCAAAACGCGATATCCGAGCATCGGTTAAATCCTAAAAAGAAAAAGAATCATCTTTTACCTTCCACCTTCCACCTTCCACCTTCCACCTTCCACCTTCCACCTTCCACCTTCCACCTCCGAATCAACCCATGGAGCGAAGGTAAATTTAAAAAATTTTTACACGATATCGTAAAAATCATCGATCTGTTTAAGGTAAAGAAATTGTTTTCGTACTCGGTGCATAAAGAGAGGATCGTTTAAAAAATTACTCGGAAAGTACACGCGCTCGGAATGTATCATATTCCGAAACATAAAAAAATCTACGCGAAAAAGGATGTAAAAAGCATGGGATGGCAGAGAAACGAAACGAACGGATGAAAATGTGTATGGGAGTATGGGAGTATGGAAGTGGGACGTGGGGCGTAGTATATAGCGGTAGGTAGATAAATGGAGAATTTACTCAATCTCCGGTAAGCGCGAAGGAAACGAAGGAGGACGAGCGAATGCTGCAAATACTCGGGATTGGCCCTATAAATAACGACGTGAATTACAGTAGATGGCGACGCGAGTGGCGGAGTCGAAGCATTACTGCAAATTAGATTTTTTTTACTCCAACAACTGCAACTGTCTCTCGCGTGCCGCATTAAAATGTCTCTCTCGTATATACATTTTTTCCGACCTCGAATCTCTCGATAATTGTTGTCGGGTGATAACGATCGACGTCTCCTCTCGCGGGTAAACCAGATCTCTACGATCGAAGGGGATTTTCTCTCGCGGGTGATTCTTTAAATTAAGCCCCGCCATCGATGCATTTTAAAAATCGAATATTTTATCCGATATTTTACCCGATGTGTTACCCGATATTTTACCCGATCGCGCTTACTAGATTCGTAATTTTATTCGAGGGCTTTACTTTTGAAATTTATGCATAAATAAACAACGTTTATTTTATAAAAAATATAAATGTATCTCGTACATTATCAAATTAAACCAAGTTCGTTTAATGTCGGTACCGCTCACGTTCCAAAGCAGTATATAAAAAAGTAATTATCCACGAATGTAATCTTATTAGCCTGGCATTTAAAAACAGATAAAGTTCGTCGAATAAAATAACCTAATGTAAAAACTATTTTTTCTATATAAAAGAAAAAACAAGAAAAACAAGAAAAACAAGAAAAACAAGAAAAACAAGAAAAACAAGAAAAACAAGAGAAACAAGAGAAACAAAAAAAAAACCAAGAGAGAAAAGACAGGCTGGTTTACGATCGCGATTTTACAAGTTAAAACGTCGAATCGCGCTTACAAATGGAGCAGTTAACGAAACGGAATCGGTAACAAAAACAAAAGCCACCCTCTATCGCAGTGGCGAGTCCCAGAGTCAAATTCTAGTTTTAAAAGACCAAATGCGGCTCGTTATCCCGTTCTACGGTCTATCCAGTTTTATCCAGGCGATTCCCGTGACAAAATGTCTGCTCCTTCGTCGTCCGCGCTCTTGGGTATTGTCCCGGTGCCCATGTAACGTTCCGTCGGGACCAAACATCGGCCAGGAAGTTATGTGCGCGACGTGCAAAGGAATCCCAAGTTGTCAGGAACGGAAACGTAGACAAAGGTACAGAGAGACACAGACAAATACGAAGCGCAAGCGGGAAAGGCGAGAGGAAAACGCGAGAGGAAAACGCGAGAGGAAAACGCGAGAGGAAAACACAGGCGGAAAACACAGGAGGAAAAAGGCGGAGCGTCTGTGCGTGTGGGTGTATACGTGTGTACACGCGTGCATCTACGTCCGTGCGATGAGACGCGGGATAAACTTAGCGTAGACTTACTATACTGTTACACCCTGACGCAATAAAACGGACGTATCTCTCTCTCTCTCTCTCTCTTCTCTCTCTCCTCTCGATCTCTTTCTTTGTCTCCGTCTCTCTCGACGCTGGACCGCGTTCCGTTATCTCCTTCCATAGAGCAAGACGCGAACTCGCCGAGTTTTTTCTTTATTCATTCGCGAACCCCCGGCGGCAAAATATTTCATGCTGGTACGGGGCAATGAAAACTTGGCTGTATCTTCTCCAGGAAAAAAACGAATACGATATATACCCAAAGCTGGAAATTCGCGGATACGTGGTTCTTGATTTCGGTCACGTCGGACTCTCGAGCCTAAATTCAGGAGCAAGAGTTGGGAACTGCCGTTTGCATCGACCAACTCTTTTCCTTTTTACAGGATCATTTAAACTTGCGAGCGAACCAGCGAACCATCGAACCATCGAACCAACGAACCAACGAACCAACGAACCAACGATACAACGATACAACGATCCAACGATCCAACGATCCAACGTCCTTCTTTACTTGTGCACCCGACTTTTATATTTTTCAAAGGGCAAAGCTATGCAATGTTACTTCTTCCGTTTTTATATCGAAAAACGAGTTTTCTCGTTTTATTACTGTATCGTAATATTCATAAATTCTTTACGGACTGCACGATAGGAAGGTTAATTTAGAAAAAAGTGTTAATCTTCTTTCATCCGGTAAAAATGTATCAATTTTTATTTTGCAATGATTTTTTTAAGCCGAGTAAGTGCTTCGATAAATGACCGGTTCAATCAGAAATATTTTTTTATTTTAATTAAGAACGGTATTTCAGCGTGTATGAATAAATTGAATACAGCGGAATTTCAAACGCTTGCCTTCAATTTTTCAAACACTTTCGCGATAAAAAAATATTCGTTCTTTACATTTTTCCTTAATTATCTTACTGAATTTTAAATTTGTTTATCATATTTCTTATTGCACGGTCCAACTATAAGTAGACGCGATACTTTAATGGTATAAAACACAATTTCTTTATTTAAAATCAGAAATATAAATTATGTACCGAACGCTAAAAATAAGTCTCGCTGATTTCTGTTTATAGCGTAGCGTAAAAGACATTTCAACGCAAAACAACGTCATATTTATAATCGATGGCAGATACGTATCCGACGTTACACACGAATGCTGGTATCGACAAATTTAATATTTATATTTAATAAAAATTATCGATTTTATCGAACGAGTGAAAAATAAATTTTTTTTTCGTCAAAATATCATTGGATGCAAAATAAAAACGTTCGTTTCAATTTATAAAAATTATATATGTAAATTATTGATAATGTAAAAGCGTGTATTAAACTATCGTACGAAACGTTCTCGATTTATATTTTTTAAATCTATCCAATTCTTTTGGAATTAATACAACTATTTTGTCAACTTGAATAGTATAAATAAATTGTTGAAAGATAAAATTATAAGTGATAACCGGCGACGAGTGTACGATATATCAAAATGTATCGTATCTATTTACGTTATTACACGTTTAATTTAACATCGATAAAAATGATAATTTAAAATATAAATTATTTCTGTAACAAGCAAAATCATTACGAATTGAAATCGCTGATTCTTTTAATGGTTAGATTGTAAATTGGGCAAATATTATTATTATGGAAAATATCTTAAAAAATAATTAATAAAAAATGAATATAATAAAAAATTATAAAAGGAATAATAATAATCTTTCGGAGCTTATTTTAATTTACTTATTTAACTGAATATATTTTAGCGTATTGATTCTTTAATTTTAGTGGTTTGTATTAATTAACCGAAGTTTATTTAAGTAATAATTTATTTATGTGTCATTATGTATAATATACTCTCAATAAAGACTAAATATTTCTTTTATAAACATTGGATTTTTCTTTTAGATTCTTTTAAAGGTTCCATTTATGGTATTGAAAAGTTGAACCTGCTTTCAGTCTTTTTAATAAAATACGTACTAAACATTTTTATTTACCGAATGCATAATGCAAATTAAATATTTGGTACTTATTTATGCAGAAAAATTATATTTACGTTTATTTATGAAACTAATAAAAAAGAAATTTGGAATAAAATTTTCTATTCGGAGGAAGATAGAGAGAGAGAGAGAGGGAGAGAGAGGGAGAGAGAGGGAGAGAGAGATAATAAGAAACAAAGAGAGAAAGACAGAAGAAGTATTTCAGGTTCTATAGTCAAAAAGCTGTATACGAATTCGCTAGCAACTTTCAAGATTTACCGACACTTACACTAATTAAAAAATTGAAATAACGTTAATTTTTAATTCCGAGATATAATTTAAGAATATTTCCCAACATAGTAACGACGCTGAATTCGTAGACGAGAGTGTGACCCAAATTTCCGAGAAGGGAACTAGAACGGTCAAGAAGCTGCGATTAGACTTTATTCTTCGTTGCGCGAGGCCGTTGTTTTTTTTTTAATACGACCTTGGTACCAATAAAATGTGTGCGCTAGAATAACCATTAGCTCGTAGAAAAAAAATACATAGAAATAAATTGTCGTAGCCGACCGGTTAACGTTTTCCATAGCTGCGGGTCGGTACGTCCAACTTAAAAGAAACTCGAAAAGCATGTTCAACGCCATTAATTAAAATTATACATAGCTTGCGATATAATAATTGTATTTATCGTACACGCGATCGATGCAAAGAAACAATTTATACGTATACTTTTGTAACCTCTACAATATCACTGTTCTCTAAATCTACTAAATTCATTACATTACTTTTAATCCGATTCAAGCAATTTCTTTCGTCTATCTCGGTTATTTCACCTCTCCCTCTTTCTCTCTCATTCTTCTGTCACGGCCTTTACAATCGCATTCCGAATCTTGTTTTTGATTAATTACAATCGAAGAAATATCCGCGGGTAATACCAAAACGAAACTCCCTTCGATAAACTCGTTCTAATATCATTTAACCGGACAGATGGAAATAAAAGTTGACCGTACGATTATTCGTTATTCGCGCATTTTTACACTAATCATTTATACGAAACATCGTACGTTCTTTCATCGTTATCCTTTGTAACTAAAATCTCGACTCGCGAACAAAATATACAAAAGTATTCGATCGTATATCCGAACGAACGAACGAACGAACGAACGAACGAGGAATAAATTTTTTTTCGGTCGTCGTCGGTGTCGAAATTTTTTTAAATACTCGGTTAAAAATTTATCTACGAATTTATTGCGATATAAAAATGGAAGTATTGGTAAAGCATCGGAACGGTGGAAAACGGTTCTTAAAATATATATCGCGGTTTCGCGATATATATTATTCGCCGAGGTATCCTGTGTACGCGTTACATTGGTTACGTAATATAAGTTTACGCATCGATTACCAACGACGTTCGCGTTACGCGCGAAACCGCGAGCGAAAGGTAAAACGTATCCTTTGGAACTCGATACTCGAGGGTATAAGTATTTCAGCGATAACGAATTTTTAACAGCGTATCGGGGAAGGTCGGTAGATACCGAAGATACGATTCGGTGAATAAACAGGATAAACAACGCGTTGTTCTCGAGTTGTTCCCGAGTTGTTCCCGAGCGATCCAATCTTTACGATCGTTCGTCAATTTTTGAAAACGTTAATTTATAGTCGAATACAATCCAAACAAGTTAGGTATTGCGCTAAATTACGACCATAATAAAATAATTTATGTCGAATAAACAGAAGCAATAAATGTAATAAATTAAATAAAAATGAGTCGGTGTTAATACTGGACCGATCGACTCCTCGACTCCATAAATTACGAGTCGACGCGAGACATGGATTTTGAAGGAAACTGGAGAAGAAAAGTAGAAGAGTCGAGAGGATACGAGAGGATACGAGAGGATACGAGACGATACGAGACGATACGAGACGATACGGCCGGAGATCCGTCGAATGGAGGCATCGAACGAATTAGGACTACCAACCTTCGAAGCGAACGAGCCAATCGTCGACTCGTCTGTCGTGCATCTGGACGCGAAAGGCGCTCGCGAGTTGCAGTGGGCGCAGACGCAGGCGCACTGGAGGCGCAACCTGGCGGTGGTCTTGGGTCCAACGACGTCGTCGTCTTCGTGGTCGTCGTGGTCGTCGTCGTCGTCGTCGTCGCGGTGGTCGACGAGTCGTCGTCGAGTCGTCGTCGAGTCGTCGACACAAAGACGCCCGATGATCGGCGGAAGGGGAACCAACTCACGAGGAGTTTCTCTCGCCTCCACGAGACGCGCACTACTTACTTACTACTCGACTCTCGACGTCGCGGTCGGCCGTCCGTCCACTGCCGCACGCGTCGAGGGTACGGAAGCTGTAGGTCGGGGCGCGGTTACGTTGGCGCGTTAACTTTGGCGCGTTTACGTTGGCGCGGTTACGTTGGCGCGGTTACGTTGGCGCGGTTACGTTGGCATCCTGCCCCCCGAGCGCTCGGATTTTTACGGGTCCCCTTGTCCTCGTGCGCGTGTCCGAGACTCAAGGTCTCCTGCCGTGTGTTTAGATCGGTTACGGGTGTTTTTACGCGATCCCGTAGGTGACGCCGCAGCGCCCGCCGATGTCGTTCGGCCCTACGTGTCGCCGCTTTACGCTCGAGCGACTTGGCTTTTGTCTCCCTCTCTCTCTCTCTCTCTCTCTCTCTCTCTCTCTCTCTAGATCTCTCTCTCGCTCTCACTCGCTCCCTTGCCGCTCCAACGCTCCAGAGCACGGGCTGTATAAAATTTTAAATTTTCGCGTATAAAAACTTATTTACATCCGCCGTTACGTACTGTATCGAGCGGGTCGGATTTTTAATTAAGAATAACCTTTATTAAATGTCGTTCCGGAGTCCAATGGCGCTCCGTTCGACTACGGGACGAACTAAATTCTAAACTCGTGGCTCGATTTTTGTCTCGAGCACCAAACCTTTGCTCCGTTTGAATAAACGCGCGCGTAAAACTACGCTCGAAACGAATTTTCGGACGTTGGCGTTACGCCGAGGAATTCGAGGTTTTATTTTTTTTTTTTTCGATGCGACCCCCGTTGACACTTGTTGTAGGTTACGGGCAGTAGTCGTCGGTCCAAGGTAGTCGAAAATTACGCGTTGGCCGTTGATAATGCGTTTATCGAGTCGTTACGATTCGTACGTTCGTTCGTTAAATAAGAAAATTAACGTTCTTATCGACGTACGTTGCGAATAAATTAATTTCCTTCTCGACGATAAATTTAACCTACGCGTGCATTTTATTTTCGATGATACGCTTACTCTTGGTTTCGGGACCCTCTATAATTATAACAAATTTTTTTTCCTCCGAAACTATAATTTTTTTCCGCAAATTTATTCGCGTTTTACACCTTTTGTACTTAAAACGAGACACTTAATATTATTATCGAACGTAAAACCTTACTAAAAACCATAAATATTAACGAAATAACGTGGGTAACGCTGTTATATAATATAATTAGATATGTGTTTTTAAAAATGAAATTTACGATGTTTAGAGAACATTAAGAAATTTATTTTCTTACTTAGAAAGCTGTAATACTGTTAGGTGCCTATAAATGCCAGTTACCAAGGGCTGCCGATAAGTAAGAGTCCTTTACTGTAATTTTAAAGACACGAAATAGACATTTCAAAATTGATTACGCTCGCTCGTTATTTTTATTACCGAATTGAAAATATACAATATACCAACAAATTTCATAATAAATCGAAACTCGATTTATTCGAATGGCTCGGGAAAATTACTCAATCCCGTGGCTGTCGACTCAATCCCGTGGCTTAACGAACGTATCAACCGATAATAATATTACAAAAACAATTCCAGGGATATTTTATAATGGAAAAAATGTTTTATGCACCGAAATTAGCGTTGTAATATTTCGTAATACGAGCCGATATTTAGCGTAAGACCGTTACCGCAATCGCAACGTTGGATTAAATTAATTCCAGGGCACTCGTAAACGCGTATACGAAATACGAAGCTCAAAGTTCGTTTTCTTATACAATGAAACGATCGTCCTGCGACCGTTGCTCAATTTTTACGTTAATAATAAAATATTTATTACGTAAACGGAAGTTAATCTCGAAGAGAGTAGATTAATTCGATTCGAGAGATCGCGAAGCGCGAATTTAACGGAATTCTTCTCGCGATGAGCCGAGATCGAGGATGATCGAGGAGAAAACGAGGGAGGGTGAGGCAAAAGGTAGACGCGGTCCGGATCGCGATATTACCCATCGACGATATTACTCGAATATTACTCGAGTATTACTCGATTTATCTAAGCCGAAAATTCGGAACGTTTACACGCGTTCGTTACTCGGCCATTGTACGCGTAAAATTTAAATTCACCCTCCCGGCGAAAAACAAGTTTCTATAAAAATAACGTACGCAATCGTAGAGAAGATGCATTCGTTAAAATGGATCGTAGGATAAGTATGTACGTACATGTGTATGTACCTGACTCATTTCTTTTATCATCCCTTCATCTCTCCTTTATCTTCGTTCCTCCTCCCTCATCTCTGACTTTTTCTATTTTGTGGCTTGCTCCTCGTCCCATCCCCAACTTTTTACAAGTTTCTCCATCCCTCTCGAATTTACTCGCATCCACGCGTCCGTATACGTGTCTAACTCCTTTTCGCCGTTTCCCCCCCCCTCGTCTCTGCACGCCCACGGGGTAGAGGTTGCATCTTCGGGTGATTCGGTCGTTCGACCGGCGGTGGAGTCGCGGGGGCAAAATTCACCCTGGCGCGCACGAGCTCGAATAAAGTCTTTGGACAAGGGAGGGGGTGCAATCGTCCCGGAAGTAGAGAAGGGAAGACGGGGGAGGGAGACTTTATGCGTTTGCATCCTATGTGCTCCGGCGTATCTCCGGTGGTTATGGTTCCTTCGGCGAAACCGTGCCCGCGAGGTTGCGAGGTTTGCGAGGTTGGGAGGGTTGGGAGGGTTGGGAGGTCGGGAGGTCGGGAGGTTCGGGGGTTGGTCTCCTCTTCATCCTCCTCCTCCCCCGTCCCAAACCCCCCAGTATGTAAGCGAGTTTCTTTACGAGTTTATTCGTCTTTTCTCCCTCTCCCTCTCTCTCTCTCTCTCTCTCTCTCTCTCTCTCTCTCTCTTACTCGCTCTCGACTAGTTTGGAACGTATCTTCTCTTGGGACTGCTTCGGGCTTCGGAGCTTGATCCGACTCGGCTGAAGTCGTCCAACTGCGGAAACGCGAACTTGCCGACTCGCTTCTGCGCCCTACTCTCGACTTTCTTTCCGTATATATACTTCCGCGGACGACGAGAGCATTTTAGCGAAATTGAGTTTTCCAAAGGCGAGACCGAGAGCTGTAGCTACCCGACTGCATAGTTATATACAAGAATGTGGATGGGCGGGTGTAGGTGGATGGATATTCGGAGGCGCCGAGCGAGTCCACGACCGTAACGAAGTAGAATGCGCATCTCTCGCTCTCTCGCTCTCTCGCTCTCTCGCTCTCTCTACCTTTTCCTTTCCTCTTTGCGGGGCTGCACCGCTCCTCTTCATTCCGGCAGGAAAACCGTGTCCGACGGTACTCCGGAACGAGTGCAGCAGTTTCGCGACGCAAACATCTTTGCGCCCCTCGTTTATTCCGTAGCGACTTTAGTTTTTTCGTTGTTAGTTTTATACTGCATCGTATAAATGAAAACAATTTCGAGCAACTCGTGTATCATTGTCTTTAATTTACGTTTACTATCCGCATTTGAATATTTTTCGGATAAATTATATATTCGGAACGATATTATAAAGGCGCGATATTCCGTTACAGCGATAATAAAACTCTACGATCTCTTTACGTTTATCCAAATTTGAATATCGAATTTCGTTGGGATTCGCGAAGTAACGGAGAAACGGTGCGCATATTTTTTTCTTCCGCAAATACCTAATTACGGTAAGTGTATAATTAGGTACGATTATTTTGAAATACAGCGCAGAATTCGTTTAAAAAACATTGGTTCGGAAGTAATTCGATTCGATATCGAACAGTTGCGCACTCGTTTCGTTCTCGTTTCGTTCTCGTTTCGTTCTCGTTTCGTTCTCGTTTCGTTTCTCGTTTCGTCCTCGTCCTCGATACTCGCTGCACTTTTACTTTATCCGGTAGATTGAAAATAATCGATTGCTCCGGAGGAGATACGCGAATACGTACACGCGAGTTTCGGGTGCACGCGATTCGGATCGATACCGTAAGCGTCGGATCGATGAACGCGGTTCGCGAGATTCTCCGTAGATTTTTAAAATTGATAAACGAACCGTAACAATTTTCGTAACCGGAAGTATTTTCGTTTTTTACATGGGAAGGTGCGAAGGATGAATCTTAGACTATGGGACGTTAAAATCGGTATCGAGGAATTCACCGAGCGATCCGAGGCTCGGGAAGGAATGTATATATTATACATTATACGCGTAACGCAACGTTGGCTAACCTCACCGGAACTCTCCGTATTCTTGGATTGGAGGACCGGACTCGGTCGGTATCGCAGAGAGCGCTCTAACCAATCGATCGTTTCTCTCTCGTTAAAACAACCTCCAAAATTCGATACGCGTATCCACCACACGATCTTTCGGATGTCGTTCGAAACTCGCGCAGTTAAGAACTCTATCAATTTTTGTGGATTAAAAAAATTGCGATTCGGGGGGGGAAGAAGGATGGAGTCGAGGGATGGACTGGTTGGGAATCGAAGGGAACGTCGAAAATCAAATTCTCCTCCATGAAAACTATTGGATGCAAGGATCGGTCTTGAAAATCGATGGAACGCGTCGAAGACGCGAACCGAATTATCGAGCGAAGACACCGCGTGGAGCGCGACGAACCTAACCAAACCTGACTAGCAGCCGACAGAGTTTGCACGTTTTCGTAGCTTCGTAGCGAGCGCGAAGGAGAGCCCCGAGTTTGTCCGTCCGCTTCCACGTCGGGATCCTGGTCGGGATCCTGGTCGGGAGCTTGGAGGGTTTGGAGGGGGTCCGGCGGGGTTAGGCGGGGGTAGCGCGAGGCGAACTCGTGCCTCGGTCGGCGAGGTGGGGGCAGCGGAGACGCGGACGACGGCGGCCATGATGGTGCCTCGACCAATCGCGGATTCGGTGGCGGTGTTACGGCATTATGGCCGCTGGGCGACGCCCAGTATAAAATCCGGGGAACGTTACGCTCATTGGACACGAAGACGTTTTATGATTCGCCCGACTCCACAGCTACGCCCGTTCTCTCTCTCTCGCGCGCGCACTCCGTCTCGCTTCGCGGGCGTCCTTCTCTTTCCTTCGCGTACGACTGGTTTCCGTTCGGCCGTGGGTCTTGGGTTCGGTACGAGTGAAATCGTAAAAGGGGCCGATGCCCGAGTACCGGACCGTCGGTGCCTTACCCGAAGGCACTTCTGGTGAGGGCACGCGAAAAGAGAGTCGACACCCCTTCGGGGAGAAAAACCTCCCTTCCTCCGGATTTTCTTTTACAAACGTCCGCGTCTCTCTCGCTTTGGCCATTTTTTATTTTTCGAATGGAGTCCGGCCAGGATCATTTTGGATTTGATTCAATTGCGTTTGAATTCGGTAGCTTTTATCTAGTATTACGAGAGCTATTGCCATGATTGGGTGCTTAGATTAATTGTATCGATAATGGAAAGATCGTGCATGACTCTTTTAAAACGATCGAGAATTACTTCGTGCCGATAATCTAAGGATGAACGTTCGGAAGTACTTTTGCTATTTTTTTTTATTCGTTCCTTCGTTTATTTATTTGTCTATGCGATTATATATTTGTGTTTATATATTTATTCTACGTGTTTTTCTTATTTTAAACTTGACGATCGAGCCGCTATTATCTTTGAAAATTATTCGTCTTTTCGAAAAACTAAATTATTTATGAAATAAAAATATTTTTTCGTGGTCCATCCTTCCAAAAATTCTAATATATTATTATAAAAAATATGAAGCGATCCTCTCGATTCGATCGATGAAATTAGGAGTACGATATTCCTTTGATATCGATCCACTATTTTCTAAATAATTTGATTTAATTTATAAATTGATAAGGTGTATCAATAACGTAATATTAAAATGTAGTTTTAAACTCACTTGCGCTTTTGTATAGCGATGAAGCGGTATTTTTGCAATTATAAAAAAAATGATGTTAGAAAATTACGCTTCCAACGAGATTAAATCTACGGTATAATTAAAAATCTTACATAATGCTTAACCGAAACAAATAAAAATTGAAAAATTGATGATTTTCGGTTGTGCAACGGAACGAAATCCTTTTATTTTTATTTATAGTAACGTGTTTTTTTCGAATTGCGCATACCAAACTTGAATTGTTTACATATATATAATTTATTGGTTAAGCGATAAGCGAATCACCGAACAAAGAGATGATTCATAGCGTAACAGATAATTAAGGTAATTAAACATTTTAAACGTTGGTACAAGATACTATACCTTCGTGTTTTGCGGTATGTCAAACATTCTAATGTAAGTTTTTTATCTTTATAGAGTAAACGCAGTCGTAAACATTGAAGAGAAAAGTAAATTTTTAGCGGACTGTTATCTACAAAATTGAGTAGAATTAAGATAATTTTTATTATATAATTTATAATTAATTACACGTTAAATAAATAACAATTTGAAACCAGCGATAAAATTGATCGAATACTTATATATTACAAGAATCGTTCGATTCGTTATTACAGTCTTGCATAAATTACGGTTCACTCGACCACTGATTTCGTTCGTTACCGTACAAATAAAAATAACAACCCAATAATCCTTAAATTACAATAATTTGATAAAGTAATTTTTACCGAACGTCCGGTTAGATTTATTTTTCTGGGATTTCACGTTTGCCTCTTCCAACCAATATTCGAATACCAAAGAATATCCGATGCGTACTTACACCTATGACAGGAGAGTGCATCGTTCGTATAAAAATTACGTTGATATCGGTTATCTGTCTGGAAGTTGGTACCAGGAATTTTTCTTCCTTCGGTAATTTTACGCGGCAAGTGTTTACAAGGACGGATCTTGGGAGAACGGTTTACAATATCGCACGAAAATCTGAATTATTTAACGTTTTATTCTCACGCTTCCTTGCATTGTCTTTCCTATATTTGCGTGACTACCGAATATTTAAATTACTTGCATTAAATAGTAATTATAATTCTCAGATTAGAGCGTTGATTTAACGACTGCGATAAAAGCGTAATTTGATTTAATGATCGCGATAAGTATCTCAACTACTATTAAATTTTAATTTTAGTACAATTGTGCATAGAACTGTCAAACTTACTACTTTTATTTCGAAAATTATTTATTAGTTCGCGTAAATTTGCAGTGCACAATAAAATTTATTAAAATATAATCGAATGTCAAAATAAATCACTTAATAGTTTATGAATTATAAATTATAGTCATCAGTTTTTTGCGGTGATCATAAGAATGGCAAGATAGTTCTTAAGGTTGCGTTTGTATAGGCAACGTCTATTCGTATGTGCATATATATATAGAACGGAAAAGTGGCTAAGCGTTCAGTATCCAACGTTTTTCAAAGCGCAAGCACGCGCCATGAGAAATAGCAAAAAAGGATAACGATAAGGATAATAAAATAATAATAGCAACAACAACAACAGCGGCAGCAACAATGACGATGAGCAGAAGAAGAAGAAGAAGGAGAGGAAGGTGAAGACGAAGGTGAAGACGAGGAAGGAGAGGAAGGTGAAGACGAAGGTGAAGACGAGGAAGGAGAGGAAGACGAAGACGAAGACGAAGAAGGAGAAGAAAAGAGTAAATAAATAAAACGGAAAGCGTGAGGTCCTTGGAACCAACGTATGATCCTACTCCAAGGCTCTTGAAAATAATCTTCCACTCGGGACAGAGTAAAGCAATGAGCAATGAAATGTAAACGAAGCTCGAAAGCGCGTATTCGATAGCGATAATTTGTTGAACGCCTACGCGCTTACACAACTCACCGTCATCGCTGCGGGCTGCGGCGGATGCTCGGCTGCATCTTCCAATCGCGAAAAGCGCGCTCCCTCTTCACGTGGCACTCGAGTGGATCCAGGCATATCGGCTGCCCGCGAGGCCGATTATCATCCTCGTCATCGCGAGGCACTCCCGCACCACTGGCACCACTACTACTACTACTACTAATACTAATACTCTCGCGCGCACCGAACATAACCTAGAAGCGCTGCTCTTCCTCGCGCAGCTGCCGCTCACCATTGGCTCACCATTGGTTCACTCGGCGCGGTCTTTCGGCCATCGGGAGCCGAGGACGACGCGCCGTTCCTCATGCAAATTTACGGCGGATATGTCGTGCCCGACCAAAACTGACGGCCAGCGCGACTTTTCGGCAATCGTTCTCGCGCCTCGACTCGCTCATGGTGGTGGGAGAAAGAAGAAGGGCGTCGAAGGCCAACTTAGCGCTAAGTGGAACCACTCGACTCGATGAGTACGCGTATCTACGTTGGCGCGCGCGAGGCACACTCCGTTTGTATTTCCCAGTCGCCCGTTTTTTCTCCCCCGTACTCCCGCGCCGCCGATCTCACCCATCGAGGACGGGACCGGGAGCGGTACATGGTACGAGAGGTAAACGGCGGTAAACGGCGGTAAACGGATGATGGTCAACGGGTGTCTGCCTCGGTACCGCGACCAACACCGAGAAATCGGTCCCGTATCGGCGAACGTCCGCGACCATGTGCTTCTGGTGGCTCGCGAACGTCACTGCGCCTGCGTTTCTAAGTCTGACCCCTACGTCACACTTGCTCTCGGTCTCTTTCTCTCGCTCGCTCGGGTCTCTCCATCCATCGCTGCTGCCGCTGCGCTGCCGCTGCTACTGCCGCTGCCGCTGTTTCCCCTCGTGCCGCGAGAGATGGATACGCGCGCCGTAAAACTCCGTGTGCACACACAGAGTCGACCGTGATATACTACTACCCCCGCGCCCTTGTTGGACGAGCGCGTATTATAGACCGAGGCGAGAGAGAGAGGGAACGCTTTGCTTCCACGGAAGAGGCCGGTCTTCGCGGAGAGCGAGAGCGTGCGAGATCGCGCCAGCGAGCGAGCTACCGAGCGAGAGAGAGAGAGAGGGAGAGAGAGAGAGATTGACACGGAGGAGAAGATGGAGAACGGACGACAAAGTATCCTGACACAATGTCTCCGGACACAAAGAAACATAATCAAAAGCAGAGGACGGGACTAATGGCACAATAAAAACGCGTCCGTGGGAGAACGAATTACAGAGGGAGAGAGGAGGTAACGAGTCGGGAAAATTCTTAATGTACCGCGGAGAGGGTACGAGAGACACGTTGGGGAGGGAGAAAACACTAAGCTCCGAAAATTGTAAAGAATCGTTGGATGCGTGTGTTCACGGGAACGAACAAAAAACAGGATGCATAGAGTAGGATGGCCGGAGCGTGGACGGGATTGGACGGGATTGGACGGCGACGGGGAGGGTGGGTGCATAGACCGAAATGGACCGAACTTGGAAGAAAAATAGTTCGAGGAAATATCGAAGGACGAAGCGGGGGATCGAGAAAATCTTTCCCGAGAAACGAAAAAGATGCATCGCGGCTAATGGTCCAGACGTACGAGCGTACGTTTGATCGAGGAAAGAAGAAAGAGGAGATAAAGATATCGGGGACCGGGACTGGAAAATGACAATGGACGATCGCACGGGAAGGAATCGGGAAAGAGCGCGGAGAGCATTTTAAGTGTCGAAAGCGGAGGTGACGAGGTAGAGGAGATAAAGAGCGGCGATAACGAGCTCGAAGCGCGGAGGAGTGTAGGAGCGGAGGAGCGGAGGAGCGGAGGAGCGGAGTAACGGAGCGAGAGCACCGCGAAGGTCCGCGAAGGTCCGCGACGCGTGGACGTCTAGAAGAGTAGTAGGAGAAGGTCCATCCCTCGAAGTCTTCGGAATGCTACTAAGGGAACGAAGTCGTCGAGCTACTTCCTGCGTGTATCATGCGCACTGCTCGCGGAGCTCAAAGGGGGATGTGCAGTTTGCGGCGCGGTTGCGGTCTATAGACATCGGTGTTCGCTCTCTCGCTCGCGCGAGAAAAAGGTGTTCTTCTTTCTCGCGCCTCGATCGATCGCCCGAACTCTTGCGAGACAGTCGTACCTACGTTGGAACACCTTGCGCACGGTTTTCGTCGGTAGCTCGGTAAGGCACCTTTTGCTCCCGTCCTCGAGGCTCACGCTCGAGCAACCTCCAACCAACCTCGTCGTCGTCGTCGTCGTCGTCGTCGTTGTCGTTGCCCTTGTAAATAACGCAATTGTCACGTTTCCATCGTCGAGCACATTTTTCAATCGTATCGTTGAGAGCAATCTGTTGTTCGGTTGCACTTTCGAGCGAACGTTCGTCGCTCCAACGGTATTTCCAGCTTCGAAATATATTATTTTCTCTAAAGTTAGACGTTCGTTGGACTTCGTTCGTTCGTAGGCTTCCTACGATTCTCCGCTAAATTAAATAATTGACGCTTCCTCGAAACGTCGTATCAAAGTCCATTTGATCGATACGCCGAGAGGGAATTTTCTGAGAGTGGAATCGTCGAACCGAATCGCGGAGTCGCCATTTTGTATCTTAATTCTTACGTAGCGGCGATCACATTTTTCAATTTTTTTCGCGACGGGTCGTTGGTCCAATTTGTATTTTATTTTTTGGTGCGAAATACCTTCCGTAATGTACGTTTCTTTGTCGAGTATTCGTTCGGTGACTACGTTCGGTAGGTACGTCGATTCGACGCCTCCATCGCGTTAAAAAAAATTTGTAAAGGAATTTTGCGCGATATTAATAATTTAAATAATTTATTACTCTTGCGTTGTTATTAATCTAATAAATTTCTCTTTCTTCCTCCACGGAGAATTATTTATCGTTCGATTCGTGGAAAGTTATTTCGATAATATCTTATATTTTTATAAATCGTTATTTATATCGTGTGATCAACGTTGGAGAATCTCGTTGATCTTGATTTTCCATCTGGAGAAAGTTGGCGTATTCCCCGAATAGTTTCCGTACCCAAGTATTTTTCGCGAAGACGTATAAAAGCAATTTATTTTTTACCTATCCGTTCCTAATACGAATTTACGAAATTGGTATCGCTGAATTTATTCCTATTTTCTATACGATTTTCCAAGTTTATTATTATATTACTCGCACAACCTGTTATTCGAGCATAATTTATTTTATACTCGCGTTACGTATACGATATTTATAAGATTATTTTAATCGCGTTCATCGTGAATTAATTTTTATATTTATAAAACTTTCGTTTCCAATATTGCGAAAAAATGAGCGTCGCGCGATAAAAATATTTTAAAAGTTATATATTGCGAGAGGATAATGGTATTCTGAAATTCTAATAACGTTTCCGAGATGGTAAATCGATCAACGGATTCAACGATTATATTTACTTTTTAAATTATAAAAAAAACTCTCGTGAAATGATTTACTTAAATTTACATTATATAAACTGGAAGTAAACGCGATTGTAAAATTGTATAGTACCTTGGAATATTAAAATGAAAATCCTTTTTTCTTCGTATCGATAACGAAAAAAAAATTCGCTTCGTAAATGAAATTGATATAGTTAGTAAGCGAATCAATTATTACGGTGTGACTTAAAATATGTTTACTCAATTTGTACCAACATTGAAAGGAGTTTTAGGATAGGGAATGGACAGATGGTATTTTTAACGATATTCCACTCGATGACTGTTCGTATTGCTTAAATAGGAAATTACGAGTTCGTTGGAATGGTTAAATTACGATGAATTTCGCAAGAAATTTATAATTTTCTCATTGAGTAATGAATTTTAAGCTTTGTGTAATATATTTTTATAATAAAAATTGCGACTTTTATTATTTAAATTGGAAAATAATGAAAGAGAAGATGAAAAAAGTTTTATGTAATTCCATTATAAATCTTTAGTCGCTCGACTCGATCCAGCGTAAATAAATTTGCTTTGGTAAATATTTTCTTTATTACGTAAATAGTATTTAAATGAAGGAGAGACCTTGCGCACGCGGATGAGTAATAATTTTTGAGTTTGACGAACTGAAAAGCGAAGGATACGTGCTAAATACGCAATGCCTTCATAACTGTCGCGTATTTAGGCGCTGAGCGACGTTAATGTGCTTTTGTACGATGATCGTGAATACGCTAATCCATTTCTACATGTTTCACGTAAAATATCGCATTTGTTGAACAAAAAAGTAATTTGTTTTATTGAAAATAATATAGATTTTACTATCGCTTCGCGTCTCATTTTCCGATTTTTACGCGTTTCGATATATTTATGTATGTATACGGATGTATAGGATGTATAGGATGTATAGGATGTACCGAGTAAATCCTCGCAGAGTCCGATTCGTAAAAAAGACAAAGAGCTTGGATTCGTGATTTAATCGAGTAGAGGAGTCGGCAGCTAACTTACCTATACTTAAAAATGGGGCCAGGATCGGTGATACAATAAGAAAACCTTTTGCAACCAACCGAGAGGTTTGTACGTATGCTCGGGATATATATATATTTTTTCGTGCGAAAGAGAATAAAAAAATTTGATCGAAGCTCGTTATATTTTATTATAAAAGTTGAAATAAAATTATACCCGAACGATAAATAATTCCGGCTCTTCGATCACGTTCGAATATAATTTTTTAACAAGCTACGCGCAACGCGAATTAAAACGTATACTCGACGGTAGCGAAAAAAAGTATGAGGCCATATTAATTATCGCGACACGCGAAGGGGCGAAACGGGGAAGGAACAGAGGAGGAAAACGAGGGACGTATACGGACGCTCAAAATTCCTAGAAGTTAACTTTCATTCATATGCATATCATTGAGCGGCTGTACGACGTCGGATAGTGGCATTAAAGAAGAGAAAGAGAGCGATAGACTCCGCCAATAAAGAGGTGGACGGAAAGAGAATGCCCTATCCGCGTACACGAGGATTGCCATTTGCATAAGATATAAATGAGATAAAGGCATAAATTCCGAGGGGGTATGCAGCAACCGAACGCGCAAGCGTTGCAACCTTCTTGTCACGAACAATCTTTTACCTGATATAACTTAGGCGCGTAGTTCTCCGCGACTCTCCTCGGCTCTCCTCAGCTCTCCTCGACTCTCCTCGGCTCTCCGCGACTCTCCACGTGCACGTACACACGCGGCTTGTAAATTCGATGATGCGAATAGTCGTATAGAGCTTTTTTAAAGGCTTCCTATAAGCTGCGCTCGCTCGTACGAACACGTGGACGTGAATTTATTCCGGTGCTATTGAAAAATTAATATCTAAATTAAATACAGTAGATATATTTCCGAATTTATTACGTACGCGAGTCCAATACATTATATTCCTTTCGCGTCTTCCTTTATGTCTTTATGTCTTTTTTTTCGTTCTTTTTTGTTTTTTCTTCTCTTGCTGTACAGATTTTAATTAGTTTCATCGTTAAAAGTCAAATATTTATAAATGTATTTATTACTTTGACGGGGGAATTAACTTTATATTAGGCGGTAAATTTAATTTTTATAAAAGCAACATCCAATTATAATTGGCGGCGAGAGCGAGGAATTTGTTGTCCAGCCTCCCGACACTTTGTTTAAACAACGAAAATAATCGAATCGAGCCGAAAATCAGAGTCGAAGAGTTTCGGAGACTAACGAGTTACTTCCTGACTTCCGTCGCAGACGAGCGACTCGATTCCGAGTAACGTTCGGTTAAGCCTAACTTTTAACCTGGAAGTGTAAAAAAAAATTATGCATGCAAGTTCGAACGAGTCGAAACTTTCTAATACTTCGTTTCGGAAAATAATGTTAAAGGATGTAGAAAAAATCACAACGGGTCCACCGAGCCCTTTCGAAAGTATCCAGGTAATCCATGAAAAGGCATTGAAATTTAAAACTCGACCTACTTTCTCTTCGAGGATCTTTGGTCGCGCCTGGACGCGCCGGTAACCACTAACGGATCATAGAAAAAATCATCCCCTTGTCTCGGAACGCAAAGTGAAAGCGGAATTCATACGGCCGAGTTTTCCAGACGTTCGTCCGGGAAACTTTCTCGAGAACGCGTTACGCGGATGGGCATTTGAATGTTATTGGTTAAGGTATTTAGAAGTTATAAAATAATGTGTATATAATTTTCTGACTTTGCGATGCTATGCTTTTATTGCTTCCTGGAATGAAACGAATCATTATTATAAGGTACAATTTTTATGTAATTTAGACGTGGATACGATATTATACAATTATCCGTTTTTCATATATTTTTTTAGGAATATTAGCTAAAATAATTATACATATTATTTATTTCGATAAAAAATATATTATTCCCATCCACGGTATCGTGGAGCGGAGTGTAATAGTTACAAAATTATAGTTATAGATAAGACGATAGACGATAATGAGATACAACGAAAGGCGATTTCTTTTCAATTTTACGATCGATTCGAAAAATCTTATTCCATCGAGGATTCGTTCCCCCGTATCGTAGCCAAGGACAAAAACGACTAAATAACAAACGACGAATACAAATTAGTCGCCTCGTTATCATAAATCTCGCGTTGGAAAAGTTTCCAGTCGACCGATCGCTCGAGAGGAAGAAAATTTAAAACGTCGCGGAATATTTGCTTAAAAAGCTATAAACGGAAACGGAAAAAAAAGGTGCAAGTCGTCGTTCCCTCCGCGAACCGCGAGAGCGTATCGGAAAAAATATTCCTCGGTAGCCGCGTATCGAGAGCAACGCGAAGACAATTTCGAAAATCCCAATAACCGACGGCGGACGAATTTCAAATTGAATTTCCTCGATGCGTCCGAACCCGTCTCGAGCCTCCCGCTCGAGTAAGAGATCCGTAGCATTGCCCTCGTCCGAGAAAAATCTCACGCGCCTCGAATCTCGTTCGCTCGATTCCCTCCTCGTCGCAAATTAAGACTTTCGCGGAAATCGGCGACGTTGCAGCCTCCTCCTAGCGCCTACCTCTTGCCTACCTCCTGCCTACCTCCTGCCTACCTCCTGCCTACCTCCCCAAGCTCCCACGTATTTGCATACATCCCACTCGAGGCGCAAACTCAGGGACCGTCGGTGCGCTCGTTGCGCTTTCAGGTGCAATAAGCTCGGGTCGGAGTCGCGGATCGCGGATCCGTCGTTGCACAATCAGCACCGGCGGCGAGCGCTCGGGAGACGTCCGGAGAGAGCGCCGAGTGGGCGTGGCCGGGGTCGCGAGTGCCGAAGGGCCAATCGATGCCGAGGCTGCCCCACCCGAGATCCCGTCCGCGCCCGTAGCTCCGGTTCTCCTCTCGCTCGCACCCACACCACGTGGAAAAGTCCGAGCGCTAATTGATTATTTTTTCGCGAGTCGCTATCTCTCGTTACGGCCGTGCGATCGAGATAAAGTGCCGTGAAAAATTTTCCAAATTCCGCTTAATTATCCACGAGTTCCGAGCGGTGGTTCGCGTAGGCCGCGTCGTTGGCGTCGGCCGCGTCGGAAACTCATCCGCGTTTCCTTTCCACGTTTTTTCCTTCGGGTTTTTCTTCGCTGGGTCGGTGGGTGCATTCCGAGATTCCGAGATCCCGAGATCCCGAGATCCGATCCCTAAGCGCGGATCCACTATTCGCGTATTTACGCGCTCCGGGTTACACGGCTCGTTTGAAACGGGCGAAGCAAGTTTGCCGCGGAATATGCCGCGATACCATTGTACAATTGTACACCGATTCTGGCGATATCTCGGACTTCCGAGTACTCGAGACGGTCTGGGAGGTCGTCCGGTGCGCGGGTATCGTATTCATCGCGGTTACGAGACACTGGGTACCGTCGCCGAGATTTTTCCTCCCCGTTTCCTCTCGCTCTCTCGCTCTCTCGCTCTCTCGCTCTCAAACACGCGCATACTCTCGGACACACTCTTTACGTCTTCGATAATTTCCTGAAAATTATGGAGAAATTGCAGCCGACTCGGGAAACGCGGGTGGTGCACGAGGAGAGGCGGAGGAGACGACGAGGAGACGACGAGGAGACGACGAGGAGACGCCGAGGAAACCGCGACGTCGTAACGCGTCTCGTTCGATTCACGAGCGACGGATGGCCGCGATCGGTGTCCAAGGTTACGATAAATTATGCGCTCGCTTACGATTACAATTAACGCCGACCGCGATCCGTGTATTCCGCTCATCGTCTAACTTGCGATGGATCAATGGAATAAATGAATTATCAACGTATACTGTCAAGGCTTACCGTGTAAGTTGCGTTCCAATGAGGGACAAATGGCCGACGGCGGCTGCTGAAGAATACTCGGCTAACTTTTCCCATCCTCACTTAACACGTCACACGCGCCGCGCGTTTTCTTCCGCGCGAGGAACGATGATATTATTCGTAAATATTTATCTGGTGCGGCACTGCGATCCTCCGGACGCGATACAAGGAAAAAAAAAAGGCAAACAAAAGCGAAGGCGGGCGAAGGAAAAGGATGAGAAAAAACCACGAGCGAGCGACGGTTGCTCGGATCGCGTAGGTTATCTCCACCATTCCGCGTCTCTCTATCTAGTCGATCGTTTATTTTCCTATTTTCCTCGGCTCGCTACACTATCTCGCGGTCGCGGTACTTCCTGTTCCGCCGCTGCCGACGTCTGGCACCAACGGGAAAGAGGAGCCCGTCCCGACACACCGCGGCAAAGCGCGAACGACGAACGACGAACGACGAACGACGAGCGACGAGCGACGAGCGACGAGCGACAAACGACGAACGACAAACGACGAACGACGACGAGAGAGGAGAGGCGCGCGCGCGTGACACTCGCGTGCATAGCAGCCCGGTCGCGAGAGGATCGTGGTCGTGGTTGTGGTAGACGTGGTCGTCGTCGTCGTCGTCGTCGCCGTTGGTTGTGGTCGGCAGCGTCGTCGTCATCGTCGTCGTCGTCGTCGTCGTCGTCGTCGTCGTCGTCGTCGTCGCGGTCACCGTCACCGTCACCCTCACCGTCACCGTCGTCCCGCGCGCGAACCCCGGGCCCGGGACGGTCGTCGTCGCGGGCGACGTTGCGGGCGACGTCGCGACCGACGAGGAGCGGCTGCGAGGAGCCACCCGGTCGCGAACGTTCGGCTCGCCCCGGCACTATACGCCTTTGGCTTTGGCCTGTACTATAAGGTAGAGTAAGTTGAGCGAGGAGCAGCGAGCACCGGACCCCTACTGGCGCAGCCGTACATCTTAGTATTATGGGCAACTCACATTGGAAGATACGCCATCAAGCATAGCCCTAGCAGCGCGCGAGGCAGCGGCGCAAGCGAGCGAGCGAGGCGAGAGCGATTGTAAAAGTTTTAGGGACACTTTGCGAACCAGCCTCCCTCCCTCCCTCCCTCCGACGGTGCTTCGCTCGCGGCTCCACCTCTGCTCCTCTCTTTCTTCCTCTGGCATCGGCTCTCGGGCCGGCGTCGCTCCTCGTCGTCGTCGTTCGTCGTCGGTGCGAGGTTGCGTCGGTGCGCGCCACCCCAGCCGCGCCCTGCTTGTCGCTGTCTCGCTTGGGCAGCGGACGTCTCGCCCCGCGCACCGCTGATGCCGGGGACCGGAGCGAGAGCCGAGAGTCGCCCTGCCGCCACCGCCGCCACCGCCGCCACCGCCGCCGACACCGCCGCCGACACCGCCGCCGACACCGCCGTCGCTCCTACGGTGGTACCCCCTGATATTCCCCTGCCTCATCCCCTGCCTCTTCCCCTGCCTCTTCCCCTGCCTCTTCCCCCTGCCTCTTCCCCCTGCCTCTTCCCCCTGCCTCTTCCCCTGCCTCTTCCCCTGCCTCCCCTTGCGCCCTTTCCTCGCGTTTCCCCGCTGGATCGGGTATCAATGTGCGAACCCCGCTCTCTCTTTCTCTCTTTAACCCTCCTTTTCCTTCGAGCCCTTCGAGCCTTCTCTTTTCCCTCCCACTCTCTCTTTTCGCAAAATGAGAGATAGAGAGAGAGAGAGAGAGAGAGAGAGAGACTCGGAGAAAGAGTTCGACGTTTTCGGAGCGGCGGAGTTTTCGATTTTCGAGTAGATCCGAATTCGAATGGAAACTTGTTTCGTGCCGGAGATTCCAAGCCGAGTTAAATTATCCGGTATCGCTTATCTCTCCGATTCGATGCATTAAGAAAGAGATTTTATTTTATTAAAATTTTCCGTGATCCGACCAGAGATCAACGTTCCTGTATTTTATTTGAATATTCAGAATTATATGAATTTTAAATTTTTTTTCAAGGCTGACGTTTCCGGCAGTCCGAATATTTATTTGGATTCGTCGCCGTATATCTCGAAATTCGTATAAATAATCACGATCTTTATGCGTGCAGTGTACCATTACCAAAATTATACCCGAGTTATACCATAGATTTTATCGAATGGTTAACGAAAATGTTAACGTCGTTCGCGCATCGACGAGATCACGTTTAAAAAAAATTTTCTCGAAAATCCCGACGAGCGCTCTCGACGTTTTTCCATTACGTACTATATTCCGAGCACGTGCTTCTCCGATTATAAATTTTTTTCTCCCGTTCTCCTTTTTTATTTTGCTACGGTTCTTCCGTCTTTCGCACGTCCGTAGACTGAAGCAAGAACACCGCCAAAAAGGTGGATCACGGTTTCGGATGCGTGTGATTTCCAGTCGCGCGGTGGTGCAAAAAAAGGAAAAAGCCCGAGGAAGGAAAAGGAGCGAAAAGAGCGAAAAGAGCGAAAAGAGCGAAAAGAGCGAACGAGCGACTCCGGGGAAAGGACATGGGCGCGTCGCGTAAGCGGGGGCGGAGAAGGGAGGGTATATCGGGAATTCGCAGACTCGCGAAAGAGCGAGCGAGCGAGAAACGGAGATGGATAGAGAGCGAGAAACGCAGGGAGATAAAGGAGGCGAATTATGGAGACGGAAGAGCGGAGTGAGGGTTACGAGCCGAGAAAGAGGGGAAGGCATGGAAAGAGACGAAGTGATAAAGAAAGCGAGGAGAGAGATAGTCATCGGCGCGAATTCTCATGCACGGAATCGCGTACTGACGGTCTCTGCATAGTGGCGCCCCCACTGTCGCGAACTTTACCGCTTTTTCAACCTCGGTGCGTATTTTTTTCGCCGCCGACGATCCCAAAGTATTTATCAATCCTGGTTGAAAAGTTAATAATAGCCTCGCGACTCGCGAAACGCTGGAAAATGGAATTCTTCCTTTTCCGCGACGTCTTCGATTCTTCTTTATTCCGATACTCGTCGTTGCCACTTTACTCTTCGCGATTCCGCGCCGACGCGTATCTCTGCGAAACCAGAAAATAAAGGCACCCACCGGTGGAGGAGAACCGCGACGCTCCGCGAAACTTAACAATTTCCGAGTATTCCTTCGTTCGCGTATCGCGATCCTCTGTATTTTGAGGAACGAAATTCAGGGAACGAAATTCAGGGAACGAAATTCACGCAACGAAATTCAGGGAACCATCGACTCTCGGCCAACGTAACGATACGTCGCAGGTAGACGATCGAAGCTGCTTTTAAAAATCTAGGAACGAGTTGCGTCCGAGTCGTGGTTGAGAAAATAGATAACGGAAACGCTCGAGCGTTCGAGTTCGATCGTTATCTCTCGATGGAAACGTATCGTGCGTTGCTCAATTTCCAGCGAAGGAGTTCGATCGCGCGGCTTCGGATGTTTCCTTCGACAGGAAATAACGGACGCGATCAACGAACGTTACGAGAATATCTGATAATTTCCCGCGATAATTTCCAAGGAACTACCGTCGCTGAAATTAAAGTTAGGTGGTGGAGGGTTCGCCGTCGAAAGCTCGAAACGAGTGCGATAAGAGCGAAAAAACTTTCGCCTTGTCCCTTGTTCCTTGCTCCTTGTTCCTTTTTCCTTTTTCCTTTTTCCTTTTTCCTTTTTCCCATCTCGGTCGGCTGTTTTTTTCTCTCCCTTTCCATCCATCGTTCCCTCTTCGAGCGATCGACCGACTCTCTCTCGAGTCGCACCTCCGCTATTGTTTTTGAGTGAAAATCTATAGCTCGGTAATTGGTTTGTACCGGCCGATCGTCGGGAGAGCGAACGGAGGTTTACACGCGATGCGATAGAGCAGAAGGCGGGAAAGGAAAAATTGCCGAGGCCGTGAGCCGCGATGGATTTATCCTACCGTGACCGAACACGCGCTCCAATAAGCTCGTCGAGTTCCGGAGAGCTTTTCCGCGGGATTCGACGATCGGACTCCGCCATTATTCCCGGCCGAGAATGTCCCTGTTTTTCCGTTTCTGCAGCCTACGACTTTATTTCGAGGAAGTCTCTCGTTTATTATATATTTAAGCGAATCGCGTTTATCCGAATCGTCGCGGATCTCGGGACCGTTGCTCCTTCGCGAATAATCTTTTATCTCTGGAAGATGGTATTGGGAATATAAACAGCTTTTCCATTAACCGTTTTATCGAGAAAAATATGGGTAATCCGATTATACTTTAATCTGCTAAGTAAAATTCGTAGATATAAAATTGGTCGATTAATTCCGTAAACGAAACGAACGTCTCGATGTCTCGATGTCTCGATGTCTCGATGCCTAAAAATATAATTCTCGTACTATAATACTTTTTTTTTCTCCTGTCTCGATATCCGTGAAAATACGCATTGGTAGGTCTGAAAATAGGCGAAATTTTCTTCCGAAAGTCTACTTTCCATTCCTGGAGACGATCGAAGGTACAGAATCGCGTACCCATCCGACTCTGGCAAAAAAACGAAGGTATTAAAAGAGCTTAATTAGTAGGCAAAAGAATTAATTAGGATGAAAAAAGTGGCTAGGAATCGGAACGCTCGAGTACATAGGATTATTAAAGCAGCAGTTGTGTGCGCGTAAAAAGGAATAAATTTAATTTATTGCAATCGTTAATAATTTTTCGAAAAGGTAAACTGACGCTAAAAGACACTAAAAAGCGGTATAAATCCACACATTACAATAGTCCAGAAAAAAGAGATACCATAGCATACAGAAAATGCAAAAGCGTACATAAAGATCTAAAAGGCTCAAGACCGAACGCTTGTTAAAGCGGTACCACTTTGCAAAACAAATAAGGCGTAAAGTCTAACGGCGAACCTTGTTCTTTTTTCCTCGATCCTCGATTTGCCCCTCGCCTCTCGCGTCTGCCCCTTTTCTTGCTGCAACGCCAGGCTAATGCCTCCGCCGCCGTTGCCTCCACCGTTGCCTCCACCGTTGCCGCCGTCGTTGCCGCCGTCGTTGCCGCCGCTACTTTTTGCGGCCTGCGGAACCCGAATGGCGACAGCGGAGCTCTCCATTAGCGATCATTCGTCCGAGACTTTATAGCAGCCGATTTCACCGATCGCGCTTTTCTCTCACTCTCTTCGTTTTTCCGGGAAGGTAAATTAATGCCGCGCATAATTTCCGCGAAACTTTTCTTTGCTCCCGTGGTGTCAGGAACTCGTAACGATCGCTGCTCGAGCGCATAGCGGTAAGTCGGAGCCAATCGATACCGGACCTTCTTCCACTATCGCCGGTTCGATACTACGAATCCGTTCAATCAAGAGTAACGGGGATTCGACGGGTACTCTTGGTTTTTGTTTGCTTTTGTTTCGTTGCGATTCTCCTCTCGATTTAACCGTTGCGCAGTCAATGGGAGAAATTTAAGACTCGGCTCGGATTAATCCATGCTATTTTCAAAACTTTTAAACTAAATCATTCCATCCTACTTCCGTAATATTTTATAAATCTACGCTTTACAAGCTATTACGTGGTACCTTTGGAAAATATAAACGTTGCGCTACAAAATTTTGTTTACATTCCGGAACAGTGCATTATCTATAATTTTAAAAAATAATACCTAGTTTTTTTTATTTATAGAAACGAACGATCGATGTATCGCGTTACAAATTATTACCGGGAAAAGACCGTCTATTTTTAATCGTATTAGAATTAGACTAATCGAATAAGTTTATTTTTTCGCGTTACAACTGAAAATTTGTTTCGGCACCGGATCAAGTTACTCGTGGTCGAGCGAAACTTTTCAGCGTACCGAACCAATGTGAAAATTTTATAAGGCACGGCTGAATTCAATTGATACGTAATTATAAACGCACACACACACACACACACACACACTTACGCGCATTGCAAGGATGAAAATATTTGAATAAAGTTTATTTTTATCGGATAGTTTTAACGAGTGGTTGTTTTCCTTACAAATATATAAATTTAGCAAACAAAGATCGGCTGAGCACGAAAAATCTGCTATGAAAAATGCAGTAACGAACGCAATTCAACCAATCTGAAAAGTCTCGGGAATAAAATAAAAAAAAAAAAAATTGCACGCCTTCTTTAGGAATAAAAAGCCTGTTAGCATCCTTAAGCGATGGCTAATTAAGTTGCGAATTAATCGAGAGTAAAAAGTCTATATATAAACAGATTCGAGCAACCGCCGTCTTGGTCGTCGTCATCGTTGTCATCGTCGTCAACCTCCTGCAGAAATATACGAAGAAGCCACTCTCGGCGAGTGACACACGGACACACAAAATGGTCGCATAAAGTGGCAAAAGAACGAGTCGTGCACACGGCTGTGCACGTTATTATCCGCGAGTATATCCGCGCCGTATAAGCATAAACCTTGCGGCGGACGAGTGAAAGTGAGAGAGAGAGAGAGAGACTGTGGAACTTGCAAGGACAGCCGGCGATTACCGGCTGAATTAGGGGAAGGTGCTGTCCCCTCGGTCTGGTTCCGCTTATACCTACTGCTCCGACTACTTTGCCCGAGAGTAAAAGAGGGAGAGAGGGACGAATAAATAATTCAGTCGGTGTATTCCCGGAATCCTGGACGAACCAACGAAGAGAGTGGGCCGCAACGCGACGAGAATTTTCATTTTCGGGAGGAGCCAACGAGAACATCTCGTTTTATACAATTTTTTCGTTGTTTTATCCGCATTTGTTGTCGTTCTTTTTCGTGCGAGAAGCGCTTATATTTTTGTCGGTGATTCCGAGTCTTCGCATAGAAACGGCGAATATTATGAAAGTCATGGATATAATGTAATAGAGGATTTCTTTTTTCTGAAGAAATCCTTTTTGGTTGAAAATTACTTTGTATATGAAAGAATGGAGACAGACTGCGAGTGCATGCAAATGAGTCACCCAAGCCATATGTAATAAATTTTTCGTATATTTTTTATTAGTTTGTTTACCGTTGTTACCGCCATTAACTTTTTAGTTTACGAGACATTTGAGCATAATCGATTTTTTCGACAATGTCTCGCAAATTGTTGGACACTAGCTCGTTCGAAGATGCCACGATTATATCAAGAAAAACACTACTTATTAATTTTCATTTTACATCGGTACAAAGAATTTTATTTTATTTACTGTGTTCGATCTTTTATGGTAGATATTTATTACGAGAATAACGTTCAAAGAGTTATATAAATATCCTTTTGTAAATTAAAAATTAGTTGCGCTTACGCGCGAATTATAATTTATAATTTTCGGTTCGCAATCAAGATTTTGCAACGATTCGATAAATGTAATGGCAAAAATGACTCGATCTCGAATTTCGTTCGCGGATAATATTTGATAAATAATATAATTAATTATCTATATTTAATTTTATACGTGTTCATTAGCGAACCGTCGCGGTCGATCGATAAAAATAAACATCCTTTCGTACGTCTAATTTACTTCGATTTATCGAAGGAACGATCGCGAAGATTCGACGGATCGTTGAGTAGAAATTTAAAGATTTTCCTACTATAGATTACATTTCGGTACAATAAACATCGGAACGATTTTTTTTTACGGTAATTTCAATTTGGTGCGTTATTCGCACGGATTCGGTTATTTATATTTTATAAAATTTCACCGGATTCGTTGATACGTCGATCGATTAATTAATTAATTATTGATGCATCGATGCTCGCTGATATTTTTACGGAATTAAACGTTGTTCGAAAATTTCTCCATATCACGTTTTATAAAACTGATCAACAACGCTCTCGACTCGGTTATTCGAAGGAATTATTTCGAGGGTAACGAGAAATAATATTGTCCGTTTAATGCAAATACATTCTTAGTAAGAGACGAAAATATGCCTCTAAGGAAAAATCCCCCGTACGAACTCGGAGACTTTAAGTCGCGTTAATGCGTTAATGCGTTGATACTTTGATACGTTGATACACAGAACTAACACCAGAGACGATTCCACCATAAAGAATACAAGGTGAACCAAAAAAAAAAGAAGCAAACAAGAAGGAAGGACACGGAAAGAGTCGAACAGTCGTACCGGCCAATAATGCCCCATATATTCGGCAATTTATGCGCCAAAACGTATTAAATACTTAATACGACCGCTTGCCCAGTGTGAGTGCCTGCGTGTAATAATTTCGCCCGTCACCCACACACTCGCAGCTCACCTACGTGCCAGAAGCTGTATTATATTAGGGTCAATATTTTAAAACGCGGTACACCGGTATACACCTACATTGTAAATACGGATATTTCGCATTCGCGGGCTGGAGGGACTTTTCTAAGAATAGAGAAGCCGACGAATCGTGATGCATGGGATAAGATAAGCAAGAAAGCAAATAAGAGTAAACGAGACGGAGAGAGTAAGAAGCGAAGAAGTGAGTTTTAGAAGTAGAAATAGAAAACGGACGTGGAGCGAGGGAGAGAGGGAGGAAGGGTGGAAGGGTGGAAGGGAGCAAGGGAGGAGAGACCAAGACAGATGGAAGGAAAGATAGAAAAAGAGTAAGACATAGTTTAGTGGTGAGTATATCAGCCAAGGAAGAAGAAACACGAGACTAAAGAAGCCTCCTCTTTGAATTTTTGTCCATACTCGTGCACCGCGATGGCAGTACGTGTCTCTCGATCTTTATTTTTCCTGTTTTTTCTGCATTTCTTTGCTTCGTGCTTCCATCTTTTTTTAGCTTGTTTTTTCTCTATTGCTCTCGATGCTTAATTTTTTTTCGCTCTCCCATTATCGGACGTTGCATCGCTCGGCATATAATTTCGTTGTTTATCTAGAAAAGTGGCATTTTGCACCGCTAATGATAAAACTGGAAAAGATTATTCTATTATCGATTGATTTCGAGTTCGACTCCACGATAAATTACGCGAAAATATTGCCAAACGAGAATACTGTTCCAATACCGAAATTTTCCGGTTATTTTAATTGGATTTTAATCTAATTATCAAACCAATAAATTATACTTAACAAATTTTATTTAAATAATTACTTTTTATATCTCTAAAATACTTCTTTTTATCGCTATTAGAAGAATCCATTAATTTTAAGAAGTAATTTTATAAATGGAATCTTTCAAATTCACGTTTTCTTTTTGCGGTCTTTCCATACACAAATTTACTAAGTAAATTAACATTTTTTCTTTGTATTCGAATCAAAATTTCTTTGAACTTTTTATTTACATTTTTTAATCGTTGAACGATCGTTTTCAGTTTTGCGTTTAAACGGAAGCTATCGATACGCGATCCTTGTTTTTTAAAATAAATATCTTAGTTAATATAAAATATGGAAATATTCGAAGTCGTCTCGTTCGAATACATTTTTTCGCGCCAATGTCTTTTAAATATGGTGACTCGAATCTTAATATATCTACGCATCGACTTTTTCGGTTGCATACATCGTAAAATATCTAGACGATACAATTAAAAATTTTCTACATTTTTTATCGCGGCCTTAGATTATTTCGTAAGTTGCAAAATCGTATATCAAAAATAGTCATTGAAAAAAAGTATACGTGTATATATTGGGTACGTAAGGTCAGCATTAGTGTAGTACACTATGAATAAACAGGTCGAGATTCTTTGTTCGGTAAATTAATAACTCGAATATGTTGAATATCAAATGGATGAATAAATTTACAATTTTATAATCGTAATTTTAATTTTTAAATTTTTATAGTGCGCCTTGCATATTACTTTTCGGCTTTACAATACTTACAATTCAATTCTTTCATTATCGTTTATGAATTTTAAACATCTAATATAATTTAATGACCTTGACGGTAAAATGGGAACTTCTTTAGATAGGGTTAAACAAAAAAGAAAATATTAGATGTTTAATAAAGCAGTAACCGAGGACAAACGACATAGGTAGAAAGACTGCCTACTCGAGAGCGAACCAAATAAAAGAAAGAAAGAGAACCGGTTGGTTTCATCGAATCCTCTCTACGAGTAGTGAAACGGGTTGTTAAAAATATTATTTACTTACACATTTTTACAATTTCATACATTGCATATTACAAAAGATTTTCTTACTTATCAAATCCCATCTACGAGATTTCACTCTACGATATTATATCGAGTCGTTCAATTTACAAATCAAAATAAACGAATTCTATACCAATTTCCATGATTTATTTATTTATTTATTTATATAAATTTTTATAAAATGTAAACTTCAAATTACTTTTATGCATCGTTCACAGTACACAATTTTATTTACTCGATTATTCATTCGAATCGTTCTTAGAGATTTTATCTTATAGTTATTTGATATCGATTATAATCTATAATTTATAAAAGATTTAATTTATATTTTTATACTTTTAATTTACCGATAAATAAAATAGAAAAATATCCAAATTAATCATTGTAAAATGAAAACTTATTAAACATTTTAAATTTAGTATCGATAATGTAAATTATTTATAGAAATACGAATTTACGATTAAAGTGTAATTTATACGTTCGAAACCGTGAATCTTCATTCGATTCTAAATATTTTATAAATATATAAACGATCAACGATCCAATCGATCCTACAAATGCAAGGAATATTTTTTATCAGAATATTTTAAACACAGTTTTATACGTTCGAGAAGTCGTACGGATATTATAGAAATTTAAACCAATTAAAATTGCTCAACGAAATTTTTTTTGTATAAAAATATACAGTTTTCAATGAATATTTCCTTCGTAAAATAAAGTTAAAGACGAATTTGCGTTATCATTTGCTCTCATAGTCGTAACGGTACAATTCGTACGAATTATTTACATTTTTTCTCTCGAACGGAAAAATGGACCGTACTTTCATTTATTATTAATTTCTTAATAAAATTATCGCGCGAACGAAATTATTGCACCGGCGAAAGAAAAGACGCGTAACCTCGGTTCCTAGACGTGGAAACGGGGGGGGGGGGGAGGGGAGCCTAGAAAGCAAGTTAAATAAAAGCAAATGATCCGATTCGCCCTCCTTGCACTTTCTTTTTGCAGGAGGCAGCGAGAAACCTCCACCCCTTCAAATCCCCTGGAAGTACACACGCTCGGTTTCCCTCCTCGACCAACAAACAAAAATCCGGAGAGCCGTGTACTCGCGTGCTCTCCATCATAAGGAACGTCCGTCCTTCTTTTTCACTCGGTCGCTTTATCCATCTTATTCTCGCTCTCTCGTTTGGCCATCAGCCAACTCGTCGTCAACCCCAACGTTACTCGCTTTCTCGCCGATGCCGAAGTAAAAAAGAACGAAGGAGAAACGAAGAGAAATGGAAAGAGACGGATATGTAGAAGAGTCGAAAAAAACAAGACAAGAGAAAAAGAAGGAGTAGGACGGAACGAGTAAGAGCATAAGTAAGGTCGACTCCGTGTGAGACGAAATTCAATTTGAACGAAGCAACGATTCGGCGGCGGGAGACTGAGGAGAAGCCGAGCGATCATTTTATACGCTTATACGCTTATTCGCTTATTCGCTTATTCGCTTATACGCACGCGGTACTCGATACATTTCTCTCGAGGCGTAAATAAGCGTGGACGGGTGTAAATAGTGCGATGCCGAATGATATTTTTGCATTTACATTCGCTTACGACCGATGATTATAGGATATTGTATCGCGCGTATCCGTGCTCGGAGTAAAAGACGGTTATCGGCGCCTCGGTATTCGTCTACGACGTGTAAAGTTTGCGTGGAATAGAGAAAAAAGCAGGGGCTAGACGGTGAGAGCGAGCGAGAAGGATCGGGAAGGTGGGAGCGGGAGGGAGCGGGAGGTAGCGGGAGGGAGAGAGAGAGGGAGAGAGAGGGAGCCGAGAAGAGAAAGGAAGGGCGGCGCGCGTAGGGGGCGTAAGATTTTGGGTAGAAAGTACCTCTTTCATTCGTTGGTCGTTCTCTCTCTTTCTCCGTCTCTCGTTTTTTCCTCTCTACCTCTCGCTCCCTCTCTTACTCCGGCAAGCATACTCGCTCGCTCATACGTTTATAGATTGTGCGGGAATGGCAAGCCGCCATTCTCGAATTCCAGGAACTGTCACTGAATCTGCACCACTACGAAAAGGTCCGCAGGAAAGGTCCGCTCGTGCGAGGAGTCTACGCGCGATGGAGCTTTTGAAGATCGCGCGCGTGGGAATCGCCCTGACCGATCCTATTACCGAAGATCGTGAAATTAAGAAATTTTTTCAACTCGTTTGCCTACCTTAGAATTAAGTTCTCTTTCTCTTTATAGACCTCTAAGCGTGCACGGGAAGAGGAGAGAGGGATAATTGCCAAGGAATAGAGATCTGGAAATACACGCGTTAGTGACAGGAATTTTTTTAATCCCTTCTATTTTGCATCATAATAACAGCATTTTTTCGGTAGACGAGCAAATACGCAAATGCGTATGGAGTAAAATAAATTTAAGGGATTATCGATTACAAATTTACCACCTGTGATACGATGCATACGTAAAATTCGTCGATGTGGTTACTTTGTCGCGTCCGAATTCGTGTCCGAAATCACGATTAACTTCGGATGCTGTTCAAATTATTCCAAATACTTTCTTGTAAAAACTTTCCTTCGTTTTTAAAGAGATAGCGATACCGTTATTCGACATTGATCAAACTAACGTTTCACGTATTTTCTTTAATAAAATATTCGAGTATCGATTTTTAAAATTCATGTTATTGTAATTCGTAAAGTTTGAATATTTTCGTATTACCGAAAAATTATTAAAACTTCGGGTACGTACTGTATATTGTACTATATATATATACGTATGTACGTAAGTGTGTGTGTATACAATCTTGTTCTAAATAAAATTTTATATTTGTTGTCTCTCGGAATGTAAAATAAAAAAAAAACGTACTACGACTTTGCAAAGATTTATGAATACTAGTATTACTGTTTACTATTAAAATAAAAAATATCAAGATTAGTATGAGATTTTTCGCTGTATACAGAAGATCGGTTAGTTAAGTTGCGTGAATAAAAACACTTAAAATTCACATATCTACGATTATAAATGCTTGAATAAAATTGTACTGAAAACTTGTAATTTAGTTTTCATATCAGAAATTTCTAAGTACGTTTGACCTGAAAGTTTATAACGTGTTTGATATGCATTTTAAAAATATTTCTTATAAGAATATTCAAATAGCAAGTTTACTAATTTAAAAGTATTTCTTAAAAAGAAAATGAATATTAAATTTTATTAATTAAAGATTTCTAACGAAAGCATTTTCTTCTTTAAATTTATAAATAAAATAATTATTAATCTTATGTATCTTAAATTAGAAAAATGAAAATGAAAATTTTTTTTTAAACAAATTAAAAATAATCTATTTTCAGCGCAAAAACGATAGAAATTGAATTCAATTAAATACTTTTTTTTACCACAGTCAACGAATATCCACGTAATAATTTAAAATTAGTATTTAAATTTCGATTTACAAAGTTACAACAAATATTCTTATTGTTAGTTACTAATGAAGAGGAATAATTTTATATTTTAATACAGTTATTTTATTTTACATACATTCAAATAATCGAATTTCGACAGTAGTTATATATATAGTTATATAAATTAAAAGTTTTTATTTTAGATACAATAATTTTGTTTTAATTAAAAAATTGCGAATAATAATTGATTACATATTTAAACAAAACAAATTTTTGATGAATAAAAGTAATTTAATTTAGGCATTTTAAAAATGGATGTTTAATTAATCTTAAATTTAGCTAATTGCTACTACATCCTACGAGAGTTCTTAATACTAACTTTCTACTTTGCCGATTTTATATAATTACAATACTGAAGAAATGTAAAACCTATTAAATGTATACTATAAAACTTATAGACCATAATTAGTTATTTACTAAGTTTTACTTCCATTAACTGATAATAATATAAATATTTTAACGCGTATTATTCCTTTAATTAAATATAAACAAACTTAAGATTAAGAAGTAATTTTCTTAAAAACTGCAGAAATCTGCATTATAAATAATCATTTTGTATATCTAAAACATTTTAAATTGTACACATAATTACAAATTTAATTTTAAAAATTTACAAGTAAAAAAATGCAAAAATCTTAATTAGTATTATTTCAATAAAATAAAAAATAAAATATATGGATAAAAAATTATATTAAAATCAAGAGATCTTATATTTTTCATTAAAATGTCATATCATTTTTAATTTTTTAATAGGTACATAATTGCACATATGCGTATTCAATGCACATACGCAAATTCAATGCGCTTACGCAAATTCAACCAACGATGTCAATATCATTTTTGAAAAATTATAATAAATATATAAAATTCGAATTAAGCCTAAGAAAAATATTGTTTCACAAAATTTTTTTTTTATTTTTATTTTAAAATTAACGATCATTATATTTTATTTATATTGAATATTAAAAATATAAAAGCGAACATTTGTCAAGAAATATTATATATAGAAAATAGTTGTTTATGAAAATATTTTAGTAAATATATATATTTATTTATATAAATAATGGTTTTAATTTTCGTTATTTTTCAACGCCAAATTTTAATAAATGGCAAACAATGTTACGCGTTAAATTATAAAATAACAATTAAGTCTGTTATCGAAAATTTCTATAATTTCTCGTACTTTGGTAACTTTATAGACTTATACTTTGCACACTTGTACAGGATTAAAGAAGCGCATATATAAATTAAAAAACATAATTTTTTCAAAATATAATCGATGTCGTTATATACACAAACGATTTGATTGTTTACGATAAATTATAATAATAAATTATAATATGTGGTAATTTAAAAATTATTCCTTACGTTTAATGAATTTATAGTGTTTTAAATCAGTCGATGTTGGTTATTTAAAAAAAATTCTTTCGATGGAGAAATTAACTATAATATTTTTAATTTATTTATTTCTAAATTACGAATGCATTCTGTAAAAAATATAATGATACAACATTCATAAAAAAAACAACCTCAGCATAATTGCAGAAAACTAAGTTAAGGTTAATTTTTGTAACCTCGTGAGAACTTTAGCTATGGTAGAACTTAGAATGTCAGATATTAGTCAATATTTTTCTCAAATAAAATTGTTTTTGCTTTGTTGGTATTAGCATCTCAGCTAGTAGCAAGTAAGTCGTAGACTTTGTTGTTGCCTGCATTATGAAACGATGTAGGTGAACGCGGTATTTAAGTGCAATTAGAAAATATGACTATGTATGTCGAAAGTTGCGTAATTGGCTCAAAGAAGCGCGATGGTAGATATATGTAGGTATTATTATATACTTATGTACGTAAATCGCTTCTCATTTTCTCGGCATTCATAGAGGAATGACAAAGACTATGGTATAATCCGCACGTAATGGCAGTAGCAATTATAGATGATCAATAAATTCTATGATTATATTTCTCTCGTAAACAAATTAACTTGTTTTAAGCTTTAATTTTAATACTATCTGTGAGCATCGATAACAAAAAAGTAGAAAAATTGTTGAGAATTTCTTGCGAATGTCATTGGAGAAACAAGTATTTGTAAATTCGCGAATGTAATATTATTTTATTATTTAATATTGTTCGTATTGGTAAATTGACTTTTTAAACTGGGGATGAAATTTTGTTCTATGAATAAATTCATTGCACTCGTTATGAAATATATATACGATTATATACGAGGAATCTACTCAAAAATAAATTGCCGTAATCGGTAAATGATTAGAAATTTGTACGTAAGATCGTTTACAAAACATTCTAAAAAATTTATATTTACATAGTATTACAAAACCAGTACGGATAATTAAGTTTTGAAGAAAAAGTTTTAAATTACACAAAAATAAATGTTTATTCGTAAGAATAATACTAATTTTCTTCGAATAAAGCTCTTACCGAAAGATGGAAAGTTAAAAGTGTATTAGAAAGTTAGTTGAAACCAGATTCCAACTTTTTTTCAGTTATGGAAAACAGAAGGGATAGATTTGTAGAGATGCGTTAAGTATAACATTTTCCTCGGTTTCTACCTTTGTCAGGTAACTAATTTTTTTAGCAATAGAAAGTTAAAGGCCCAAGCCACTTTTTTGATACTTTTCCTGATAAGTTTTGTTTTAGGAAAAGGAATAGTTTGCCATCATCTTTAGAAAAATTATTTCATAAAAGTTTACTTTTTGTTTATGAAATTATTCGGTAAATAACTTTTAAATTTTTTCTTATCTGTTAATAATATTTTTGATTAATGAAATAATTTATAAATATTATAATTGAAACTTTATTTGAATATACCAAATTTTTATTTAATTCTATCAATTATATAATTTTATAACTAATATTTTTTCTTAAAAAATAAAAATTATAAATTTTTTACATGTAAATATGGAAGAAAAATTTTGAATCGAAGAGTTTTCATATGAATATTTCATATGGTATATAAGTTCCATTTTTGTATTAATAGTAATGAATTATTTTGCATTTTATGATAATACTCTATAAATATATTATAATTTAAAAATATTAAAATAGTTCAGTATATTAATAAATAAAATAGAAAATCAATTGTTGATATTCTATTGAGATACAAAGAGAATTTATTTTTATTTAAATTACTTAAAAGTAAATACTTTGTAATTTTAAAAAATGCAGGTTAAAACAATTTTAATAAATTTTCAAACTTTGTATATAAAAATTAATTTTATAACACAATATGCTATACAATTACGCTATAGTATATAATATAATTATTTTTTATATATTAAGTAAAATATTCAAATGTATATAAAGACAATAAGATTGACTATAATACGGAAACTTATGATACTATTAATTTTGTTCTACGTTTTTCTAAAAACTTTAGGTAATTTATGAATTGCCACTATCTTTAAAAATTCTTTGAATTGATATCAATTGACTTAAACACATACCTAAAATTTTTATTTCTTCTTATATGATTCGGCAAAAACAAGGAATTGAATTTCCTTTATAATGATTTATTTTCTACATAAATTCTGCTTATACTTATAGTTTCAAAATGAAAGACTACCTTGAAACAGATTTAAACAAGCTTTGAATATTTAAAATCTTCAGAATAAAATATTAATATTCTTTAAGAGATTCAATTGGTATATACTACGTAGTAAAAAAAAAATTATACCAGAATCATATAAATTACGATATATTTAAATTTATATTTTGTACACTTACAATTTTTAATAAAAATAATAATATGCAATATTGTTTATAAAAATAATACAAGAATTTAAAAAAAGATGTAAATGACAAAATTCAGATAAAAATAAAATGTGCGAATGAATAATTTTGTTATACAGTAACTATTGTTTTCATATCTATCAAAAAATAAAAAATAGAAATTCATACCGCATAACTTTAATTAATCATGCTTGAATCACGTATACAAATTTGCTATATTACAAGTTACAGTAAGTTAAAATATAGTAGCGACTTAATTTTTATTCGTATTTTTAGCGATTAAATTTACTTGAAATTAGAATGACTATGATTTACGTTAAAAAATTTCAAAAATAAATCGTTCTTGTTAAATTTATAAAGAGCACATGTAAACACGTATATACGTATTTAATGCTATATGTATAAAGTTTCTTTTAAATGTTTTATTTAAACAAAAAAATAAAAAAATATTTGATTGTATATTTTATTAAATGTGATCAAAATATTATAATCCAAGCGAAAAAAAATTATTCTAATACCTAAAATACTTAAATATATTACATTTAGAAGGGATGGAATTCACTTTAAGACTCCGTATTAGCATTAATATGATATAACTCTACATGAATCATACATAAAGTACTATTGATTTTAATAGAAGTATTAATTTACTAATGTTGTATGAAAATTGAAAAAGCATAAATTCTATTACACGTAAAAAACAATTCGTTTTATGTATGAATATTATTTATTTTAATTAATGATTTATCGTTGGATCATTTAAATTTTTTTACTTTCGAAGAAAAACATTAATTGATAAACATGCGATCATTTTTACAGAAACGTTAATTCTAATTCTTAATTAATAAATAAAAAAAGTTGTTAAATATATATTTTTATAATTCTTCCGTAATATGTCATGTTTATTAATATGCTTTATTATAGGAGTATAAAAATGAAAGTTGAATTTCTACTATTTTTAACTTTTTATTAAAATGTATGTTTGCGCATATGATAGGAGACAATACGCGTGCGCGAATGCGCATTCGAACACACACACGTAAATTTATACATATGTATATCCAGGTTTCTATTGCGACCGAAATTTTCTAAATGCGGACCATTAAAATTTTTTTTTGTAAATAATACATTTCGGAGTAATATTATATAAAAAATATACTAATCATATAATTTAAGTTATTTTTGACATTTTGTCACTTTAAGTTTTGAAGAAAATTAGATATTTGAAATATTTTAAAAATTAATAAAACAAATCACATCATTTTATATAACATACATTATACTTTGATTCAACAATTGTTTACGTCATGTTGAGTAAACTACGATTGGAATAGTAGATTGATGAAATTATGAATAATCGAAGTTAATATATATGTACAGTGTGCGAATAATACCTTACATACATTAATTCTAACATTAAAAGCTAATCGTTATCTATAAAATGTTCAAATATTTTACAAAAATTTAGTACATAAGTAATGGGTTAATGTTAAATAATTTCTCGAAATATATAACTAAAAAAGAAAATATACGCTCGATTTTATTCGGTGAAGTTATGTAAGTGCATTATTAAATATTTTTTATTTAATTAAAACAATTCTTTAATTAACACAAATTCTTCATCGAGTGAAGTAAAAACACCTTCTATTTAAGTCTTTATTAATTTATACATCATATATAAATAATCAAATATCAAATAATCAAATATGATCTAATTGAAATATTTAACTTCATTTTCAAAATATATTTTATTAATAAAGTTATGTGTAATAAAATTTGCTAATTAATATATATTTAATAATATATTAGTCACATAATTGATACTTTAATATAAATATGAATATTTAACATTTATTTAAAATAGTTTATGTAATATATTTTTTCATAAATTAAAAAAGTTTAGATATAAATATTTTCACTCGTTAAATTTACATAGTTTCAAGAAAAAAATTTTAAATATTTTAATGCCAAATAGTATTTTTAAGAACAATAACATATATTTGCTTTTACATTTACATTTATAAAAAAATCGTTTATCACAAATTTACATAAATCTATTATGAAATTAATTTAAAAATTTTTAAAATCATTTTCTTTTTTTTTTTTAACAATTGAATTTTTAATACCTTATTACGTAGATAATGTTAAAATAATAAAAGTATATTTAAAGTGCTGATTATTTATTTTTTAAGCAAGTACTTGAAATATTTTTGGTTCTATATGAATAACACATGTTTATAATTAATAACTCAATAAATTTCTACAGAAATGATAAAAATCAAAATAAGTAAGTGAAAATAATTTTTTTTATATACAAGGGTCTTCAAAAAAGAAATTAAATACATGTATTTTAGATTTCAAAAGTGAATTAAAATATTTTAGCTATAATATTGTATTAATATACTTTAAAAGATGATTTTTTTAGTAAGTATAAATATCGTTAATTTGTACTGATACATTATATCGAAAATATTAATACTGATATATTTTTTTGAATTAAATGATGTATAACAGAAATAATATTTTTCTTACACACGTAACTATAAATAATAAAAATATATAAAATCATTAACAAAAAAAAGAAAGAAAATTTTTATCTAAAACTACCAAATTTTTTCATAATAAAAGTTAATTCTTAAAATATCGATTTGTAAAAATTACAATTAAATTGTTTAGAATCATTTTATATTATAATTTGAATTTTTAATGCTCATTATGTTATTTTCATTAATTATTTATAAATACTTTGATTTGTTACTTACTAGTGGTTGTAAAATTTGTTAACGTTATAAGGATTATAAATGTATTGAATACACTCTTTTTAGTGCGTAAACCAATAATAATTGGTCTTCGCTTGCCATTTTAAAAAGATCTCGTTAGGAATGAAGTTACTACTTTTTTATTTCAATTTTAATTTTTAATACATTATAATTTGAAAGTAATATAATATATAAATTATAACATTTATATTTTACTTAAAGGATCGAACATTTTATATTATTTATAAAAAAATATAGATAATAATAGACAAAAGTATAGATTATTGTTAATAAATTCATAAATAAATTCTGTTAATGTTTGTATAGAAATAATGTTCAAAAATTTATAATATATACTTGATAAAATTTTATAAATTAAAAATTAAAATTTTTCTTGAAGCTACGATAATTGGAATCATATTTGAATCGAGATTTTACGTTTATATTAAGAATATTTTATGTTTTCAATATAAATGTGAATTAAAAAATATTGGTTTTAATTAATTGATTTTGTTTTTAAATAATAAATATACTATATATCAATAATTATTTTCAAAATAAAAAAAATACTTAATATTAGAATAATTTAGCATTTTAGATCATTATTAACTTTATATTCCGATTCTTGCAAAATTGTAAAAATGGAAAAAATAAAATAGACTATAATTAGAATTTGATGATCACAATTAAAAAAAAATAGTACAGATATTACAATAGATTATATTTTTAGTTTTACTTTTTTCATAAAGTAGTAAATTTTGTACTAAAGTAATTCGTTTATAGAATGTAAGTAATTAAATGATTGCTATTTAACATTACTTAAGATTATTGGAGAATATAAAATTACTATTTGTATTAATAATGTTTCTATAATTATTTTTTTTAGTATTTGTAATTTTATAACATAGTTTTGATATGCATTCAATATAATTTTGATTAAATTATAATAGACTTTTTTTTTAAAATTAAAATGTTAAAAATGTTAATTGTAAGTTTATAATATAAATATACTTATTTCTATTTTTGAATATTGAAAATAACTTTTGATTAATTATTTACCATATTTGTGATAAAAATTAGAACTTTAATTTAAAACCAAGAAATTTCTTCAGAATTTTAAAAATGTTTTTGTATAGTAGTATGTATTTAAAGAAACTGAGATAATAATAATTTTTTATTTCATAGTCTATTGGATTTGTTTCGCTTGATATTTTAATTACTAAAATCAAAATATCTAATTACTTTTATTTCATTATTATAATGTAAACGTTATTAAAAAGAGAATTTTTTAAGTATACGCCTGTTTATAACTCTTAAATTGATGAGTAAACTAATAGTACCTTGTTATGTTTAGAAGATATTAAAAAATATTTTTAAATATTTTAGTTCTTTTAAGACCAATATTGTGTAATGAATGTTTGAAAAAATGAATATGTACATATTTTATTATTTATAATGAAATTATTATGTGTAATTTTTGATCTGTTATTACATAATGTTATTATTTATAATTAATGAATAATACGTTTTGAGTATAATCTACAGAACCGTCTTAAAAAGGCAAAACCCTCATAAAAACTATGAGTATAGTCTTAAAACTTTTAAACTATGAAAACTTAAACTTAAATTTTAAACTAAGTAACTCTGTAAACATTTTATATTATTTCATAAATAAATTAATATTCGTATATATGTAAAGATGCAACGTAGAATAATTTAATAATCAAGCTGAGAAAATGTTTTTGTTTCTACAATGAAAACATTAATTTTATAAAACAGTTGCAAACCCCAAATATTTTGTAATAAATCATTAATTTACCTTCGTTATACAAAATTAAAATTTTTGATTAAAATTTTGATAGTAATTAAAAATAAATTAGAAAAAGTTTTCTAGAAGAATTTTTGCTAGATTTAATTGTTTGAAGGAGTTGATCATAAATATTCGATAAAATTTGTTTGATCGTGTTATACTATTTATTTAAAACTTTTTTCTTTAATTTAATGCATTTAATAGTCATTTACTTTTGATAACTAATTTTGAAGGAAAAGTATTTAATTCAAGTTATTTTTTGAAAAAACTTTTTTAAGCGTAACGAATTTTACGATAACTATTTTCTAATTATGTAAATCTGTTAATTATTTTTAATTCAAGGATACGATTATACATAATAATTACTATTTAAATCGGTTTTAAATTTTTAAGAGTACCGAACTCCATAATTTTTCAACCGAAAGTAAAATTCAAACACTTTGTAAATTTTTTAAGAATAATTTACCGTTTTTTTAACAATTACATAATAAAGTTATTTTATTTTTAATCAAATTAATTATAGCCGAAAGAATCTATACATTAATTAACAGAGGAGTATCCTGTAAATTTTAATTATTGAATTTAAGATAAAATTTGGCTTAGACTAAATCAGTTGGTACTAATCGATAGAAATAATTTGTAGCGTATAATTATTAATATAAATAAAATTTTTTATTAATCATTAAAAAATCCATTTAAATCGATTAATAGTGTAGTATTAATATATAAATAACACGAACATGGACTTTCTAAACAAATTTTACAATCATCTTCGGATTTAACGATGAATATGAAATTAGAAATAATTTTCAAATAAAAATGTTTATTTAAAAATGCGTTATAATTAATTTGATTCGTAATATGATATTCGTAAACTTAATAATTTACATGGAATTCGATAGGCGTTAGTCACAGAAATAGAAAACAATTGGTTAACGTTGTTATTTAAAATTAATCATACAAAAATTAGGTTTGAATTTGGTAAATTGAACGATCAATTTTCAAAACACTTGCCGCTATGTGTAGGCTATCGAAACGTGCAGTGTAATTTTAAATTTCTATCGAATAACTAGTTCTTAAGAAACGAGGTGAATTGCAGAAAGATTATTCTTAAAAATCTTATTTTCTTAGAAAAATTATTTTCAGAACGTTGATATTTAGTTGCGAAAAATGAAAAAAAAATGAGTCACCTTTTCAGATTCCGGTTAAACAGGTCATTTGTACAGCAAACAAGGAAAATATAATCTTATAATTTTCTACGACGAATATTTCCAACGACTATCTAATTTTTTTAAAAAAATCGTAAAATTTATTTTATCGGACTATTTTAATCTGTATTTATTTTCGAGATTAAACAATAAGAAAGTAAGCCAAGAATCAGCGAATTAGCTTTTTTTTTTTCTTAGAAAGCACTCGAATATGATTCACATTTTATACCTCTTTCCTTTGTTCGTGCACTGCTTATCCGATAATTAATACGGTACAATAGATCGTATTATTTCGCTGACAAAAATTTCGATAATTTATCAATGATTTTATAATTTATAATCCTTGTTTCGTTGGGTGCATAGGAGCATTCTGGTTACTGGTTATCGAAATGGTAAAATTTGGTCGAGTTTGTTTGCGACGAATGAAAAAGGGAAAACATAAAAAAAGTATCGTCGGGAGTCGGGAAAAGTCGAGGTACAGTTTGGATAAATAACGATGGATCGAAGACCTTGGAAGTTGCGCAAAATCAAAATACGTTTTAAAGTAAAAAAAAAAAGAAAAGAAAAAAAGGAATGCAAAACGCGTCGATAATTAAGGCAGTAAAGTTATTGAAGCGTTCGGATGTACGGAAGGTAAGTTGAAATAAAAAAAAGTAAAAAAAGTAAAAAAAGTAAAAAAAATAAAAATGTTTCCTTAGCCGGAGACCTCGGTTATAGAAATGGTGCATCGAGTCGCGGTAATTAGAAGCAGCCACACAAGCCGTTACTGCGGCTGGTCAAGGCAAGGGAACGGCAGATAACGCTCTCGATAATAGTATGCGTCGTTCTTCTCGAGCGTGCAGAGCTTTATAATTATCCTTCTTGTTTCCATTCTGCAGAGATAAAACTACTACGCTGGTCTACCGCAGGGATATTATATGCTCGAGAAGCATTTCGTTCCGCGGCTTCGATGCGTATAGGAAATTGCGTAAAGTCAAATATAGAAAGCGAACTTACCTTTTCATCGGAGGACAAGGCGACTCGCTCGAATCTCGGTGATCATTTTTTTTTTTTTTTTCGTTCGGATTTTACCGATGGCACGCTTCTTTCGTATTTTTTTTTTTTTTTTTTTTTTCTTATTTTTCTTATTCGTTATTTGTTTTTTTTTTTTTAAATATTTTTTCAAAAACTTTTCATCCTTGATGATGTATATAAGACATGCCTTTATTTACAGAGCGCACATACAATTATTATGATACATAAATTGAGCAGTCATACGTGTTTCAAAAGTGGGATAAGCATTGACTTATTACGATAATTTATTTCATATAAAACGAAAATTTCGCACGAAATGTCTGAATATACACGATAATAGCAATACGCTACGAGGAATTTCCAACGTTAATCTTATAGATGATTTTTTTCGCTCTACCACTACTCGTATAAGGATAATAGCTAAACTGAAATCATAGACTTCGATTTTGCTTTGGCACTATGAAAAACTCGTTTATTGCACTTTGCGACACAAATAATTACTTTATTTTTCAACTTTTGATTTTTCTTCCAAATACACTGACTTCTTAATTTTTTACTTTTTTTCGTTGCAAAATACTTCGATTGCATTAATAATTAATAATAATTAATAATTAATAATTAATAATTAATAATTAATAATAATAATAATAATAATAATAATAATAATAATAATAATAATAATGTTTCAAGGAGAAGAAACAAGAAACCGAAGCTAACACAGTTTTTTTGGACATCGTACCGTGTTGATTTGCTTCTAAAGTTCGATAAGTATCTGTGCAACGCGGTGAAGCAGTACACGTCATAGTTTTCTAAATACGCGAATGAGATCACGACCCAAATTCAAACCAGAGCAAATACTTTGAAGCTAATCGATTAGAACTCTTTAGTTTTCTGTTTTTTACAAACTCAACGTTTTATTACTTTTTTTTTTTTTACATAATAGAAAAAATTGATTGATTACTAAGTTCTCGATATATGTATTTTATAAAGAAAGAACAACAACGAGGTGGGAGAACTGGGATTGGAAGTACAATCGCTTTAAATCATTCGGTAATTCGTCAAGTAACGTGAAAATATCTACAGCAACGGATTCAAAGATAATATACACATTTAATAACACCATGATTTTTTTTCTTTATGAGTGGATCATTTTTTATCGTCATAATAATAATAATATTATCATTGTAGGCTGATACATACAAAACAACACACAATAAAAACAATAACATAATATTAACGTGACGCTCACAATAATAATATATATAATGATAATAATATAATAATCATAACCTTAATAATCATCATAAACATTGTGTCCTCGACATAATAATTATTACTAATTACAACTTTCGCCGAAAAGCTTAGCTGACGCGATGACTGGGTCGCGACCGGGATTCTTCAATTTTTTTTCATTTCCATTACTTTGCTTGGTTTATCTTGGTTTTGCATGGTTTTGCATGGTTTTGCTTGGTTTTTCTTTCTTTTGCTTTCTTTTGCTTAGTTTTGCTTAGTTTTGCTTCGTTTTTCTTCGTTTTGCTTCGTTTTGCTTCGTTTTGCTTCGTTTTACTTCGTTTTGCTTCGTTTTTCCATCCTTCTTCCGTTATCTTTTCTTCAATTTGTTGCTTATACCGTATTATATTATCATCGTTACAGAATAACTATCGTAGTACTGCGGCAGAACTATACACTTGTCCGGACCCAGTTTCACGGGCCGAGTGATAACCGATTAGCCCTACCATCTTATCTTTCGCACATATTTCAGTTTTATTCACTCTCGCGCTAATTGTACTCGCATTTTTCTAATCAGTCACATTCGCGCCTAGTTTTCCATGTTTTCCATGTTTTCCATGTTTTTCATCGATTAAATTAAAAATGCCAAACGTGAGAACGCAGCTGGAAGCATATCGAAAAATAAAAACATCAACAACTTTTACGATTTCATCGATTTGAGAAAATATATAGTTTTAGAAAAATTTATCTTTCATTTTTCTCTCAAATTTTCCTTTTAAAAATTATTTAAAAACACGTGAAAAATTATACTACGCAACAATGTAAAATTCTTTTAAAATCTTAACTTCGTACGATCTTATTTATCTAGACGTATCGATTTAATAATAATATTTTTGAAATTCTGCTCTATGCTTCCACTGCATTCGATCGCTAGAAGTTTCCGCAGTCCTCGTCGTGGTTTTCATTCGTAAACACACACATGCGCGACATTGCAAAATTTACAACTAAGATAGTAGAGAACTACTGGAATATCTTGCCACGAACTTTCGGTTATTACCTATACATCCGTACCCCGTCGACTTTTTCGCAAGGGGGATTCGGATCGTACGCTCGTCACGTTATCGAGCATAAGTTTCATTTTTTTAATTTACGTTTACAAAATCGAAGACGCAACGTAAAATCGAGGAATCTCTTATTTAATTCGAAATACTTTACAGAGCTTAATACTTTTTTTTTCTTTACCTGGCTAAGCAAAATTTGCCGCAAAATTCAGCGTAAATGTTGCACCGTTTCGTCGTTTGAGGCAAGAACATCGAATAAGATTAATTTTTGTCGAAAATTATTTTTCACCGGTATCAATATCGAGCACGCGCTTATTAACTTTTCACCTTTCTCCAGCTGACTTAAGATCGGGATTCAATCGTTACTTTTTGCGCGTAATTATATTCTTCCTTTTTTTTTTTTTTAAATAATCATTACGTACAATTAAGAATTATAGGTACGACAGTTGCGATCCTTGGTAGGCATTGAGTACGAAGATTTTTATTTTCTTGCCGATGCTAGCCCTTTTCTATCGTTCTCATGCGCTTAATCTACGTGATTGTAACTACATTTTTCCGTTCATCCTGTCTACTATCAAATTACGTCTAGAAAAAATTCACGCGAGAAACTGGATGGAGGACGAAAAAGTGTGCCTTTTTGAAAGAAACGGAGATTGAAAAGAAAAACGGGGAAATTTGGATAAAATTAGACGCACCGATTCGCAATTATTACAGTTATGTAGTTTTACCGTACCGAGTATTACCGAGTATTACCGAGTATTACCGAGTATTACCGATTATTATCGAGTATCGAATCGCGTTCCGTCCAAGATTCGTTTCCGCTTTTCTCGAGGATCGGAAAGAGTCGAGGGTACGAGGCATCTTCAAAAAATTACATCCGAGTTGATCGAACGATCGTTTTCTTCTTTGCCGAAACGCGAGAGTCGAGGCGATAAAGCGTCGATAAAGCGTCGATAAAGCGTCGATAAAGCGGCGATAGAAATTTTATCAACGGAAGTTCCCGAACGTTAATAATCCATCCAAGGAAATTTATTTAAAGGAAGGGGCAATTTGGAAAATGGAAAGGTTCGCGAGGAAGGAAGCGCATCCATCCAGTTTGGTAAGTGCAAAGAGAAAGGAAAAATCGAGAGCAAGGGAAGCTATTCTGACATGCACAACGGAGATAGGACAACGTAACGATACACGGGGGCAAGAGAGATGAGAGTTTGGGAGCACACTAACTGTAAGTGACACTAATTACGCTAAAAATTGTATTGTTTTTTTCGTGTTGTCCACCTTTTTCGGCTGTATATAAATATAAATATAAATATATATACGCGTGTATATCTATATATCTATATAAATACATATATTTATATAGGCTGAAAAATGCAGGAGAGAATACTACCGAGTTAATGAATTGGACAGATGATTGCTCGTGAGGCCAGTACAGAGTCTCGCCTCGAAATGGGACAGACCAAGCACCGCGATTACAATCGTTGTCTCGTACCTCGTTTACTACATATATATGCATACGCGTTCATGTATATGTTAAAGTTTCGCGTACGCATCTATGCACGTACCCGTTTCTATACGTATATATATATATCTATATATCTATATATATATGTATGTATATATATATATGTATATGTATGTATATATGTATGCATGTATTTATTTATATGTATGTATATTTATGCATATTTATGTATATATAATATCCACATATATAAATATATATATATATATATATATATATGCAGGCATGCATATTCGTTTCGTTCGCTCGCGTGCGTTCGCACTCGCGTCTATGCACGCACAAATACATACTACTCTTATACTCGCATAAATACACACGCGTATACATGAACGCAAAGAACATACATTCCCTGTACAACGTCGTGTCACCGCCCACGTATTCTCGCAATCACACTCGCTCTTTGTCTCGTGTTCATCATTTATCATTATTCATTAACTATTCGACAACTATTTGCATTAAACTATATACTCGCGTCTCTCCGAGAGACAAAAAGGAAACGATTAAGGGAGTACTTTCGGCTTGAGCTATATGCTATATATCCTGCGTACGCATACTGCGCGCAATTGCTCTCTTTCATCGTGCCCTCTTCTTCTCCGTTCTTAATGCTTAAGTACAACGATTAGATAAAATTACTTCAGAATCAGTTCACATCTAAAAAAAAAAAAAAGAAACAAGCAATCCTTTACCTATTTATATGTATATGTACGAAATCGAGAGGTGATTCGCGCACGTGCAACCTCCCACGTAACCACGTAACCACGTAACCACGTAACCACGTAACCACGTAACCACGTAATCGTGTATCGCGACTTACACATTCAAAGCGCTCTTATAATTATCGACGCACATACGCCTCCTTTCCGCGAACCCAACGACGATTTGCACTTCGTCCCTGTTCGAGTCTCTTAGCAACATATTCCACGCGAACACAACAACGTCTTCGTTTCTCGTTTATTTATTTATTTATTTATTCATTTATTTATTTATTTATTTATTTATTTATTTATTTACTCGTTTATTTATTTATTCATTTATTTATTTATTAATTTAATGATTTAATGAATCATTTATTTATTTATTTAATATTTAATTAATTAATTAATCATTTATTTATTCATTTATTTATTTACACGGCAGAATTCTTTCCTTTACCTTTAGCTCTCCGCGAGTCCAGCTTATAAATAACGTCGTCGCAGCTAGACATCGGCCGTCCTGGAGGCAGTGCTCGATCGGTCGATAATTCGTCGCTCAAACTGCACGTACTCCCTTAAGAAAGCAAGATATCGCGATGAAGTAGAAGAATCAGAAGTGGAAGGTGAAGAGGAATCGGAGTCGGGTCGGCCGGCGGCTCGCGTGGCCTGTGGGGTCGGCTCCGGGTACATTTGCGGGCTCGTCTCCGGGTACATTTGCGGGCTCTTTTCCGGGCTCGCCTCCGGGCTCGTCGTCTCCGGGAACGTCTCTAGGGTCGTCGCAGCGCGGAGCGGCCGGGCGAGGAGCTGGAGCTCGCGGTCGGGCTCGCGGTCGGGCTCGCGGTCGCGCTCAGGCTCGCGGTCGCCCTAAGCGGCGAGCCCGTGGGCGTTCTGGTGGAGCAGGGCGCCGTGCTGGTGGGCGCCGACGTGGGAGCTCGCGGCCAGCTGGTGCGTCGAGTGGCTGTGGGAGTGTAGCGGCGCGGTCGCGTGGGCGAGGGCGGCCGCGGCCGCCGCGGCCGAGGAGGACGACGAGGAGGAGGAGGAGCTGGCGAGCTGGGCCTGGGGCGCGTGGAGGCCGTGACCGTGGGCCGAGGCTCCGGGGACCAGACCGTGGCCGGTCGACGAGTGGATCGAGCTGGAGCCGTGCGGACTGTGGCCGAACGCGACACCAGAGAACACCACGGGTCACTGATGATGCTTGGTGGAACCGTTGGCGTGGTGCGCCTGCGCGGCCACGTGGTGGACGCTCGCGTGGCCGCTACCCGGGTGGTGATGTCCCGCCGCCGCCCCGTGGTGGTTCGCGTTGTTGGCTTGGCTGTTGTTGTTGTTGTTCTGCTGTTGGGACTGGCGTTGGCTGTTCTTCTTGTTCTTCATGCGCCGGTTCTGGAACCAAATCTTCACCTGGCGCTCGGTAAGGTTCAGGTTGCGCGCGAGTTCCCAGCGCTTCTGCTTCGAGACGTAGGCGTTGAAGAGGAACTCTTTCTCGAGCTCGAGCGTCTGGAATTTGGAGTAGGGCTTGCGCTTCTTGCGAACGGTAACCTGGCCCGTCCACTCCAGGGGATTCGTCCCCCCGACGCCCATTCCCGTGACACCGACGCCCACTCCAACGCCGAGGGAACCTGTCGGAAACAAGGAAGATGGGGAGGAACCCCACATCACTTAACACAATTAGTTGGCCAGTGACATTTCCCTGCGCTGCATTTTATTATACACGCGTCTTTTTTTTTTCTTTTTTTTTCTTTTTTTTTCGTTTTTTTTTATCGCTGGATGCGTAACTTCCTTTTCGCGTATCCTCGTCGATATGCATTTTTTTCGGATTACGCATCAACGAGATTTTCGGATTTTCGATTCTCGTTTCGTTGCCTCTGATCGTTAGCCTTTGCGCTTCGATCGTTCCAATAGTCGAATCGAGGAATTTTTACTATTACAATTTTACAGGATTCTCCTTGGTAAATTATTTTTTTTAAGAATCCATTTTTTAACGATCCCTTTATTTTTTTTTTTACGGTGCTCGCGTTAATTTTTACAAATTTATCCAAAATACGTATGGAAGAACGTTTCGACGTAAAATCGAACGTTGCAGGCGTGTAAACTATTTCCGATGATATACAAACGCGTATATCGTCATTTCGACGATAAACGTAAACGTAAATGAAAAGCTTGACGATTAATTTTTACTTTACTAGAATTATACCATTTATACGTGTACATTCTTTTTAACAATAAAATACCGAATAAAAAGTTTAAAGAATTTTAACGTAAAAAAATCAATTTTCAATTTACGTTATCTCTTGCAGTAGTCGAACCGTGGCGTGAATTTATTTAACTTTTTTCTCAAGTATCGTAAAATCGTTTACACGAATTTCCACGTATATCGATAAATTTGAAGATATATTTTAATACTTTTCAAAGTTTCGGCATTTTTGCCTTTTTCAAAAATATTAGAAATCTTTGCGTTCAACGGGTTGTAGCTCTTTAAGTCCAGATTAAGCAAATTAGGGAATAAATATCGCAAAGACATTCCGCAATTTTTGGGTGAAACTAAAAGAAGCGGTATTTCGATGTTGCATAATTATATAATAGTAAAAATACGTATTCGCGTTTTACGCGTTGCATCGATCGCGCCATTTAAATTACGTTCACCGAATCCGATTGGATAGCCATTTCGAAAAGCGATCGAGCATTCAACGTCGAAATCTCGGACGGTACTTGGAAAAATAGCGAAACGATAATTACGTTGACCCCGCGCGAAAATAATCTTCTCAAGGATATTTAAATAATTGGCTTTCCACGGTTGGCTCGGTTGGGTGACAGACACGATCGGTGCACACAAACGAGCGTAGAGAACGCAACATCGACAACAGCGACAACAGCGACAACAGCGACAACGGTGGGATATTAGGAGATGGCGATCCAAGATCGAGGCTCGCGCAAAAGTCGAACGATCTACGAAACGAAGCCCAGGGGAGAATCCTAGGGGGAAAATCCCGGGTGAGAATCCCGGGTGAGAATCCCGGGTGAGAATCCCAGGTGAGAATTCCAGGTGAGAATCCCAGGCAGGAATCCCAGGCAGGAATCCCAGGCACGACGACGCCTACGGCCCTTTCTCGTCTCTGTATACATTTCCGCTCGGTCGCGTATACCCAAGAGCAACAACTACCAGAACCCAGCCGAAGAAAAGGCCTCTCTCGCGGCGAAGGCGAAAAGAGAACGCGCGGAGCAAAAAGATCGACTCGCGTTCGCTCGCCTGGCGTTCCGTTAATTGGAGTAGTACTGGCGGAGTATAGCGAGCCGTGGGTATACAGCCCCGTTAGTAGTAGCAGGCAGTTTTCTGCGCCGCGTGACATTCGCAGTGTCCCGCTCGTACGTACGCGCGTCGCGATATTATATAGTTCGCGCATGCGTGCCGTATATCAATGCACTGACAATTTATTGCTCCTTACCGCTCCTTACCGCTCCTTACCGCTCCTCGCCGCTCCTCACCGCTCCACCCGTATAGGAGAGCGGGAGAGCGGGAGAGCGGGAGAACGGGAGAGCCCAAGAGCCGAGAGCGTCGGAAGCAGGGGAGAAAGAGAGACCGACCGTCCGAACGTCGTCATTATCGCGAACAGTCGTAAATTTTATCCTAGGGGTGCTTTTTTTCGGCGGGCGTAATTACTTCGTTAATCGGCTACTTACTCTTTTTTTAGTATTTGCCCGTACGCGTTCGAGCCGCGGTAGTGGTTTTTCTGCGCATTGGATTTAATCCAATTTTAAGAGGCAACCGAGTTTAAAGCGTCTTTTTCGATTCGCGTTGATCATCTTTGGTCTTGCTTTTTTCTCGGCGGTGGAACGAGGAGGGGAAGGGAAAGCCGGGTGGATACATTACGCCCGACGATCAACTTGGCTTTTTCGATTTAATATATTATTCATTTTTAACGACAATTTATTCGCGATTCAGCTTTCCAACGTTATTCGTAAATTTCTTTTACGTTGGATCGCTCGGAAAAATGTCAGCGGTCGACGTCGAGCTTCGAACGCTGCGAAACACAAGCTTCGAATTCGTACCGGATTATTTTGTACAATTTCCATCCGCTCTTATTCTCGATACATACGTACATACATACATACACATATATATATATATGTATATATATACACGTATGTATACAGAAGGAATAAAAAAATTCGCGTTAACATAAATCAATTAAAATATGTACTTATAATTTTTTCAATTAACGATACCAAGGATAAGGCATTTTTATAATTTATAGCACGTATGTCGTCATTTTGCGCTGCACCACGCTGATGATTCGTGGAAACAAATGGCGATATGTCGAGCGAACGCCAAGGCTGTCGGCACGGTTTGTCGGCAAAGCGGTATGATATAATTGGACCGCGCTCTACTACCCATACCAAGAACATAGAGGGGAATAGTTGGATCTTTAGAGGAAGGCTAGTATAGCAGCAGAGTCAGCTTACGCTTAGATGAAAGATCTCGCGATGAGCGTTAGCGTTGCAGAATTCAAACTGACGTTCATATTTTTTTTCTCTGGTCGCGGAACGCGGCCCGTTTTACCGGTCTCCGATTTTATTTTTTTAACGCGCAGCGCAGCTCTTATCTCGGATCGCGGATACTCTTTTTTTCTACCGCAGGCGTCGCACGGAAATATCAACGAATCGTATCGGAGCAGCGAATCCTAAAGAGCGAAACGCGAGCCACG